>OX638074.1:25649575-26224031 GCA_951804385.1 Trifolium dubium | reverse complement strand
TGTTGTCATATATTGAACATGTGTCTCCTTCAAAGTGAATAGTATAGCCTTTCTCCATCATTTGACCAATACTCAAAAGATTTGCTTTGAGATTGGGAACCAACAAGACATCTTTGATTAATTTTGTACCTTTCTTAATCTCCACCATAACAGTTCATTTTCCTTTGGATTCCACGATACTGCCATTTCCTAGTCGAACTTTTACTTTAACGGAGTCATCAATATACTTGAAGATGTTTTCATCTTTGGCCATGTGATTGCTACAACCGCTGTCCAAGTACCAATTTCTGCTTAATTCGTCATTGGAATCTTGGGTAGCGTAGAAAAGATGTTGCTCATCGTCATGTTGATCCTTCTCACCCTCTTGCTCTTCAGCGAAATTTGCTTGATGCTTATTTTTTATGTGACAGTTTTTCTCCACATGTCCAAATTTTCCACAGTGTCGACATTTCTCTTTCCAGCGCCATCGACAATATTTTTCGGCATGATTTGTCTTTTTACATATGCCACATGGAGGATACTCATCTTGATTTTTCTTTGAGAAATTTCTAGAACTCTCTCCGTTTCTACAATTTTCTTGACCATTTTTCTTTCCTCCATATCTTTTGTCATGAGACCATAATTTGAGCTTTGATTGAAAAGCATTTTCTACTATATCGTCATCATGCCTACTCAATCTTTGCTCATAAGCTTCTAGTGAGCCTATTAATTCTATCACTGACAAAGTCGACAGATCTTTGGTTTGCTCAATCGTAGTAACGATTGTATCATATTTACGAGGAAGGGAAATTAGAATTTTCTCAACAATTCTTTTGTCGAGAATATTATCCCCGTAGGTTCTCATTTGACTCACTAATTCTTTTACTTTAGTATAGTAATCTTTTATGGTCTCAGACTCTTTCATTTTTATCAACTCAAACTCACGCCTTAGAGTTTGAAGTTTAATGGCACGTACCTTGTCACTTCCTTGAAACTCCTCCTTCAATGTACCTCATGCTTCTTTGGCACTTGTAGCTCCCATTATTCTTGGAAAGATACTATCTTCTACTGCTTGTTGTAGAAAGAATAGTGCCTTTGAATCTTTTTGTTTATTTTCCTTCAACTCTTTTTTCTGACCTGCATTAAGAGTTGAAGTGTCTTCGGGAATAGTAAATCCCTCATCTACAATATCCCATAAATCTTGAGAGCAAAAAAATGTCCTCATTTTAATGCTCCAAAAATCATAGTTTTCACCATTGAAAATAGGGATAGTCATAGATGATGGTTGAATGATATTGGCCATTGTCTTAGGGGACAATTTAGAAATGATGTACTATATAAGGAGAGTTTGGTTGGAAATGTAAGGATGAAATTTCTACGCCCAATATATGATCGAACATAGCTCTGATACTATACCACTGTTAGTTTTTGAATAATTGTTATAAAATAGTTTTAGAAACTTGTTTAGAAAGAAGACTAAAACAATTAAGTGACAAGAGAAATATATGAATAGGAACAAAGAGACTTTTAGGAAGGAGAAATTGTTATTGATTTCTTAGATGCTTATTTACATGGATCAAGTGCCTATTTATAGGCTTGCATTAAATTACTCTAGATAATTTCTACATATTACTAGATATTACAATTATCTAGATATTTCTAGCTTTGTATCAAGAGGCTTCTAGAAATATACATCACATTTTAACAAATGGATTGGAGTATCCCTTGTACTCTTTCATTAGTATATCATATTGGTCATTCAAAGAAATATAACATCCAAATTTTCCAGGTTTTGAATTGAGTTGAAGTGTAGTTTATAATAAAGCACTACTAGAAAGAAAATTTTGCTTTCTCTAATTAACTTGTAAGAAAATATACAGTGATGAATTTAGAAAAGAATTTCATGTTTTCCATCTTTAAATTTGTTGAGATTTCCCGCATTGGATGAAAAAGTTGAGATTAAGCAACATATACGTAAGAGTACACCCATTAAATGCAATATCAGTAAGGTTTTGAGCGAAGATGTAGTGTTAATTAAAGTCACTTATATGAGGAGAAACTTCACTAGGTTGGATTAATTAACACATCAGATTAAAAACAACCACACACAGGTGACTTGTAGGGCAAAATATTGTTAATAAGATTATGTCTCTGCACAAGACGAGCAAATACCGGTAAAGGAGGAGTTACAAAACAAAGTCGCCGTATATAAACGTAACACCGATAAAAAAACCAAAATCTACACTGCCTATAAGAGGTCTACTTCTAATCTCATTCTTAAAATACACTTCTCACAGCTTCCAAACCATCTGAGAGATCTCAACCCTATCCAAAAGTGATCGGCACATCAGAATCCAAAGAACAGCTCCTTACATCAAAAGTTGAAGTAAATAACGATAAAATGGAAGCCTAGATAGATAAGTCTCAACTTGCATATCTCCTCCATATATTCAACACCAAACACAAGTGACTTCATTGAGTTTGAACAACATATTGGCTTAGCACTCAACAGTTGTTGAAGTGTCCTTAAAAACATACACGAACCTTGTTTTATAAGCAAGTTTATTAAAGTACGAGGATACTTCCATCTAATAAAATATCAAGCTTGAGATACTGCAAACATCCCAAAGTAATAGAATACCAGTCTAAATAATGAAAAGCAAAGTGCATTGATATGTTCAATTATGCTTGTGATCTTTCACAACTTAACTAATAATTACACACCATGCTGATATAGTCCTTGCCTCAGTGACGAGGATTAATTTGTCTGCAGATAATTAAGCATAGTTTATAATCAAAATATACTATACAATGAAAAGTTGTATTAATAAAATAGCGTACATGTACTAGAATTTTGGTTTCTTAACCCTCAAAACCGGGGACCACTATCTCGTTTTCTTTAATTTGCATAATTAGCCGTGAAAATCCAATCAAATTTCAAGCATGCTTGCATTCAAATGAGGTATTAGTGTATTTTTTGTTTTAATTTTGGAGAGGTTAAAATTGATTTTGTATAATTGATTATGGTATGTTTAGTTTTCTCAAAGTAAAATTGATTCGTCTTGTTCGAGACTTTTCTTGAGGGGAAGAACAGTCGGAAATGAGTTGTTAAGATTTGGTATGTAGTTATTTGGATGTTATGGAAAGTTAAGAATGAAGCCATTTTTCATGTTAGGTTGTTAGAGGTGGCTAGCATTTTTGAAAGGATCAAATATGTTTCTTGGAAGTGGTTGAAGGCAAAAAAGGGTTGTCTTCCTTGTTTATTTTATGAATGGTGCACTAATTCTATGGATTGTATTCTTAGATAGCTTGTTCTTTGGTGGTGCCGTGGTGCACTAATTCTATAGGTTGGATTGTATTCTTAGATAGCTTGTTTTGAATGGTGCACTAATTTTTTTCACTATAGAACTAACTATACACTAAGAATGTGTTTGGTTTCAATTTTAGAAACTCAAAAGTGATTTTAGAAGTTGTAGAATTGATTTTAACCTATTTAGCCTTAACTTTATTGCTAAATTCACTTTTACATAAATAAATTCAAACATAAATTATTTCACATTCAACTCACTTTTATCCAAAATCAATTCTACAAAATAAATTCAATCAAAATCAATTTTCGTCACCGCATAAACAAACATACTCTTAAACGTTAAAAGCAAAGTGATTCTCAATTTGAATTCTGTCAGATCAATTAGGGTTTCATCATCCACTGAAGTAAATTCCACAAGCTAGCTAGAGATTGAGAATTTGGGACCACTTCTCAACTATATTATGCTATCAACTTAATGCCTTATATATACTCTCTATATGTCCTCTCTGACAAGCTAC
The DNA here is from genome assembly GCA_951804385.1 of Trifolium dubium. Lineage (NCBI taxonomy): Eukaryota > Viridiplantae > Streptophyta > Magnoliopsida > Fabales > Fabaceae > Trifolium > Trifolium dubium. The sequence goes on along the minus strand of OX638074.1, from coordinate 26,220,224 downwards.
ACACCCACACATGCATACACTTGGTGAAGATATGAGTTATGTTTGGTTCAGAACTAGCTTTATCTACCACTAATTACTAAAGATCAAAACTTAATTTAGAGGAGATTATTATAATTAAAAACCACAAAACGGTTTTATAGTATTGTTGTTATACTTGAAAATTAGTTGAGGTATCGTCTAATAGCTTAGCTTTCAACTCTGATTATTTTTTGGGTCTTGCTAACCAATGCATTATATGTAATGGTTAAATAATTTAAAAGTAGTAAATTTTATATTAAAACAAACATAATTTACACTTTAAAAAAGTTTCATACACAAATTCCAAGCAAATTTTACTATTTTTAACTTTTTAATTTGTGCAAGGGTACAATGTTTAATATTTGCCTTATTTTTTCTTCAAGCGATTACACTGAAAAATAGAGTATATTTCTCAGCTACGAATTATTTAACTACTCCAAAGAGTGTTAAATATGGTGTTTGAGCTCCTAAACTAAGAAATAAATACATCAAAATGAAAAATAAAGGCAGGCAATAAAGAGACAAAAAATGCGTAAAATAAGCTTGTTTGATCGATTGTGTGCTAAAAACAAGTCTACTATTTAATTATAGTTAAATACTAATCCTACGTCTCCTTAACTCAATTGGTTTGACACTCTATCTATTATATATGTAGGGGATAAGAGTTCGAACTTCTGTCATCCCACTTCTTGGTTGTAATTAGTCTAGTGGGAAGAAATTTCTCCCTTAAAGGTGAATAAGTATGTGTATTCGGGTTCGAACTCGGATCCAAACACTTTTGTACAATATATTCAACCAATTAAGTTAAGTTCTCGTGGGACAATTTGGTTGTAAATCTAAATAGAACCGTTATAGAAATTAAAGTGACAAAATAAATTAAATCTCTCAAATTTAGGAGGTAGGGGGGGTAGTAATTAGAATCTGTGGGGGATGATTGATTTCAACAGTTGTTTCACACCATGAAATTGCGGTATCGAGATCCATACCTACTTACCTATACCTTCATACTCATAGCATTCATTGCTTTTGAGGAAACCCGAATGCCAATGATTTAATCAACCAATAATATGTCCAACCTCTTTTTCAGTCATATAGATTGATCCGATCCCCAATAGCGACCGGAAATGTTTTAAATTGCAGTTTGCAACTCTCAGTCGTAATATTGTTTTTTTTTTTTTTTGAACAGATAAAACTTTATTAGATAGAATGGAGTGTACAAGTAATACAAACCATCTCAAGAGAAAGGAACAAAACAAACAGCACATAGCAAATAACAAAAACAAGAGACCCACAAACTAGCCTAGTCGTAATATTGTTGATATGGTAGTCTTCGCAACTGCATTGTACCGCAATCGTGGGGTAATTTTTAATTACAAGTTTGACCGCAATGTAACTGCAGCAAGAGCCACATCATACAATTTCTAACTTGTTCTATAAAATTTTCTCACCTAAAATTAAAATTTTAACAGTTACTCGTTTACTACACACTAAATCTTATATCTAAGTACGCTCTTGACGTGTGCAAGGTTATTAAAGAAGATGAAAAATTGATGATCAAGATTCACATGATTTTGTTCCTACTCCGCCACAGCACAGAATTCATAACATAGATTGACAGATTATCTACATCTGCTCTTTCAGTCTTTTATCTGTGAGTTAAATTTGTTTGACCCAAATTCACTATATGGTTGAAAAACTGGTTGGTTAGTATGTGGAGCCTTTAAAAATAGACAACCATAGTGCTGTTGGGAATTAATTGAGAAATTAATTGGTAAAGGTGTGGTTTGTGTTTTGAGTTATGAAGCACAGACACATACAACACGAACAATAACACGTTGATACGGTTACAAATTTAAGAAAATGATATAATTTAATGTAATTCTAAGTGTCGGTGTCAAAGTCGGACACGCCTAATCCAAAGAGTGTATGTGTTATATGGTACGACAAAGTCATGTACGACAACCGAAGAATAACTAGCAACCATTGGATATGTGATTTATTAGAATACATGCTAGGTAGAAAATGAAGAGATTGTACCACGTATATATTCTATACATCGTGCCTCAGTCGTCTGCGTTTTCCTCATACCTCGTAGCATTTTTCTTTGAATGAAAGGAGATACAATGTATTAAACGAACACATGATTAATTACTTCAACAAAGTTAAGTACATATATATCCAACAAAATTAACAAGGTAGTGAACAATAATGTACATAAAATAAATACATTAACAACATCTCTTCATGTTACTAAAGCTTTATTTTATGACAGAATACATGTAACCTTCTCATTCTTTCATTTCATGATATTATATTGAAAGTGAACGATAGGATCATATTTATTGAAAACAAGAAAACATCAAGAGTACGTAAACACGCCACACACATGAACTGCTTCACCGTCGATCTTGATTAATTAGTCTTTCTGGAACACAACAGGGACGGCAGCACCACCATCAAGGGCCAACAGAAACTTGCCATTCTCAGCAATAACACCAACAGTCCCACAAATAAAGTCGCAACTCGGGCATACCTCTCTAGGACACCATTGGATGTTATAGATACCAGCAGTTTGGGTATGCACAATCCTAAAGAAGTTACCAGATGACCCGATTGAACCATTGTCTACACCGGTGACAATCAACCTCCTTCCACTCGAAGCGTCTCTCTCACCCAATTTCCAGTCAGTTGACTGTCCACAAATTGAGGAAGCTATAAATTGGATTCTCAAGTCTCTGTTAACCCTCACTTCGTCATCATCATGATGATGAACAAAAGGTATGAATACAACAGTCAACCCTTCTGGTAATTCAGGGTTCTCCAAACCAACATTCAAAGGACATGATCCATTTTTGTTGACCAAAGTGAAACGTCCTCCGTTACCACTGAGAGGAGGCCTGATGAAGTATTCGTCACCAACCTCAACGGCTTCGCCATTTGTGTCTATGACAAACTGAGCTATTGATGTTGAGATCATCATAAAGAGACACATATGAACAAGGATTAGTACTGTGAGGGAACTTGCTGCCATGGTTGTTAATGAATTATAGATTATTTGAAAGGTTTAATGGTTTTGTGTTGATGCTATTCCTTATGAGGCAAGATACGTATTTATAGGATTGATCATATGTTACCATGCATGCATGCAATGTATAGGTTATAGAATGATCGATGAATAAACAATATTAAAGTCCAATTAGGACAAATTAACTAATCAAATCAATCTTAATTTCGCCGGAATGGACGAATACAAATATAAAACTGTAAGAATTATATTAAAAATATTACTTAGTTTTGATCGCATGATTTTGATAGGGTGGAAATGGTGGGTTTTTTCCTAGTTTGAATCGTTGTGTACAGAGATCATAATCCACCAGCATGCTAAAACACTTTTAATTTGTCTGTTTCATTCATCTTTTGTTGGTTACTTTGTCTCTTTCATTTGTTCATTCTGTGCTTAAATTAATAAATAATTATTAAGAAAATGTTGCATAGGTATTGTATCCTTGAAAGTATTATAATACCATCAAATGTTAGTTGGTTCAATGGTGATTGACACTGGACAAAGATCACGGTTTGATCCCCGCAACTGTGCTTGGGAGGGGACTGCAACCACTCGATACCATAACTCGTCCTAAACCGGATTAGTCGACCCACACAAGCATTTTATTTAGTGCAATCGAAATAGAACTAAAGCTAAGGCACAACTCATATCGTCTAGTTTCAAATAGAAATCCAATATTTTAGTCGGGGTGAACCACTGTAATTTTACAATAGCTTATTTTTCAAAATCTTGCTGGCTCATTGTGACACTAAATTAATATACACTAAATTTTCAATAAGGTTAACTGCTCAAGTTGGGTCTAGTTGGCAAAATATTTTTGCTAGCCTCCACAGGAAATTTTTGAAACAGTTTGGATTGGCAATAGACCGTATATTTTCTTTCACAGTAAAATCATTGAAAACTAGTGATCTGTTCAATTGTTTTTTTTATCAGTTTCTATGAGCTCACATTCTTTAGCATTTTACTCAAGGACATGGATCAGACAAGAGCCTTTGAAATTATATTGTTCCAGTATCCAATTTCCCATGAGACCTGTTACTTATAGATGAAGTAAACTCAGTTAACTGTTCTTTCGTTACAGGTCACGTTCATGGCAGTTATTTTTGTTGATTTAGCTGACATACATTAGTTTATTGTTGTTGTAGGCCTTGACCATCCTCATGTTGTCGACGTTCAAATATTTTTGTTGAAGTATTGGACTTTATATCAGACTTTTGTGCTCAAGTCTTTGCAGTCACTTGTTTAAATTAACGGTCGACTAACCCATAAAATTCTCCAATAACAATATGCAATCTTAGATTTTATTTAGTCCTAAATCTTAGGATTATTATATATGAATGTAGGAATATCATTTAAGTTCTGACATCAAAGGATGAAATGTACAAAACATGACTCCTAATAAGGTGTTGCGCATGTTGGTGATCGGCTGCTGCCACACTCAAGCTCGACTATGACAATGTAAACATAAACAATAGTAGTGAATAGATCATTGTAAATAAACAGCAAAACTATTCGAGAATATGAAGTTTTGACAATCAAGATTCATGTAATTGTGATTCCGTTCCTACTCTACCACAGCATGACAAATAAAGCACATAATTCATAACACCTTCTACAAACAAGTCCTTTTTTTCAATTTCTTCCATTGCTAGGAATGACCTTACTCCACAAACTAGAAATTTATAACACCTTCTACAAACAAGTCCTTTTGTTGAGCATCAAAAAGCATGTTCCAAAATTGTCCACAGTGGCTAGAAAATGGGAGATAAGGTGGCGGTCCAAACTTCTCTTATCTAAAAATTGATAAGTTTTAAAGATGATCAAATAAAGAAAAGAAAATTGATGTGTTGATTTTTGTATCGGGTGGCCGGAGGCTGTTGGAAATTAAGTGAGAGATTAGATTGTAACGTTGGTCTGTGTTTTGAGTGAAAGGAGATACAATGTATTAAACAAACACATGATTAATTATCTCAACTCAGTTAAGTACGTATATACAACAAAATTAACGAGGTAGCGAACAATGTACATAAATTAAATAAATACATTAACTACATCTCTTCATGTTAGTAAAGGTTTATTTTATGACAGAAGAATACATGCAACTTTCTCATTCTTTCATGATATTCTTTCATGTTTATTTGTAAACAAGAAAACAACAAGAGTATGTAAACACACAACACATATGAACTACTTCACCATCGACGCTGATTACTCTTTTTGGAACACAACAGGGATGGCACCACCATCAAGGGCTAACAGAAATTTGTTATTCTCAGAAATAATACCAACAGTCCCACAATCAAACTCGCAACTCGGGCATACCTCTTTAGGACACCATTGGATGTTATAGATACCAAAAGTTTCGGTCCGCACAATCCTAAAGAAGTTACCGAATGATCCAATTGTACCATCATCTACACCGGCGATAATCAACCTCCTTCCACTCGTAGCGTCCCTCTCACCCACTTTCCATTCAGTTGACTGCCCACAAATTGAGGAAGCTATAAATTGGACTCTCAAGTCACTGTTAAGCCTCACATCGTCTTCATCATGATGAGAAACAAAAGGTACGATTACAACACTCAACCCTTTTGGTAATTCAAGGTTCTCCAAACCAACATTCAAAGGACATGATCCATTTTTGCTTACCAGAGTGAATCGTCCTCCGTTACCTGTGATAGCAGGCCTGATGAAGTATTCTTCGTCACCAGCCTCAACAGGTTCGCCATTTGTGTCTACGATAAATTCAGCTATTGATGTTGAGATCATCATAAAGAGACACATGTGAGCAAGGATTAATATTGATGTTGCCATGGTTGTTAATGAATTCTAGATTATCTGAAAGCTTTAATTGTTTTGAATGTGATTTTGCTATTAGTTGTGAGGAAAGGTATTTATAGGATTGATCATGCTACCAAGCATGCATGCAATGTAGAATGATTGATGAATCAACAAAATTAAAGTCCAACTAGGACACTATGCATTATATTAAATGTTACTGCTTAGTTTTGATCACACCAAATGGTGAATTTTTTCCTAGTTGGAATCGTTGCACGCTAAAACACTTTTGCCTGTTTCATTCATTTTTTGTTGGTTACTTTGTCTCTTTCATTTGTTCTTTCTGTCCGTAAATTAATAGTTATATGAAAAATATGTTGCATAGGTATTGTATGCAGGCATTTAATTTTATGCAACCAAAATAGAAGTAAAGCTAAGACACAGCTCCTATCGTCTCGTGATTCCGTTCCTACTCTCTGCCACAGTATGACAATTGACAAACAAAGCACATATATAATTCATAACTTTGATCATCTCTGCATCTGCATCAGGCCCCCCTAATAACTAGATATAATTACTTTAGTGCAAAAATTTACATTCCATTTATAAGAATATGTTTCATGTAGAAATCTTGTTAATGACTTGAAGCAATGCTGACAGCTTCCTCTTCCTTTGATGAATAATAATGCTATAATGACAACAAATAAGCAGTGTATGTAAAGTAAGCAGATTTAAAATAAGATGTCCATCATCATCAACTTCTTTAACTTCTCATATCTAAAAATTTGATTAGTTTTTGAGCTTTGGCCCGAGTACTTTAAAAAAAAATTGACGAGTTTTAAAGAAGATCAAATAAAGCAAAGAAAACTGATGCATTGATTTTTGTATGTGGTGGCCGGAGGAAGTTGGAAAGTAAGTAAAAAATTGGTTGGTAACGGTGGTTTGTGTTTTCGGTGGAAGGAGATACAATGTATTAAACGAACATGCGACTAATTTTGATTGACCCACCTCACTTCAGTTAAGTACGAGTACCCAACAAAATTAACAAGGTAGCGAAGAATGTTGGTCAAAATTAAATACATTAACAAATAACAACATCTTCACCTTAGTCCTTAGTAAAGATATAAAATAATATAGTGCAAAATAATCAAAATACAGCCTATTTTATGACATGAAACATTTAACCTTCTCGTTCTTTCATAATGTTACAGTGAAAATGAACGATAAGACCATATTTATTGATAAACAAGAAAACAATAGTGTGTAAACAAATCACACATATGAACTATTTCACAGATTAGTCTTTTTGGAACACAACAGGGATGGCACCACCATCAAGGGCCAAAAGAATCTTACCATTCTCACGAATAATACCAATGGTCCCGCATTCAAGCATACAATCGGGGCATACCTCTGTAGGACACCATTGGATGTAATAGATACCAGGAATTTCAGACGCCGGCACAATCCTAAAGAAGTTACCAAATGATCCAACTGTACCATCATCTACACCAGTGATAATGAGCCTCCTTCCGCTTGTAGCGTCCCTCTCACCTAATCTCCAATCTGTTGATTGTCCACAATTTGAGGTAGTTATGAATTGGACTCTCAAATCTCTGTTATGCCTCACATCGTCTTCATCATGATGGGAAACAAAAGGTATGAATACAACAGATAAACCATGTGGGACGCTAGAGTTCTCAACACCAACATTCAAAGGACATGATCCATTTCTTGTGACCAAAGTGAAACTTCCTCCGATGTTCGTGTCAGCAGGCCTGATGAAGTATTCATCTCCTTCTTCAACAGATTGGCCATTTGTGTCTATGATAAACTGAGCTGTTGATGTTGAGATCGTCATAAAGAGGCACACATTAGCAAAGATCAATATCGTGAGGGATCTTGTTGTCATGGTTGTTAATGAATTGTTAATTATTTGAAGGATTTAGTGGTTTTAATATGTTTAGTACTTATTACTTGTGAGGCAAGGTATTTATAGGATTGATCATGTTACCATGCATGCAATATTGTATAGAATGATTGGTGAATAAACAAAAGTATAATTAATATATACACATAAATTTTCTAATTGCTAACTAATCAATATTCCATGGGAATGGATAAAAAATAAAATTGTAAGCATTATATTAAATGTTACTTAGTATTGATCGCACATAATGGTGAATTTTCCTAGTTTGAATCGTTGCACACAGAGACCAAAATCCACCAGCATGCTAAAAGACTTTTGTCTGTTTCATTTGTTCATTCTGTCAGTAAATTAATAAATAATTATTAAAAATGTTGATTTTCTTGCATAGGTATTGTATCCTTAAAAATATGATAATATCATGTAGGCATATAATTTAATGCAAAGTAGAAGTAAAGCTAAGGCACAGCTCATGTCTTCTCATTTCAAACATAAATCCAATTTCTTAATTTTAAATCTACAAATGAAGATAGTTAGATACTCACTAGAGATACATATAAAACAAATTTGATCTCATTAGCTTGAAAGAAGATGATTATTACAGTAAGAGGAGTAAACTTGTTCAGGAAGCGGACAAATCCGGTCTGTTACCAACCATTTTGGATATACACCAACCAACTACAGCATGAGCTACAATAATTTTTTTCTCCTTATAATAATTCTAGAATTTTCTAAACAATTGAGCAAATCAATACAATTCAATATAACAGAATCTATTTCAGCTATCTTAATAGTTCATTACATTTTCAGCATCACATTCAATTAAAACAGCCTGGACATATGCTTTTCCTGTGCCCACCATGCATAAGCACCATCCAAGTACCAAAGCCATGAGTGGGAGAAACTTCAATCTGCTTCAATTGTGGCAGCAGCCTGCACAACTCCTACGTTATCTCTGCTAACTAGTGCTCTTTTCCATTGTTTGGTATCAGTATCTATATGGGCTCACATACCTTCGCATTTTCCGTGGTCATCACTTGTTTAAGCTCATGGTTGGCTGACCCCATAAAACTCTCCAGTATCAGTATGCGATCTTAGATTTGATTTAGTCCTCAAATCTTAGGATTCTTGTATATGAATGTAGGATTATCAAAAAGTTCTGACATGAAGTAAATGAAATGGACAAAACATGACTCCTAATAAGGTATTGGTGATCTGCTGCTGCCACACTCAAGCTCGATTTTGAGAATGTAAATGTAAACAAGAGTAGTGAATAGATCACTGCAAATAAAGAGCAAGGCTAAATAGAGCACACAACTCATAACACAGATCATCTCTGCGCCTGCTCTTTGAGTTGGTAATAATTATGTATCAGTGATGTCTTTCAAACACTCAACAACAATAACATGCTAATTCAAAACAATAACCCAATGGATAACTTTTGCGCAACATTGAAGATATCGATTAAAAACTCCAAAAATTAATCAAAACCAAATCAAAGACATATCTCTAGAGTTTCGTTCTGTGAATGAAAAATATTTGACCTGAATTCACTATGGTTGAAAAACTGATTTATCAATAACTGTTTCTTCCCAGTAGACGTTTATACATGATAATCTCAATTTTTCCAACAAAAACAATCTGGTTAGTTTGTGGAGCCTTTGAAAAATATAAGCTTACAAAGAGCAACACTACCACCTACATCTATGATAAATTAAGCAAAATTAACTCTTGTCCAAAACATACAATATCAAGTTATTTGATCAATAACAGCTTCCACAAATCCCCAACCATCATCAGCATCAGGACCCACCCAATAACCAGATATAACTACTTTAGTGCAATAATTTACATTCCATTTATAAGAGTATGATTCATGTAGAAATCTTGCCAAAGACATGAACCAATGCTGACAGCTTCCTCTCCCTTCGATGAATAATACATGTTTATTTGAGCTGCAAGATCCTACAATATTTTGAGCTGAAACATAATATATATTTTCAGATTAAAAAGGCCAAGGATAACCACGATGCAAATATTCAAATTTCAAAATACTCGCACAAAACCGGCATCCAAAATTTGTATGTAGTGTTGCCAACAATACTAAACATGATAAAATCATTAAGTTTTGATTTCTGCTTTACAATTTCTCATATCCACTAATAAGTTAAAATTAAGTAGTACTAATTAATGAGAGAGAGGTTGAAAGGAAAACCTGTAGTAGTAATTGTTGATTTATCACTTGAAAGGTGGTTAGTAAGAGTGAGAGCATAATCTAGTTGATGAAGTTCCTGGTGGAAAGTGATGAAGAGTTATTACGCAACACATAGCATAAACTAATAAATAGGGAAGTTGATAATGTTCATGTTTGTTACCTTGTTTATGCGTAAAGGAACGGTGGTGAAGTTCGTAGTTGTAGAGAGTAAACACGCCATTTTGGAACCACCTGCTTCGGTTCACAATGAATGGAGTAGTCACGTTCGCCAAGGGGTTAAGGACCCAATCTTATTCGGGTTGCCCCGTATTCACCCCTAAATATTTTGCTTCTTTTTTTTTTTGGGAAAAAAACAAAAACATCAAACTTTTTTCTATGCTAAATACATATATATACTTCAATTTCATTTCATAATGTTGGAGAAAGAGTGATTGGAGTAGTTTAATTATTTTGGTTAAATTTTTTTTTTCAAGAGAAAAGAGTGTTCTCAAATACTTCTTTCGGTCCTTATTCTAAAAAGAATTTGACTTTTTAAATTAATGGAATATTATATATATCTAGTACTTAATTTATAATATAGTTCAAATACATTTCATGAATCTAAAAACAAATTTCTTTTTATAATAAGTACCGAAGGGACTCTGAAACCCATTATTTGTATACTTAGAGCTGAGTCAATCAAATGTGGAATTATTTGAAATGTGCCAACGACAAAACACAAGCACTTTTAGAAACAAGGAATATGAACAGTAATATCAAAACCATGTTCTTTGTCAATCACTATTCACTAATGCTCTTGCACCTAGAAGAGATTATAATGAAAGGGGTGTGTAAATTTAATTTACTATTGTCGCTTACTTTGTCACCTTTATTACATAATATCACATTGCATAAAATAAATATTGAAGTCCAAATTTTAAACAAATGTTTTCTCTCCTTCAAATTCTCACTTAAGAAAGGGAGTTATAATTGGCTCAAGATACATTTTCCTCATCTCCAAAACAACTAAAAATCAAAATCTTCAACACATCGAGTAAGGATCCTCTCAATTTCTCAAAAGAAATGGAAAATACTAGTATTTGGAGAGATATATAAACAATAAGTAGGTCGTGGATTCCACCACCAAGTAGGTCCCACTATTATTAAATAATTTTTAAAATAATTCAAACATGTTTGTGTTTATATCTCTCCAAATGGTGTTTTCCATTTCTTGTGAGAAATAGATAGGATCCTAACTCCGAACACATCGCCCTTCATATTCAATAGAAACCCAAAAAAAACTCCCTTCCAAAATTCAGAACACTAGCATAGCAAATCGCAGTTAAACATAACAAAAAACTAGAGAAGAGACTAAGCATTTTGTGCTTCGTTTGAGCTCTTTCTGGACTTGTGCTTTGATTTCTTCTCCCTCTTCTTTCCCCTAGAAGGAAATACAAAAATTATATATTAATAAGAAAATCTCACAAACAATTTTGTGTGTGGGTATGGCGTGTGGGTGTGTGCGCGCGAGGGGATGTGAAGGACCAGCAGGCAATTCTACATAAAAGGGTAAAGGAATTACTCGTCATGAGAGCTATGACCCCAACAGGACTTGAGTTTCCGGTTGATATGCTTCAATTCCTTCTCTGAAGGACTTTTGTATTTGCTAACCTGCATACATAGCCAATATCACATTGGTCCGTGTCAACAGAACCACAATACCAAGCTAATACAAAATGGAAAGAAATTTGGAGCTACGCATCAATAATTCAGTTTAGCGACAACAACTAGGATGATAAACAATTACCCAAGAATCAATTGCATCCAATGATTCAAGAAGCTCAGCCATTGTGTGAGTAGAGTTCTGATGGGAAAAAGTTCTGCTCAGAAAACTGCAATTATGTGCCAGCGTAGGAGTAAATGTCTCGGTAGATACATAATTTGGGTCATATAATATACTAAAAAATAAACTCTAGGCAGGTCATTTTGTCGTTAGATGATTATGAAACAAGTAACAGCTAACGGAAATGGGTTTTAAGGAGCTGGAGGTGATTATCACAAAGAAACATGTGAAAGCAGTACCTATCAAAGTCAACAACTTTATTGAGAGCATTTGAGGTACGTAGTGCAGCCAACGCCAACTGCATAAGGAAAATTAACTGTCACAAAAAATACTAAACGTGACAATGGAGTTACAAACTTTACATACTATTCTTAGAATACCTGCCCAGGAGGAAATAAGAGTGGTGCATCTGTAAGCATCATTTTATCGACTTCCAGGCTTGCTGTATTTTGTAAAGCCTATACAGCAGGAAAAAAATTATCATGAAACAAGTAGCTATTTCTTTATAATCAGAAAAGAACAATAGATGGACAGATATAAAATATTTATCCATAAGAGAAGGGAATAATAGAGGAAACAAGTATAAATAAAATCCTCAGCCAAAACAATTTCATCCATCAATGACCACAACAATGTGCTCAGCCCGATGATTATGCTGGACAAAAAGACTAGTACCTTGAGCATTTGAAGCTCATCCTCACCGGCATTGCAAAATTCCTGTCAAAGACATAGTCACAATTTCCAGTTTAACATAAAATAATTATGAAAAAAATGTAATGTTAATGGTAGACAAACCATAGAATTATTCACCCAAAAAAAATTAGAGAACGAAGGAGATTTATTTGAAATGCAAAAGACTAAAGACATTTAAAAACAATTTCACACAAATAATAAGACAAACCTCCATATAATCTGTAAAACCTTCAACTGAGCGATATGGAGCATAAACAATAAGATCAAATTCCAGACTCTGCATAACCAGGGTTTCTTGTCATATATGGATTAAAAATAAAATTAAAAAACTAGAACAATTTGATATTTGAGGCCTATCCATGCCTGATAAACTATCATCTCATTATTGAGAATCATTTGATGATCCTGTGAAATCCCCTTACCAAGCTCCTCAGCCGAAACATGATTTTCTTCTATCTTACAAGCAGCATATATGCATGTCAACCTGTACAAAGGTTTCGTCTCAGTTACTGAGAAGCTAAAGAATAAATAAAACTTTTAACTAATAATAAACAGATCATACAAATTCAACGCCAACTTTGATAAAGTAAATTGAATGTGAAAATTTGTCATATCATTGATAAGAGATTTACAAGTATATACATACAAGAGGTAGAGCAAACACAGTCCCATAATATTGGGATCAAATCAAAACAGAATAAAGAATCTAGGATCCTAACAAATAAATAAAATAATACATACAAAATATATTTACAATCAACAACGACCACAACTCTAATCAAACAAATGATATTATGAAAAATCAGCCATTAGTTCAAAGGGATAAGAAGATTGATGAAATGAGAAAACTGATAACCAATCCATCTCTCAGCAATGCATTAGGGGTGTGTTTGGTTCGCAAGATAGTAAGTATTGGACATAATAGTACAGGACAGAACAAGATAGTATAGGACAGGTCAAAATTGTAACGAAGAGAGATAGGGAGATGATATTGTTTATATTTGAATATTGTGGACAAAAAGTTGTCCTGTGGTTTAGTGAAGGACAAAAATTATTGATTTTGTCATGTCCCTTGCTACCTATTTTGCCCAGTCCCATAACCAGTTTTTAAATCAAACAAGGTACAACAAAAGCAAATCTTACATTATATTTTTTGGTTGATGTTCCATCACTGACCATTGCAGATAGAACCTTTTAAAAAATATGAGGGCTGTTGCCTGTGTATCATAAACTATTTCAAAAGGTTGATCTCAAAAAAACAGTGTTGCCGTAATTATTTTATCAACACGAATGGCTTCACAGTTAGTTTGCAAATACCCAAAGAAGAACTTGCATACCTGGATCTTATGAGGGAAGTGGAAATTGTTACACACTTCTTGTAGCTTGTTTTCATAAAATACCTTTATACATTGTTCTTCTTCAATACTAAGAGGTTTTATCCGAGAATGCTTTTCAGCTGACATGAAATAAAACGTTTGTTAACAGTAGAAAATAGAAATAGAAGTTAGCACAAATGACAAACAATGGAACAAAATAATTTTCAAAGCAAATAAAAACATCAAATATAAAATGTTTTCTGTATCTATATAATAAAGGGGTAAAAAACAGAATCAAATTTCAGAAAGAACTTCACCATTACTGTTTGCAGTTGCCTGGGGTTCAGGATATGACAAAGAGCCATCAGCATCTACTTCCATTAGAGTTGCTCCACACTTTAAAAGAAATTAATAATAATCAGCAACCCGATAGTAAGTTATCAAATGATATCATATTCTAACGAAATACTTTTTCTGTAGTGGGGAATAAGAGAAGAGAATAAGTTCCACATAAGGTTACAACATTCAAGAAAATATACGGCAACGAATAAGCAAACGGTTATGATCCTAAAAGCTCTCAGATTAAAATTTTCATCAGTTTATGAAGATATGTACAAGGAAAGTTTGTGTACCTGCTCTAGGGTTTGTCTGGCTCTCTGATTAGCAGCTGTATATTTCTCAACCTAAAACGAAAAGAAATACATGGAAAGTAAAAATAATGAATTGTGCACATAATATAAGAGAAAATTGAACTTCTCATGTGTTCCACTTGAATTAAAAACAGTAAATTTAAACTAGAAATAAATCAAAATTCTCCATCCAACACTGTCTAACTAAAGCAATTTTATGAATCCGTGCAGAAAAAATAGATCAGCATCCTTTGAAAGGTGTTGTGAATTGTGATTGTGATTTTAAATGAATGGCAAAGATAGAAAAGAAACAAGTACCAGTTTTTGAGGAGAGAAGATCCACTTGGACCGGTGGGTAGAGGTCTGAAAATCAGCCATGGCCAAACAGAAACCCTAGAGTAGGTGCTTTTACCCCCAAATTAAATGCGGGCAAACACTGCTCGATTTTCCAAGCTGAGAGCAAGTGAGGTCAGTATACTGCTCTCTGTGTTTGAACGCAGGCAGTGCTAATGCTGAAAAAAGAAAATTTTAGCTAGTACCGATCTAAACAAGCACGATAGGAACAACAATTAAAGGAGCTGTAATACAAATGTATGATTATCATATACTTATGAACCAAATCAATTCATACAACCAGATGCAATGCATACAAACTCGAAACAAGAAGTATCAAATTCACAGTCACGATCACGAATGCGGAATACATACAGCAATAAATAGCAGTCACAATTTGAATAGAACATAATTAGGTCATAATAATTAGGTTACAATAATCCTAAAAAGAATGCGAAAAGAGTATAGGTCTGCATAGAGCCTTACAATGTATGCAGCAGGAATGGCAAAGGCGTATGAAGAGAGAGGATAGTGCTAAAGAGAGAGTTTTGGCGACGGTGAGTTCTTCACAATTCAGAATTACAGTGGGGTGTGGTTGCAGTGGGCACTGAGAAACAACGGAATACAATAGAAAACAATTGAAATTACTTCATCAAGATATATAGTCAATTTTATGTGTGTCACTGCACGGTGTAATGGAGACGAGAACACGGTGGCGGCGGAGTAGAGAGGGCGGTGATCGGCGGAGTGTAGCAGGGGAGGGAAGAAGTGCGTCGCGAGTTTGGTGGGGGTGAGGGAGTTATATTATAGTAATAGTATGACTATGAGGATGAGGATATGTGTTGTAAATTTTAACATAATTGGGGGTATTTAAGTCATTTTGCCTATGGTTAAATTTTGAAATTTGTGCCTTTGATTTATTGAAATTTAGAAAAGAATATTTTTAAGTACAACTTTTATTTTTACTTTAGTATGATTATTTTTTAAATGGGAATGTGATGGTTATCCTATTTTGAGTTTGACGTTCAGATATCTATCAACATTAAAATGTTTAGTGAGAGTTTGTGAGTCTCGCACAAGATTTGAGATATTAATTTTCATAGTTGAATGTGGAAGATATTCATTTCACATTGAAAAAATATCTATAACAAACTCTTACTACTAGGAACTACAATGAATATCTTTTTTGTTTAGTGGTTAGACTTACATTTTAAATGTAGAAAAGTATGAAATCTCAATTTCAAACTCATATCACTCTATATCAACGTTATGGATATTTACATGTGTATATGATAGTATCTGATAAATAAAAACAATGTCTCCACTTCTATGTCTCTCAATATCTCCAACTCATATCACCTAATGAATCAAGAATTACTCTATTTTACCAAATGTTAGTTGTTCTGGAAATTGGTAGATAAGATCACAGTTCGGCCTTTTGTAACTGTACTTGGAGAGAGACTGAAACCAATTGATACTAGAACTCATCTTAAAAGTAGATTAGTTAG
Source organism: Trifolium dubium (assembly GCA_951804385.1). NCBI lineage: Eukaryota > Viridiplantae > Streptophyta > Magnoliopsida > Fabales > Fabaceae > Trifolium > Trifolium dubium. The sequence continues at coordinate 26,203,921 of OX638074.1, read as the reverse complement.
TCTAATTAGCCGGATATTGGTGGTGAAAAGAAATAGTTTTGTTTTTATATATAAAAAAAAGGTTCCTTTTTAAATAAAATTCATCTTGAAACAAGAAAATGTCATGAAACTCTGAAAAACATTATTTCTTTAAAACAAATTAACATTATTTTATCAAAAAAAATTAAATAAATTAACATTAATATTTTTTGAAAGGAAAATAAAATTTATCTATTAAGCAAGAAATTTTAAATTAATTTTCTTTAGACAATAACTTATGAATTAATTAAATTCATTTACTATAAAATATGACCTAAAGACAAATATATATATATAACATGAGTTACACAATTTGAAATATTTGTTGTAGGCTTGTAGCTGCTTCATGCTGCAGGCAATCTTGACCTTAGATTTATGATTAGATGGCTCTAATTTGCACCATTAATCTAACTATCTAACAATTTTCAATCTCATCTATTCATTTTTTATCATACGGTCTATAACTCTACAACAATTACTATGTTGATTGGTGGTATTGACTTGGAATCTGAAAGTGTTCTCCTCCTCAAGATCTCAAGTTCAATTCTTTCTAATGTCAATTTAGGTGAACTAATTTAGCTTCTTAAAAAAAATTACTATGGTGATACTGTTAAATCCAATTCTAACCCAAAGACATGCTAAGAAAGAAAAATAAGAATAAAAGTAACATTGGTTTTTTGTTGGTACAACATAGAACAACAACCGAAAGAGAGAGAAAAAACTAAAACTAAACACATTGCTACACATACCTCAAAAATATCATCAAATAGAAGACTCAGAAACTCACTAGGATAAAGTTTACATGCCAATCAACACCTAGGTTGCCTTCACACCAAGTGTGGACAACCTGGATGTACAAATTTCTATTCAGCAGCACTTGGATACTACGAACCAAAGACAGGGGTGGTCCTATTGATATTGCCTTGTTTTTCAGCAGCTTTTGGGTTTTCAATATATTAAATACTTATTTTTTCATAAAAAATATAAATTATGAATGAAAGGGGCAAGGAGCTCCTATGCAATACGAACTAAATATTTCAGCATCCTATATACAGCTAAATAGCCTAGAGAGAAAAAAAAAAATTAAGTCTAAGTAGGGATGAGAGCTAAAATCTGGGTCTTAATTCTTCCCATGCACATTTGAATTTCTCTGTAAATAGGAAGGTTTCGAGGATCGGACGGTTGCAGGCTGATAACGGCAGAATCTAATATCCGAGCCACATCTGCTGGAGGGTATTGCCGTTCAGTACAACTCTGCAAAGTTAAACAATAAAAAAATTAAATATTGGAAAGCGATATTTATTCAATAATGCATACCAATATATGCTGCATTTTCAAGAAGGGGGAATGGATAAAAATGTTATGATAAACAATTATTTTCATTATTATCAAGGTTCCGCCAGTACACCATTCAAAAACAGATACTAGTGTCTGAATATGTGCTGTTCAAAAGGAACAGATTATTTTATACTTAGATGGGATATTGTGAAATGGGCCGCATTTGACTTCCTAATTACCTGTATCATGGTTAAGGTAGCTACACATGAGGTGATGAGCTCCGACGGTATTTCAATATCAACTTGGTCAGAATCTTTATGCAGTTTTGGACCAGATGTATCATTAAGTAAAGGCTCTGATGCTCTGCAGGTCAACTGATTATGATGATACAAACTGCCATTCACTTGATCTTGCGACCTTATCGCAGGGAACCTGTACTTGGAAGACAACTGCTGATAATCAATAGAATCCAATGCCTGTCCAATCTTCGTAATAGCATCTTTACCTTCCTTTGTAGCTTGAGACCATGCCTAAATTATAGCATCAAAAAGTGTCAAGTTCTTTAGCTTGAACCCATAATTGAACGATGTTCAAGGTGTAATGTGTCCCACTACAGCCTACTGCTTTATGTCTACTGTGATCATTCTAAAATTTGCAGCTAAACAAACAAACATCAGTGCTTATACTTAAATGCTGAATCATGAACAATGATAACAATTTGCTAGGATAAAAGAACAGAAAAATGCTATCAGGTCACAAAAATGGGGAGGAAACAAAAAGTAAAGCAACCATCTATATATACTAGTTCATAATGACTGCAAAAGCAGAAGGGGTATAAGATCCACAGACCTGAAATGCAGCATCCAGCATTGCATGTGCCCGTAGCCTAGATCCTTTAATGATTTCAATGACATTTGACCTAGACTCTTGTGACATAGAACTATCCAACACACTAGCAAGGTCATCATGAACTTCGAAGTTTGCTTTGGGCTTCATCCATGGCTGCTGTGAGTTGTCTGTGTAGGTATTACGTTGCCTCAATTGAAGCATGGCATCAGAAACCTGAAAAATATAACTAATCAAATGTTGCTTATGGCTACTGCAGAATGTTGTAATGACAAAAACAATTGAAGGAAGCCACATGCCTGTCCACTGGCTTCCTTTAGCTCTACAAGTACCGTGGCATAATGCTTCTTGAAACCCTCAGAGTCTTTTAAACATTCTATGCCATTTTGGTTTTCCAATATGCCACTATTTGCATTACGAAGCTCTGTTAACAGTGTCTCCTGTAAGAGCAGCACGAAAAAGTAAGAACAAGACCATCTATAACCAAGGAAAATTTACATATACAGATAGATGAATGCAGTAAAGACTTATAAATCACCTAGATGAAAAGGGTAAATGAAAATGGAAAGTAAAGCATTTTCCAAATGAACTGCACAAAATAAATATTAATTTGGGAGCATAAAATGTAGGGGAAAACCTTTTTATCAAGAGCACGCTTAAGTTCAGAAAGTGCATGTATATCAGCTTCTTTAGCTTGATGTTGCATAACTTTACACGGCTGAGCACAAGCAGCTAGTGCACAGAGGTTGGCCTGGGAAGCAACTTGGTTGGCATCCCCCTGTAAGATTTTAATGAAATTATGTAATTAAAATTAGTTGTAGAACACGTGATATTTCTATTTTACCAACATCAACATTGTCGTATAAGTGAAAATTAGGATTAATTAACCATGTGAAAAGGATGGAAGATCCAACAGAACCACTACTAAACCTTTAACATAATAACACTCCTTTAGACTTTATTTGAGAATCAAGAGAAAAAGTAAGGAGGGGGCTTTGGAAGTGAGAGGGGGACTAGAAATAAAGGGAAATCTTTCACCTTTTGTAGCACCGACACTTCTGATTGAAAGCGTGTCCGATGTCCAACACATGTCAGTTTTCGAGTCCGACACGTGATTAGATTCAAATAATTCATTTTCTTAAATTATTACCAGTGTCGATGTGTCAACGTCTATTAGTGCTTCATCTCTTTCACCTTTATTTAGAATAGTGTTCTTGGAGACGATGGAAAGAGAATATATATGACTAATATTTATTTTCTTTAATTTAAGAGTATTGTAAAGAGATGAGAAGGATTTGAGAAATTATTCAAAACCCTCGAAAGTCATCGTCATGTATTTCGAGTAGGACTGTTGTTTTGTACTGAGAACCGAACTGAACCATGAACTGTACCGATCCGAACCACAAAAAAAACGAACCACGACATCAGTTTGCGAACCGAACCCATAAATAAAGCACAGTTCTCTAACTGTGAACCGAACCGTAAATAACCAAGTTCACTGTTTAGTACCGAACCGAACCATACAACTAAATAATCCCAATTTAAAAAATATAACTTGCAGAATCGCCGAACTGTAATCAGTAAATTTTTTATTACAGTTGCAAATCGGAAATTCCAAATCCGAACCCTATTTATCAGTTCGTGAAATCGCAAATTGCAAATCAGTAAATCAGTTCGTGAAATCAGTAAATCAGTTCGTGAAATCGAGATTTGGTATTTCGCAAATCAGTTCGTGAAATCTGAGATTTGGTATTTCGCAAATTAGTTAGTGAAATCGAGGTCTGGGTATTCAAGCTCTGCTGGAATATGCACTATTTTGATACGAAGTTCTGGATATTCAAGTGAATTTTGCAACAAAAAAAAACAGTTAAGTTCGGTACGAACCGGTTCACCAAATCAATAACGCGGTTCGGTTCGGTTCAGTTCATATAAAACAATAACCATGATAATGGTTCGGTTCTTGCGAACTGGTTGCACGGTACGATCCAGTTCGGTTCTCTACTGAACCTGAACCATGAACAGTCCTAATTTCGAGTGCCTCCATATTGGAGGGTTTAAGTCCAATACAGAAAAATATTACTCTCCCTCCCCCTTTCCTCCTCCTTCATCCTAACAGTCCCTTTATTCCTTCCTCTCCAAACTCCCAAACAAAGTCGTAGGAAGTCAGATAACACCATTGGGAGATAAAATTCATCCCGTTTATTATAGCAATTCAAAATAATGGGAATGTATGTCAAGGTTTCTCCATTAGGAAAACGCAAAGGAACAAAACTTAAAGTTGGTCATTAAAAATAGTAACTACAATGTAGAAATTACTTTAAAGTAAAAGCATAAGCACCAAACACATGATTCAGAGGCATATTATTAATGCATATCGATACTTGTTAGAAATCTAACTTTCCTTGCTTTACTAAAGCACTTGAAGAGGGACGTACCTTCACGGGTGAGGAGTGCATTTGACATCCCCCAAAACTTGAATTTCCATTTATCTGTGGTTCTGTAGTCATAAAAGCGGCTCTTCTGGCACCAATCTGCTTCCTCAAAGCTTCTGGCATATTATCGAACGGATTTAAGGGCATGCAATCAATATCCTGAACAAAAAATCCCACTCGTCAAAAACAAGAAAATTTGGAAACTGTTATCAGATTTTAAAAATACCATCCTAATTGTCTTCAATTATAAGAAAAAATATATGCTTATAAAAAAAAAATAAGAAAAAATATATAAAGCTTTAGATTGTTTCTAGTTTGTAGCACATAGAGGTCATCTAAGAGATGAAAGGAAGCCTTGTCACAAACGTTTAGAGTTTCTCACGAGTAACCAAAAGGCCACAGTAAAGTGTTGGAATTAGCCTCTAGCAAATGCAAGGTAATGCCAGCTTCTATAAACCTAGAGTGGACCAGACCTTTCTCTAGGCACCAATGACACAAGGCCCCACCTCTTATTGGTTATTATTATTACAAAGCATGTGACATGAGATTGTTAATATATACTAATGAAGCTGATTTTGATCACAGATTTTAAACCACCTCTTAAAGAATTAATAAAAAATATTTATAAAATGCCATATAATAAATCATAATACCATGATGAATTCAACTCCTAACTCAGGACGGTCAAACTGAATCCTACACCTGTCATGGTCAACTGTAAGCACACTACCATCATGAATCTCTCTTGTTTTGGGATGAATGGCAATTACTCGTTGTCCAACATATAATGGACGCGCCAAATCTGTTGGAAGTCCATCTTGTGAACCATCCCGCAGCTTAGAATAACGTTTCCTCACCGACTCTCGATACTGTTCAAGTTTTTGTCTTTCCTCATGTAAAAAGTGTTCAGAAAACCTCCGTGGTTTGCCAAGAGAACTGCAGAAACAAGTGCAACACTACAATGTCAAGTAGGTCCTTTACAATCACATGTTTGACCTTTCACAAGGTTTAGAAGAAAATTATAGTAACAATAGTTGAATTTCAAACCTTTTTATGACACTCCACTCAACACGAGTTAGCCTTGGGATATTCCCTAGTCCAACATGGTTTAAGTACTCTACAAATTCTCTTTTGGCAAACCATGGATAATCAAGTGCACTATAAAACCATTCAAAAGTAAACCATCTGCGAACCAAATAAGATGACAAGCAACTAGAAATCTTTTCCTGCAAGTTACAAAAAAATTATAACATTATAACAAACCTTAAATCCTCTCAATGTTTTAGAATGCATAGTGAATTTAAATTATAGAAAAACATGAACCTTTTGGGAAGAATGCTTATTAGGTTGACTTTTCAATACATTCTCAGAAGACTTCTCTTTAGGTGCTGGTCTCTGAAAAATCATCTTGCGTCTACTTCTTTGTTTAGTTGGCGAACTAACTTCACTCAAAAGTGGAACTTCAGCAGTTGATACTGGTAACCCTTTCTGATCTACACGCATGAAAACCTCTGATGGTTTGGCCATCTTTGATTGTTTCGGTGACGCAAAAACCTGATCAGTGTGTTTTCCTTTAATCACCAGTTTGCTATCATCAGCTACAGCCTACAGAAAATGTGCAACAACTTTGATAAGTATGCTATAACTACACTCTAATTATCATATAAAATGAGGAGATAAAAACATTTGGACATATACTATATAATGCAGTTGAATAAGATGATTTTAATTGCTTGAGAGACTAACCCTATGCCTTGTACTACAGTTATAGCCATGAATTACAATCAGAATCCTAATTGTGCTCGAACTCTTGATTTAACATAACCAGTACAAGATCAAAGAAAAGAGAGAAGAGAGATAAGGAACCTAATGTGGTTCAACCAATAAAAAAGGACAAACTATATACATATATCAACAGGTAAAATAAAAGAATATTCCAAATGGTCAATGATAACCACTTAACGACTAAGGCCCAATCCCAAAGCGCATCGAAACACTCCCTGTGACTAAGATTTACAGTATTTTAAGAACAAATTGAATTTGAAAAAAAAAATTTGAATTGTAAATCATGGTTTGATGTTAGAGGAGTGCTAGCAACACAATCTCTATTGTTGGTTAAAATTCACATGGGCTCCACCAAATTATGTGGGTCTCAAATTTGGTGGGACCTATATATTTTTTACCCAATAAAAGAGAGTGTGTTGCTAGCATTAGTTTTTAAATAATTAATTGCAAACGACCAAAAACAAGCCCATTCATACTAATATGAGACTACTATTCTACTCAAATAGGGAAACAAATCATTATAAATGGTGACAAAGAGAAAATGTCTATTTTGAGTAAAAGAAATATTGATTTTGAAAAAATAATAAGCTAACCAAACACAACTTAATTTGTGCAGGATAAAACAATTAAGGAATAAACTATACTTACTTTCATGGACTTCTGCTTTCTTTTCCATGTTCTATCAGCAAACGGAAGTTTGTCATTTGATTCAGAAAAAGCGTTGGTATCATTTGATATATCCTTCCCGAGGTTAGATTTTTTGGACGTTGAAGTGTCAGCTCCAGGGACTGCACGGAGTTTAACTTTATTTCTCTTATGACTTGTTGATGTTGCTTCAAGTAAAGCAGACTTATCATCTTTATCAACATTCATTCTGTCTCCCTTCAACTGGATAGATGATTCTAAATGGGCAAGGAAGAGTTGAATAATCAGTTAAACAAGTTATGACTGTTATTGCTCTCTCTCTTTATGTGTGTGTCTCACCTAGAGTTATACTATGTTGAGAAGTTCCCTATTGGATGAGATATTGCTTGAAAATGTGTTTATAAGTGGTGGACAGTTCTCGCCTTACAAGCTGGTTTTGTAAGGTTGTGTTTGGCCCAACCTAATTCTAAGATGGCATGAAATGCTATCCAATATCCTTTGTACCACTCATTATTGGGCCGGGGAGTGGGGGTTGAGAAGTCCCATATTGGATGAGATAGGCGTGAAAGTGGTGCTCACTTTACAAGCCAGTTTTGTAGGGTTGTGTTACGCTCAACCCAAATTCTAAGACACTAAAATATATCAACGACTTAATTCTTACCAGATTCTCCTTTGGATGTCGGCATCATTAGTGATAGATCAGCCAAGGTTTGCAAAGCATCCAAAGCGTTGATTTCATCTGGTTGATAAAGTAATAAAATATTATCAATTAAGAGTAATGTGAAAATAAATGTACAATTATTTTTTTTCCCAGAAGTCCAACCATCAACTTTGTCCAGGTTAAGGAAGTATAGGTTGCATAGACATCTCTAGTGACAGAATTACCTCCACATAAAAGTTTTTTGCTTCTTCTCCGCTGACTTGTTGGAGAGAATTGTTCGAGCTTTTCATTAGTAACCTCTACATTCTTTTCTTTCAAAGAACTAAAACTAAGTCCTTCTTCAGTGCCGCTGCATGCTTCTCCTCCATCATCAAGTTGATAATTTCCAACATTTCCCACTCTCTCTTTCTTTCTGTAAAATTTTCCTCCCTTTGGAAGAACTTTAGTGTTGCTCGTTCCTTCCATATCCATCAAAGAACTAGTATCTCTAACATATTCTCCATTTTCAGCTCCCCTGCTTTCTATACTACCTTCAAAAAACTCTTCATCCACAGAAACATCACGATACTTGGCACGAGCTGTTTCTGGCATTTGGTGCTAGTTGAAAAAATCACAAAAAATGTCACTCTCAAAACTACAATATATCAAACATAAGCAAGTCATTCACAAAAATTTCCATGAGATAGTATTTGAATGTTGACACTTATTCACACGTATACTCATTTTGAAGTAATGATATAGTCAACAAATACTATATAATGGCAGGACAGTTGAATACCATTCTTTCCAAGCTATGAACAGGAGAGGACTTCTGCTCTGCTCTCCTATGTGGTGTTTGAGAAATAAGGGGAGAGCCTCCTCTATGAGCAGCCCTGCTTAATGTCAAAGCTACGTGTGCAGCTTCGTCATCATTAGCATCAGTGGACTTCAAGCTTCTTTTATTAGGGGATATATAATTCTCCCTTTCATCTTGCTTGTATGAGTGATAAACTGGGACCCGGGGTGTCCTTTTCCCAACAGCACGAGGCTGGATACCTGATTAATTGAATAGCTATCAATATTGCAATCCGGTGCAGAATATGTTACACAGTATGAAAATATGCTACCAGAAATATGAGCACAACTAACAATTCAGAATAACTAAAATTGCTACTTGTATTTCAATATTTGGGTTTAATGATATTTAAATAGGTAATTATTTAATCTGCCCAATTTTAACTATTTAAAACTCCATGGATGAGAGGGAATGTTTAAGAAGGGTAGATTTTATCACTGCAACAACTCAATTTCAATAATATAACCACAAGGATTTACGCAGATAGGAAAGCAAATCCGGACAAAGATATATGATAAAAATCAATATGAAATACCAGACTACATTCAGAAAATAATTTATAATCTGAAATTTAGGTAGAAAAGGTATTATTAGAGAAGTGATTTTGAAAGAATTTGAGAATCTCTAAATTTTGTGCGTAAAATGATACTGAATCTAATCTGAAATGTTTGCAGTACAAACAGCTTTATGAACACTGGCTGAAGGTTATCATTCATGGCTATGTAAGTCTGTTTACACTATCAAGTTATCTTATAAATAACAGTTTCCCCTAACCGTGCAACTGATTGTCGTTAGAATATTCTAGACCATAATTAACTGTTTGTATTACAGCTTTGCTAACAGCTGCCAACTAAACATTGTTTTTGCAGTACATGACTGCACACTAACACCAACAATACACAAATAAAAGGCAAACCAAAAAAGCAATTCCCTAATGAGGAAAAACCAGCATAGTGAGACTATGACATGTATTTTACCATCAATGCGTCTTTTCTTCAGTAAAGAGAGGCAACCATCACTGGAAGTTACAGACTGAGATTTGACAGGATCCTTTGAGACACTAAGCAGAACTTTTTCACGCTTTCGTTTCACAGGTTTTCGAGATCCTGGTGCATCATTGCTCTCCCTTTCACTGTCACTATCTTCCTGTCGATTCAAGTCCAGAAAACTAAACTCATAAATACATACTCAAAACCAGTTTAACATGTCATGAGGTGAAAATAGAAAAGTAAATATGAATTCATAACTTCCCTACAAACATAAAGAGAGATGTAAATCCTAATGTAAGCGTGAAATATATCATTTATTATATCAGGATAGTTTCTGAAGAAATAGAGATGGAAATATTATACTGAAGAAGTGAGGTCAGACCATCAGGGTAAAAACAGAGAATAGATGTTAAATTTAGTTTTCAACAGAATATGTTAAAGATTAGCATGCTTGTATAATTGCAATGAGAAATAAGTATGTTAAAAAAGAGAAATAATATTTTCTTTCTGAAAATATTTTTCTTTTCTAGAAGATATTTCCACACCAAAAGCTGTTTAAGTGTTTAGAAATTTTGTTAAGGAAAAGAAAGAAAGACCTAGTACACCACAAGAAAATAATAATGTTGACCTTACCAGGACATTATAATGATCTGTCATCATTGCAATGAGACCTACAACAGAAGCCGTGCCCTCTGGTAGAGATAAATATGCCTGAAAATCACAATGTATGGTTTCAATGGCACTTAAAGCAAGAGATCTACAAAGCATTAATAATTCAGTTCACAAAGGCTTGATATCCAATAATGTCTCGATTTAAGCAATAAAAATAAAAAGGAAAGAGGGGAGGAACAACAAAAAGCTGAAGCTTCCATAAGTAGAAATTGAGCATCAAGTACTCAATTTTGTAACAGTGTCATCTAAGTTTTCTTACCCAGTTCAGTTACGAAAATAAATACACACACAGACAATACCTAATTTCTTAAACTAAAGGCACAATGCATAAAATAAGGCCCGTGAGACAAGACTACAGAATAAGTTACTGTAGTATTAATTTACCCGATTCATATTGTACAGAGCTTCCACCATTTCAATGGATCTGTCACGTACGGCGGCACCAACCTGACAAATTCAAATAAATTAATATGAAAGAATAATAAAAATAGCTGTAATTTAAATTAGTAATGATTATGATAAGAAGATGAAAGAAAAAAACAAAATGCCCTATAGTTTTGAAATGAACAAGCAAGATAGAGAGAAAACAACACCAAAACAAAACCACACCTTCTTCCAATCTTTCCCATACTTTCTGTACGCGTCATAGAATCGCTGTAGTTCTTCCTTGCTCCACTGAGATCCCAATTTATCAGACAATTTCTTCTTCTGTGCATCAAACAGGATTCAAAATTTGAGGTTTGAACAGGAGGTGAAATCTTGCTCATGTTCAGTGCATACTATAATGGAAAGCAAATATTATGTACAATGCATGGATATACTCCAAATTGGTGTTTTATTTACATTGTATCCATAGCCAATAAAAATACGGGTACATCGCTACGGCGCACTTGCTTTGCATTTGTGGTATATCCTTTGTTTGGTGAATACTCAGTCCCCAAGTCTAACCACCCGTGATTTTATGTTTTTTAAAAATAAAAAATAAAAAAACAAAACAAAACAGGAAAGGAAAGTTCATCCTCACACATTTACTCTCTCAAAGCATAAATGAATCTTGTAATTGGGGTTTTCTCAAATTTTATTGTACAAAGTATACGAATTTAATAAGCAAATGTATCTTACATGTTGACATATTAATTTCTTAATTTATAAAAATAAAAAAAATAAAAAAAGAGTTATGGTATTGTGATGTAATATGTGCCAAATTCCTGTATCGATACAACATAGTTTACAAGATACTAAAACGTATCTAGTGAACTACGCTAATGTTGACATCAATATTATTCTTTTAAGTAAAACCCACAAACTACTATACAACTCTTCTAGAAACTATTATGGCAATATGATACCATGCAGGATGCAGTGCTGTATTTTATTTACTGTGCCTTATTCCTTCATCGTTTGAAAAAGAAATGCTATCAAATCAAGATTTACCCGGTGTTTGTTTTTGTTTGAGCCAACTCCATCTTTCTCTGGAGAAACAACATTTGCATTTGTAAACCGCTTATTCACACTTCTAGATTTCCTTGTCGGTGCCATCGATCCTTTATCTATCTGAAACAAAAGAAAACATCACAACCAGCATTTGAACGGAATGGAATGCAACCAATTGTTCTATTAATTCTCTTTGAAAAGTGAAACTAAAATACATCATATATAGTATAAAAATAGAACACATATGTCATGTTTTGTCTTGTTGAACACTTCTATCAAACGCCATCTTTGAATGACAAAAAATCACACACACACACACACCCTATAGATCTCACATAAATGAAAACAATTCAAAGACAAAGATTCGAGCACGTCAATGCAATTCACAAATAGTACTCATAATATCGACAAAAAGAGGAAAATGAATCCAAGGCAAACCCCTGAATAACGGTCAACTTCAAGCGTTATAACCCCCATCCGTTCGAAAATCTTAAAAAAATTATTAAAAAAAAAATTCATCATACAACTTTTGTGATTCACGATTCACCTCAAACAGTTCAAAACTAAAACAATAAACAATAAAAAGCTATTCGATTCGCTGCAATAAAAATAAAATAGAAAAACAGCAACGAAGCTGCAAATCTTCAAAGCATAACTTCACAGTTCTCACAATCACATCAGATTCAACAATTTTCTTCGTATTTCACAAAAATCAAATCATCAACAAAAAAAAAAACGGAAAAACATTAACCCTCACTCACCTCAAAATTAATTTAAAATTTTTTTTTTAAAAAAACGGAAAAACAAAATCAAGTGCACTCTGAGAACAAAATTACAGCATCAGTAAACTACAATAAGCATCAAACAGCTAAATATGAAAAACAAATCCAACATTATTCACAAAAAATCAGAAAAACAAAACGCGAATAAAGACAAATTGAATCGAATTAATTAACAAAATACATAACGTAAAATTGAGAATGAATTTCGAAATCAAACCCTAGCTAACAGATCCGAGAGTGAAACTGATTCTGTGAATCTTACCAATGGTAGGTTAAATCCGATTCACGATGAAGCACACGAGAGATTAGAGAGAGAGAGAAGAAAAGAGGCAGGGTTTAGAGATAGAGAGAGAAAGAAAAGAGTAATATGAAAGAGGAAAAATAACCATTGCCGCGAAACTTGAATATAAGGCTCTTTCTAACCAATCAGATTTTTTTGGTTAATTACGTTATTGCCCATTATGGATGGTATACGATAGAAGAGGGAGAATACGGATTTGTATTGTTGTGTTAATCGTTTAACACGTGGATGTGTTGTGATATCGACGGTTTGTGATTGATTGATTTATTGGATGTATCTGAAGATTTGGTTGTATGGGATTATATTTGAAATTTTAAAAACGAATCTTTGCAAATGTTTCCCCTAGCTTTTTCGTATTGTTGATATCACCTCGGACAGATGTGTAATTTTATAACTTCTTTAAATTTGTGTCATTGATTTTTATTTTTTATTTTTTATTTTTTTAATTGCATTATTATTTGAATTGAATTTTAATTTGGCTAGTTACAAAATAATTTGTTAAGTTCATATCACATTAGAGCAACTTTATCGCTGTTCTCTTTTTGGTTCGTGCATCACATGTAATCACATAAATTTGGTTCTTTTGATATTACAACGGTTGCATGGTGAAGCAACACCACTTTCAAGTTCATCAATTAAAATAATATTATTTTATTTTGAAGCAATTAATATTATAAGTTGTAATAAAGTTAAATATGAATAGGGTCAACTATCCCACCCTTCGAGGTGCCTCCAATCTAGCGAGGGAATAGTCACTGCATTCGGCGGTGGATACCCCGGTCTCGACCAACAAAAAAAAGTTAAATATGAATAAAATATTAATATGTGATATAAAGGGATAGATTAATATGATAAACTTTCAATCCAACGATTTATTTTATTTAAAAATGTATCGGTTATAACATTATTGAGTAGTTCAAAGGTAAATACCCCAAATTATAAAGGGATAGATTAAAAAAAAAAATGTGATACGATCAAATTTGACCCCACATACTAAAATTTCTAGATACGTCCCTGACTATCCCAAACTGAATTTTTTTTTTTCTACAATTTCACCAAAGTTTGATTTTTTTAGACTAACCCACAATCCAAATAACATAAAATGGGACAAATGTGGTACACAAAATTGTGGCTATGGTCTTGCAAGTCGACCATTACTCTAAAGTTTGTTTTAATAGGTGTACAAACATAAGAAAGATGAACCACTACACCAGTTCTATTTATTTCCCAGTTCTTTTTAAACTAAAATATCTAAAACTGGAAAGTAGAGTACCCCTTCATTCATCGCAGTTATAAAGTGCAAATCTATGACAAAAACTGTTTGAGATGCTCCAAAATTTTCAAAGCCTACCAATCCAGGAACATGAAAGTTTTGGAATTCAACATCAAACTGTTGTACAGCCTGAAAATATGGTAACCAGTAATACTATAATAAAACCATTTTGCTAATGGAGGATGTGAGGTTCTTGCAATGGACAGCACAAGTTGAAACAAAATATCAAATATTTGTTACACGAATAGATTCTGATTCACCACACATCATTTATCTTTGAAGTCGCATGATAAATTGATAATGCATCATCGTCACCTTTGCTTTTTTTAACAGTCTATTCTTGGTACTATTTCTGATCTGTACTACTAAATATGCAGATGCTCAGAAGTTGTAATAAATCAAATATTTTTGCAGTAATTTTACTAAACATGGACTAAGCATGCAATTTCAATTTTAAAAATAATACATTGTCTTCTTGTATAAATATACTTATCAACAATTACAAGTTACACAAATTCTTAACACGTTTCACCACATTCGTAGTTGAACTATATATATCACATAGCCAGAAATGACTTGCTTCGGTCCCAAGTCTCCTATGCAGAAGAGCCAACATAATAGTCGATTTAAAGCAAACACTTGCCTAACACAACATTTTGATTATTTATTATCTACCATACAAGGATTGAAATTGAATAAACCTTCCAAAGATTAGGAATGACCTACTTGCCTACCCCACCGAAGATCGGCAGAAAATTCAGCAAGAGCAGCTCGAGGATCACCATTTGAAACAGACCAATAGTATTGAGCAGTTTCACTATCAACTTGCATGCTTCTCTTCAAAGAATCAAGCACCTTTTTGTTGCTATCTTCTGAAGATATTCTGTTTGATACATGCGTACTCTTTATGTCCGGTACATCATCAGGGTACAGCACTGCAACTTCTCGTTTAGCATAAACATCAAGCTCAATAAAGCAAGTTCTTTTCATAAGAATATCCGGATTACTAATAGGAATCAATAATCTTTCCCTCGAGTAAATGCCATGATCGCTCATCATGTTGTTCAACCGTTTTATGTCCATCACCTGTCAAAACATAAAAATAATCATCAGATTTTCAAAACGTGAATACAGTTTATCAAAGTCTTCATTGCTATTAATCAGAAAATACCAGGAACAGAATAAGGAAAAAGTAGCTTATTATTCAGGAAATAACCAAACAGTTTATAACTAATTTAGTGCATGTTTGGTTTGACTTTTAAAAGAGCCAAAAACAATTCTAGAGGTATAAAGCAAGTTCTCGTTCATAAGCTTACTTTTTATGGTATAAAACAATTGTACTAGAAGGTATAAAACAAGCTACTATAAAGCAAGGTCTCGTTCATAATCATAAGCAATTCTAGAGGTATAAAATTGATTCTGGAGTGATTTTAAGGTGTTTGGTTCTTATAAAATTGATTATACTAGAAGCTAGGTCTAGGATTTGTAGCTTATGGTTTAAATATGATTTTCACACTGAAATTTAATGTTCAACTCATTTTTACATAAATGTATCCAAACATAAATCAATTCTGCTAAACTCAATTCGGTTAAAATCAACTCTACCCAACTCAATTCTATGAAAATCAATTTTGCAAAATTATACTATTAATCAAGTAGATGTTAACAATTTCATTTAGGTGAATCACCATTTAATCCTACAACCTGAAATTGTAGTGATTGGGAAATTTGATCATCACTTTAGCCCTAAAATTATCTCAATTGGACTAATGTGAGCCATATTATCAAAACAAATTATGCATTTCAAGTTGATAATAGACCCTAACGTGAATCATACAGACCTGAACGGAGTACTTAACGGCGAGACTAGCGACGCTATCACCGTGCATAATGCGATGGGAGATTGCGAATTTGGCGAGTGAATTATCTCTCCAGAAGCTTCTGGAAAGTGGATTTCCAACTACGTCGTTCAATTTCCAGGGTGCTAGGAAAGCTCTGGTTACCATGTCTCTTTGTGAGGCAACCGAGTTCCAGACTCGGCAAACGCAGCTCGCTCGAGCGAGATCTGAGATCGGAAGCTTCTGGAAGATGATTTGGAGGGTGTCGGTGGAGGATAGAGCTGAGAAATGAGAATTCATCGGTGAGATTACTGTGGAAGTAGGTGGAGGTGGAGATTCGGAGGATGACGGAGAAGAATTGATGAGGTGGCGGAGAATGTCGCCGTCGTCTTCATCGCAACAACAACCCATTCAGATGATGAACTGGTTTGTTACCCCTTCGGACCAAACTCGTCCACGAAGCTTGTACGCGTGTGGATATAGATATTCTGAATCATTCATTATTACTATTTGTTTGATTTTTTTATTTTATATTTGACAAAATTTGTTTGAATATTACTTGTTGTACACATAATAATCAAGTTTTAAATTATATGATAAATATAAAATAATATAAAAATATTTAACTAATGGTTATTATTTTTTCAATTAAAATAGTAAATATAAAATTGAGGGGAAATATGATAAATTATAAACTAAAATATATATATATACTAAAAAACTACTTAAAATAGCTTATAAAAATATTATAAATTACTAATCTATTTCGCTTATATAAGTTAATAAACTATAAATTACTCCTATAAACTTAAAAATTGGTATTCATAATCATTGTGATAAATTAATGTTGTTGTATGTCTAAGTTCAGAGATCAAATTTATAATTTTGATTAAGTTAAAAGAGACTTACATCATCTCATCTAACCACTCTTAGATATGTTAAGACAATGAACAGGAGCCTATCTAGTTTTGAGCAGCAAACTTTGAGGGTTTATTCACAATACTAGTTAAATTATCATGTATATGTCTACGATTAAACTTCTTTTAAATTCTAAATATCCTCCCAAGTTATCTATGAACCTGTTTTTGCAAGAACTTTCAAGACCATGCCCCACTATGCATATAAATAATGGATGGTCCGATAGCAAAAATCTGATAATAAGTGGCTCAACGAATCTAGAAGAGACTATGATACTATCTCGAAATTAAAATTTTGGTTTAACTCGTCTATACAAAACCGACTTATAAAGTAAGAATTGTCTCTATTTATATACCTTTGTACCCGGCCAACTCACTTCTTATGTGGGAGACTCTTTAATAGTGTGAAAAAAAATAGGGAGATTTGAACGGTCCTCCACTTCTCTATTTAAAGAGGTTTTTTGGCTCATTGACTGCTATGTTCAGTTATTGGACTGAGAGGTCTTAAACATATGGAGTATTAGCCAAGTTAATGTCTGAAGGAAGAAGTGCTTTAGTTCAAATCCTCGGTAGTGTATAATAAATTGAATTCATTTCATCTCTTGGTACTAATTTTCCCAGGCCTAACTCTATAAAGAAAATTTCCCAAGGTTTATTTGGGTTTATTATTTGCTTTGATTCTCTGTTTGATAATAATTGGCAACATTTCATAAAGTCATAAAATAAAATGAGACTTTACTTAAAGACCTTTTATATTTTTTGTTGAACAGACAAAGAATAGTTTCACTGAATGTGTCAACTTATGGACTTAAGGAAAAATCCTCAACAAAAATATCTCACAAGAATACAATTATGAACATTGAGAAGCCACATCACAGTGACAAAATACAATAAAAGTCTATATATATGTTCTTAAATTCTTCTGGCAGGGAATTGAACTGCTGATGTTGGACGCTGTTTCAATCCACTTGCAAATCCATCGCTTTTCTGCGCAGTTTTCTTGCTCCTTAATGGTGAAACTAATCTAGTTGCTAGTCTCGAAGGAGAGAAAGAACGACGGAATTTAGACGCAGTCGATCTCTTTGGAGACTTCTTGCTCAAACTTTCAAGTCTTGTAGGTGAAATAGACACACTTGTGCTTTTGATCTTGACTTTAGACTTTGAAGGTGGAGATTTGATCAAAAACTTGTGTGGTGTTGTTGTCGTTGTTCCTCTATTTCTTGCAATGATAGGAGACCTTGTTTTACAAAATTGTTGCTGCTGTGACTGTGATGAAGAAGATTGAGTTGACATGAATAAAGGGTTAGGAAAAAGTACAGTTTTTTTAGCCCATGGTCTATTCCTTGGAGATACCCTATTAGCCAAAGACAAATACTTGTTATTTTCCCTTTCAAATTCTTTAACTTTTGGAGGAGAAACCTTGAAAGTGATTCTGGAACGAGCTCTTTGAAGTAAGGGAGAACCATCATTTTGTAGTTTGGTTTGTTTTTCTTTCTTCCTTCTAGTCTTAAGTTGTGTGTTTTCAAGGTTTGGTTTTCTTATTGACTTTTGAGACATTGGAGTTTTTGGGTCATCTTTGGAGGGAGATTTGCCACCAACTGCTGAAACAATTTCTCTTGCAAATTGACTAGCATGTAAAATTTCTCCAACTGTTTCGCCTACAAGCATTGAAGGCAATGACATTCGCCTCCAGTCGCCTGTAAAATGTTCACAAGTTAAAATGAAGGTCTTATCATTAACCAATAAAAAGGGTTAAAATGAAGGTCTTATCATTAACCAATAAAAAGGGTTGCCTGAAGACTAAGACCCAAAGTTATAAATTGTGTTTTGTAACTATAATTGCAGCCATAATTTATAAGGTTTTGAATAGAGACCTCAATTGCGATTGTGTTCGCCACATTTATACATATTTTCTCATAATATCTAGTATCATAAGGCACAACACTAAATAAGAAATTGATCAACGGACACATAATAATCGGAGAAAATGGACTAATTAAATTTAATTGCAAAACATCGAACACACATATTCGATCAGAAGTGTCATGCTAATTGCTAAACAGTGTCCACATAAAGACTTGTTTGGAAGTAAATTTACTAGGTTTTGCAAGAGAAACCAACCTGTATTCGGTATAGAGGGAAATTTTCCCACCGGAGATTTTCTTGTGGCACCATTCTTGATCCTTGAGAATGACAAGAAAAAACAAACCCATTTGAGTTGCAACAATAATTAGTAAAAAAACAACAAATAAAACAAAAACATGGCCATTAAAAGCAAAGAGAAAAAAAAAAGTACCTGAGTGATTCTTGCTTGCATCTAAGACTAGTTCTTAGATAACCTCTGGTACTGCGAGGACTGAGATTGACCACTGACACCGCCTTGGTTCCACCAGTTACAGTGTTCTGAAGCTCTTCAAGCCGAGACATGCATTGATCCACCTTGTTCAGTGTTTCTCTAATGAGAACAGGATTGAGTGCTGCTAAAGTTTTCCTTAGCTTTTGTGGAGTTCTTGCAACCATCTTCACAAAACAAAACACACCAACTAGGTGGGTCTCAAATTACTAGAGTTTTCTTCAATCACTTACACTTTCACTCACCCACAAAAGATTGGATCTGAACTCTCTCTCTCTCTCTCTCTAACAAAGGAAAGAACACGGACCCCAAACCTTTTTTGCTTTTGGTTTCAGAGTTTGGCTTTGGCAAGTGTTAGTGTTAATGTCAAAGAAAGAAACACAACAAGTATGAGTAACGTAACGGTTTGTTTTACAACGGTCGAATGAATTTCTGTCTAATGTCTAATAGAGACAAATGCAACGGCTATATCTTTCCTTTTAATTGGGACCCGGGTTGACTAACTAGCTATATATTTTAATGATTTTTTTTTAATGCGCAAATTTATACGTATTAGTCTCCGAATGATAACTCAAGTGGTAAGAGCTTAAGACATATGAGTTGAATATAAGGAGATTCATTAATCAATCCCTTATGGAAGTAGTTTATCTCTCCAATGTAGCAAAAAAAAAAGTTCAAAATATTAAGTTTGTATTAAAATTTGTGTATTTTATATTAAATTTATTATTTTTGATAAATATTTGTTGTTTTACAATTAAAAATTACTAATTTTAGCAGCTTTAACATATGTAATATCGCACATATTAGATGGATCAAAATTTATTGCAGAATAAGCACGCAGTTTCACGCATTAATTAATCTCGACCATTTACTTAAAATCGAACGATTTATGATACGAATGGTCTCAACCGTCGATTAGATATCAGACAATCTATATCAATTACATCACCCTTATGTGACTGTGGGATATCCATATCCATGTTAGACAACCCATTTTTTATACGATAAACCATCCGCATACAATGGTAAAGATTAATCTCATAAGTCACAAGTAGGATAAGACTATAATAAGTGAGTGACAAAAACAGAGAGTTCTAATACATTCGTGTCACCTATGAAGTTTTTTCATATCTTCTACACGAAGTTGAGCTTGTATGAGGGATACAACAACTCCACTTGCTGAACCATAGCGTTTATGACATTGTACTTTTCAGATTATTTTACGCATAATACGAACACTTGGTGATTGCTAATTTATTTATAAGAAAAAGAAGAATAATGCAATGAGAGAAATGAGCATCATTTGATAGAACAACCCAAACAGCAGTTGAAATAACAGAAGAAACAGATATGTAACAGCTTCAGAAATTGAAGCAACAACATAAGAAGGGATCATTTCATGTTCAAATAACTTTTGTTTGTTAAATCCTGTAAGTTGAACAAAATATATGCACGCACGCATTGATAAAAGAAGGTCTATTGCAGTTGAAATGGCAGAAGGTCTATTGCATATGAGATGGCAAAAGTGATGATTTTCGCTTGCTTTTCATTTCTCTCAGCCTGAGAGGACTCCAAACTAATGATCTCCTTTGCAGTGCAACTGCAGTTGGATGCCTACCCATCTGTGAACCAGCCTGTGCATGTACCGGACTGCCCATAAACTTACTGCTACCCCTAACAGACATCGGTGTTGTATCTGCTCTCATCGCTGGCAATGGGGCGAACAAATTTGAATACCGACCCCTTTGGCTCCTCATCACTGGTGCATTGCTTCCACCGGTAAATCTTGAAGCTGAGGTACGAAGTGGAGTTGTCATTTCAGATGTTGGATCAGGGCGAAGTGTAGCAATGGAGACTCTTCTCTTTGGCTGAAGGATCTGCGTTGTTGATCGTACAGGTTGTGGTCTCATAGCAATGGATACCCTTCTTGGTCTTGCAAGGCTTTCTGTGTTTGTTGTCATTGAAGTCCTTCGAGCAGAATTTTCCTTTCCATTCATTTGATGTGTGTATGTGTTTCTCTTTGATGTTGTAGGAGATGGGGGAGGCAAGAAATTGGTTATCCTTCTGAGGGGCATTCTCAATTTTGAAGGATTCAAAGGTGGTTTCTTATCTGTCATGGTATTATGAGCTGCTGTGTGTTTAAACGTTGGAAGTTGAGACGAAACAGCTGCAAGTGATCTACTTTCTTGCTTCAGTCTAGTTTTTCTTTCTTCTGCTACCTGATTCTCCAGGTCCCGTACCTGTCAAAATTATTTCAGAGTTGATTAGTATGGTGTGTATATATGTGCGTGTGTATATATATATATGAACATTAAACAAAACAGTCACTTATGGGAAGCAAAAGAAAACCTTGACATTTGCATTTATACCTTTTCCTGAAGGCTTTTGCAATGGTATTCTCTCGCAGCAAGCTTGAGTTGCAAAGTTTGCAGGCTATCCTGTAACTTCTTTGTTTCCTTCTCGTCGTGTTTGACCTTTTCTGCCTTTTATTATGACAAAAATTTATGAGTTTCTGAAAATAAAAGAAACACTTATTCTTATCAAAAGCACACTTATACTTTAATTTACCATTTGTTTGTACTTAAGCAGCTCATTGAGGTCTACTTGTTTGCGAGCTGGGCCACTCTCAATTCCACGAACACGTGTGGCAAAATTCAGTGAACATAGAGTCTCTCCTAAGTCCGCAGAGCTTGGACTTACTTGAACAAACATTAATGTTTTACAATCTCCTCCTGCATTTCAACCCCAGGTCAAATATTATTAGCTATAAAGGACAAGTTGTAAGCAGTGCATTTCAGACCACAAAGGGAAAAAACATTTCCAAAGGATCATAAATTTTATATTGCTGAAAAGAAACCTCACCTAAAGAGCTTTGCAGTATATGAGTAAGTTTCGAGTTTCTGTAGCAAACAAAAAGAAGATACAAATATTGATGAGATGATCATTCTGCAAGAATGTGTCGAACAGTCAGAAAGAAAATTACCGATAAGGGATGTGGGTTGCTTTGGAAGCAAGGGCAGAAATAACATCTCCGAGTGCCGAAAGAGACTTGTTTATGAATTGAGATTCCTTTAATCTTTCTCCTTCAGCTTCAGTTTTTCCCACGCGCTCGCTACCTGCTAAGTCTACTAGCCAAAGGTGACTCCTTGTTTTCTGGCCATTGATTAAATTCTCCCCAACAACTGTTACTCGCAACAAGCTGCATAAACTACATTGTCATTACCCATAATATGCAATAATTTGTTCCTAGATCAATAGTTTCATTCAGATAAGAATTAAATACTCAAGGAGAATACCTATTGTTTAATATGGTTTAAATATTCAGTAATTGAGGTATTTAAAATCAATACATACCAATGAGAACGGCTGCTAAGCTCGTTAGCAGAGGTGGAGCCAACAGATCTGACCCTGTTTCCAGTCTTGAGCAATTCCCACACATCTTCTGTTCCATGAACACAAGCTTCAACAAGACCTGGGACTTCTTGTGTTCCTTCTGCAGCTTGCTTTATCTCCAATCTTAGGTTTGAAATTTGTTTTCGTCGTTAGTGATATCTCTCAATAAACAAGATCAACAAAATTTCAAGTAGAGGGAAAAAAACTGGAGACTACATTAATTAGTTTAACAGCTATAGGAAAATTCAGTTCAACTGCAGTACCAGTACTAAAACTATGCCAATCACTACATTAGTGCCCATATCTTACAGACTCATTATCAAGCCAATCAATATCTAATCGGCATTTTCAAATTTTGTTTTTATTTAAGTGATCATATGAAATGGCTATCTATTTTAAAATTTAAAATAAAGGAACTAAAAACTACAATGCTAATTAGAATAAGAAGAATGAAAACTTACTTCTTAGTAGGCTGGGCAGAATTTTCCACCAGAAGATCTCTTATCTTCTCATTATAAACCTCCAACATACTAACATGCAACTCATACTTCATTACACCCTTTCTCTCTTCAGATAACCTAAATAATTCTTCAAGTGTTCGGTAATTAACTCCCCTCTCTTCTGGTGTGCCCTCCATTGTAAATGTTTTACCGGTTCCAGTTTGTCCATAAGCAAATATACAGACATTAAAACCATCCAATACTGATGTAGCAATAGGCTTAGTTTGAGAAAAAACAGCCTCTGCACCATTATAAAATAACACACATTTAATCAGCTTTGAGAATGAAAAGGAAATATTTAAATGCAACAATATCAAAAGTTGTAGTAACTCCTAATATACCTTGGTTATCTTCTGGCCTAAACACATGGTCAAACTTAAACGGCTTCTTAGATGAATCTGAGGAAATGACTTGAAGCTCATTATCAAGAGACGATTCAAAATTGACAACAGATGTAAACCCATTTGCCTTTTCACTTTCACTTAAAGGTCTGCATCTGCAGAAAACCCTAATATTGCCCTTTAATTCAATCATTTCATTGTAAAGTCGCCTACGCTCAGCAGATTCATCCAGATACTTTCTTTTCAAGAGTTCATACTCAGAACCTAATAACATAACAGATAACAACACTTAAAAACCCCAAAAACCAATGATACTACTGTACTACAATTCAAATTAGCCAATAAAAAA
Organism: Trifolium dubium; assembly: GCA_951804385.1. Lineage (NCBI taxonomy): Eukaryota > Viridiplantae > Streptophyta > Magnoliopsida > Fabales > Fabaceae > Trifolium > Trifolium dubium. The sequence goes on along the minus strand of OX638074.1, from coordinate 26,180,279 downwards.
TAAAAATAAACATTCAATTGACATTTTTATTAAAGTTTTCTATGAGAGAGTTGATAACCATACCGAGAAGCTGAATAGAGTTCAAAACATCAAGGCCGGGAAAGGATTCAGTTGTTGATTTCACACAATCAGATAAAGCTACATGTTGCTTCTTCAAATCCTAATGCAATAAAGAATCACAAAATTAACCAAAATTGCGAGAAACGCAAAACAAAACCTAGAAAACAAGTTCACTGACTTTCAATTTGCGTTACGATTCACTCACCTGAACTTTGGTACTGAGATCAAAGACTTTCTTCAAAATCGGAAGCGTATGACCCAGATCCGATGAATTCTCATGAATTCCATTTTCATCCACGGAATCAGTGTTTTCGTTTACTTTCTTCGATTCATCATTATCTAACAATATCGAAAAAGCATAAATTAACCACCAATTCAAATTTCAAACAATAATTGATAATTAGGGTTTTAGAATTTCAATCAAGAACGTTTTAGAATGTTACCTGAGGGGTTGTTCGCATTTGGTGATTGCTTGAGTTCGCAATCGCGAACGAAAAGGTGAAATTTCTCGGCGAGCATTTGAATTTGAATGCTTTGATCTGCAATGCAAGAATCGATGATTAAGAACGAAAATAAAAATGAAAGGGAATTAAGAAGTGAATTGTGTGAGGGAGAAAAGAGTAAATAAGTGTACCGTTGTTGATTTCCATGGGTTTCTGAAATAGTGAGATCTGAAAGATGAAAAGCGAAGAATTGTTATGTGAAAATATTTGTGAGGGAAAAGAGAAACAGTGTTTTTTGAATTTTTGGTGATGAAAACGTGAAGTGAGTGTTCTTGAATTGAAATTGTAAAGTTTGAAATGAAAATGAAAATTATTGTAACGGCTATATTCAAATTAAATTTGATAGGAGCGTGACGATTTCCATGTTTCTATACTGGGCCTATGGACTTGATTGTGATATTGGGCTTAGAATGTGTGACTATTTGTTGGGAAAACTTCTTTTCGCGCCCCCTAGCATGTGGCGCATGTTTTTGAAAATAATTAGAATACTTCTTGAGTTTACTATCTAACTAAGTAATCTAAGTAGCGAACAATATTTTCTATCTTCTATGAATAAATTTTTTATAAATAAAACATCATTCGCACTGTATAGTGCGAACAAAACTGTAATTCGTTGATAAAAGTAACTTAAAGTAGCGAACACCCGTGTAGTTTGAACTCTAGAGTACGAAAAATTGCAATTTATGTTTTAGGTAGAAAACTTAGTTTGCACTTTAATTAGTGAACTTATCAAGATTTAACCACTGTTAAGAAATAGTTCATAGTTTAGCTTATAAATTATGTTTTATTCAACAAAAAAAATACGAGGGTGAGAGAATAATGAGAGAGATGAAAAATTTGATTTTTATAACGTTTGAATTCTAAGTAGCGAATTCAGCAGACTGTTTTTTAATTCGCTAAATACACAACAAACAAGGAAAAGATAAATTTAGAAATCAATTAGGTGTGCCATTTTGCTGAAGGACATGAAAAGTAAAAAAAAAATAGGATGAAGAGATGATATCTATATAGATAAATCCTTGCAATTACGCCCCAACATTTTCTATAAAATAAATAAATTATAAACAATCTCATATGTCAATTTTAAATCAAACAGTTAAGAAGAATAACTACATAATAATACAATTGATTCATGTGTCAAATCAAAATCCCAAAAACAAACATGTAAAACATTGTATTGTACATAAGTTTTATCCAACTATTTATCCTTGTGATTTATTATGTCATTAGAAAAATTTGTTTAACATATTATCTACTCCTATACTATAGTCCTATATATAAAAGTGTTCTTCTTTTTGAGGATATTATGAAATTAAAAGACCCCTCTACAATAATCAATTGCTTTTTCCTTGTATACCAATCCATTTTAAATTTGTATTATTCATACAATCATCAATTTTAAAAAATAAAATAATACATGTTTGTGAATAAAAGAATATTAATTATCCATGTGCTCTGGGTAAGAAAAAGATCAAGAGAAATGAGTTGTGGGAGTTGCAGCTGCAACTTCATCCAGTTCCACCCAACCTCTCACCCTCTACTCTCTTCTTCTTCCTCTTCCTACAACCTCTACAATGGAATTTCCCTTCGCTATGCACCAACCTCTACCTCCAAACTTCGAGCCAAGTTTGAGAAATTTCAAGGCCAACCTTCTCAAGAACCCGAACCTTCATCCTCACTAGAAACTATCATTACTGATGGTACTTATAAAGAGGAACAAGACAGGTGTGTGTGTGTGTGTGTGTTACTACTTTACAATTCATACAATTTTAGTATTCAAGTTAGATATATTATGTATATCATGACTCTGTTTGACAAAAAATAGCTGATAGTTGATAAGATAGCTGATTGAACTTGCAGTATTTGATAAAATTAGCGGTTGAAGTAGTTTATAAAGATGAAATGATCTAAAAATATATGTTTAATCAACATTTTCTTTTTTTACAAATGATAAAGTATAAGATGATCGAATTAGCTTATCAAAATAAGCTTCTGAGAAGAAAAAAAAATGTTACCAAACGAGACTATTTTTTGTCGGATGAAATTATAAGCTATATGCTCAAAATTTGACATTGCCAAACAGAACCTATATAAAAGTTGTTAACTTTTTCTATTTCTGTTTCAGTTGCTTACCTCCAGACTTGGAAGGTGCAGTGAAACAATCAAGTGAGGCTACTGCATCATTTGTATCTTCAGGAGGGTTGAGAGCCATTGTATGTTCCAAATTCCAATATTTCAATCACTTTATTTTCTTTCATTTTTAACACAATAGGGTATAACTTTAACCATTTGTGGTACAATTGCAAGTTCTGTATTTCTTGTTGCTATTAGGCGGGTACTTGATCTAAATGTTTTCTTTAAAGAGTAGAATAACAGCCCTTCTGGTTCATGATAACTTCTCAGTGAAGTTATGGTTCTTCACTTACAAAAAAGTCCTTGTAAGTATATACCGTAAATGTTTATATAATAGAATAGAAAAATTGAATAAGAGAGCTTCTGGAAAAATTGAGATATTGAAACTAGTTTCAATTTATATCATAGAGTGAGACTATTGTTTAAAAAACTCCTAGTTTTTTTTGGTCTCGAAGTGGAAAGTACCACCTGAAAACTCTCACACACACACACACACAAATGAGAGATCTTTGGTTTGAACCCGGGTAACCACAAAATGTCCAACCTAACAATTTTGCCATTTCCACTTTAGATAGACCTTACAGACGACAAAAATCCTTGTTATGACAAGATTCTTTTAATATTTATTTGATAAGTTTATCCAAACTGGTTTTGAGCATGTATGCATGCTTCTATCTGGATATTTTAGGTGAATTCAGATGTTTTGATATTATATCCATATTCCACTATGATGAAGAATGAAGGTATTCTTTGGTATTGCACTTGTTCTAAAGAGCCAAGCTTTCTAACCTTGTTAAGAATAAGATTAACAACTGTCTAAATTTGTCAGTGTCCAAGATGACCAAAAAGAATACACTGTTATTTTTTTATTATATTTCTCGGTCAAAATTAAAGTTTCATCGTTTTCACTTATGCAGCAGAAATGTTTAAGCTAATGTAGTTTAATGTTAGAAAATATTGCTCTGTATAATACTGTTTCATAGATGGCTTGGTTTGTCAGACAAAGTTAATAACCATTTTCTTTCAGAGGCTTAGCGCCCTTTGCTGCTCGCACTAAATTTTTTAATCGTCTTACAGGTTGAACTTTTAATTCCTCAACTGCAATTTTTAGATGATGAAGGTGCACAGTTGGAGCTTTGGGAATTGTCAAAGGTTTTTTTGGATACACTTATTGAAGAAACAAAATGTCAGGTTAGTGGGATGTATTCTGGAAGTTATACATTAAAAGCACATGAAAGATTATCTGAATTCAATATGTTTTTACATTCCTTATGTTAGACCTACTAATGTATTTTCCATGTTGCTATAGCATCTACTGTTACGTGACGTGCTATCTAAAATATTTTGTTCTGTAAAATTAAGAAGTCCAAAACAAACTTGAAAATAGTTGATGAAGTCTCCAAAATTCATTTTACTTAAGGATCAACAAAAGATATGACTGTCCTATAATTACAAACTTAACACATGACACAATTATCCAGAGTCGATGCTCATTTTATAAATAGTGATATTGATTTGTTCCATCACAATGTACTTCATGATGAGTTTGAATGTTTGATACGGTTTTATGATGAGTATATTGATACATATATTTTGTAAGTTATAAACTCAATTGCTAAGTTTCATGAGTTTGATTGTTAGAAAGTTAAAGCCATATTTCCAGATGCTGGTGCTGCAGCTCTTCTAAAATATCGGTGGAAAGATGCTTTGTTTAGTTTTGCAAGGTGACTGCCACCACATTGATTAATGCTTTATGTTTTCTTTTGTTGTATACTCAGACAAAATTGCTGTGGATTATACTTCTAGTCACTCAATTCCTGCTTTTCCATTGCACTTGAAAAAGTAATGGCAACGCTAATGCAATTTTGTACATAATATTTTAATTTGCACTGTGTTTAATGTCATGCTACACTTAAGTCATATACAGTTTTTTTCTTTTTTCCTTTCTGTTGTTCCAGCTTAAGTGATCGAAAGCCTGTAGACAGTGGTGATGAGATGGTGGTTATGATTATTCCTGATTATCAGATGTTAGAATATGTAGAGAAAATTGCATCCACTCTCTCTGATGATCCAGTAAATCTCTGAACTCTCATGTTCTATCTTCAATGCAATCATTTTCTGTTAGAGATTTTTGTGATATCTGAAATTTAAACAGCCACGTACTGGACAATGTGATAACTGTTCGTCATCATGATAGAAATGTGAAAGCTTTTTTATGTATGACTGATTCTATTCACTTGATTCTAATCCAATGTTCATAAGAATGGAGCTGCAATATATTCACTTTGCATCAAGTTTAGAAATTTCTATGTTTTCTTGTGTTTTAATTATTTAAATTTTCATACAAACTATTCGTATATTTGCAGCCAAGGCCCCTTATCATGTGGAATCCACGCCTGTATAGCGCAGATGTCGGGGTTGGATTTAATGTACGGCAGTTAAGGCGCTATTTTTTAAGGTATGGTTTCCAAGCTATTTCATTCCAAAAGGCTTAGCTATGTTTGGTTTCAAGTTTCATGGTTTCAAGTTGCAAATGCACCTTTGGGTAGGTTTATAGTTCTTCAACTGTAAACCAAGTATACTCGGTATTATCATTTACTTCCTAAATTTTAACCTGCTGTAAGAAATACTAGGTATCTTTGTCAACCGGAGTTGAATACTTGTTTTTGTTATTTTATCTCTCTTCAGACAATCTTACATTTAACATTTGTTTGTCTTTTCAAGTTAAAAACTAGAGTAACTAGCATTAGGTAAATTCTGAGGTTCGCTTAAAGTTAGTAACTTACCGTCTATTGAATAAGAATCCTTTCTTGTGCTTTCTCATTAGATTTTATTTTGAAGAATTGAATTGTTCTGATTAATCCAGACTACTGAATTAAGATCATTTGTTTTGTTGTGCAGCACTTTTACAACTGTCTATCATATGCGACCAATGCCATTTGGTGCAATCTTTCGGAGTTATCCCGGGTAAGGTCTTTTATTCCTTCACATAAGGATTATTATATATGAATAACAATACTTCTTCCTAATTTTCAGATTGTCTGCATCCATGGTTAACTTCATGCATAGTCCTGCCATATGAAAATTGTTTTAAAAATGGATTGAAATCAGTAAATTTCACAATGTTGATGATGTATAAATAATTTTGGCTCGTGATAAATTCAGATTGTGGAAAGTGTTCAGTGATGACAAGGATAGGCCAAATAGATATTTGCTTGCAAAGGAATATGCAAACCGTCCTGATACTGAAGATATTGAGGTTAGTAGCTTCAATTTTAATATCTTGCTAGATATTACTTATAAAACCATTTTCTATGTATATATGGTTATAATTGGATAGTGAAAAAATCTGAACTCAACCCAAGAAAATAAAGAGGGTCACTGGCATTCATATACTACATATATGGTGCAGATGTTATTTGACAACAATGAAGAACAGAAGTCAGAGGAAGGGCAAAGTCTGTTTGACAAAGCGGCAGGCGTCTTCTCTTCGATTAACAGATTCATGAAGTCTATGTGATGATTCTTGATTGATGATGCTCTTTCACACTTGTTCTAATTCATGATTCATGTAAATTTGTGTTTCTTCAAAATTAATTTTAGAAACCTTGCAGCTTGTATCATATACTATAACGCATGCATTCATCTTGTGATGTGTTCCAATCCACCACTATATAGAAGGACAAATAAGAAAGAGACTTGCTTTTAGTATACTTTAAAATGAAAGAAACATTCTGTTTTATGAGAATCTCACCCTTTTTATTCGATCAATTGAAAAACAAAACAATGGAAACATAAACTAACATGGTCTTATTTATCGATGACATATACTGGGAAATACGGATTATGCCATGTTTCCCGGAGATGTTGGCCTTTGAAGGCATACAAAACTTAATAAAATAAATGAAAAACTCCGCGAAGCTCTTTGTAATGCCTTTGAATTAATCAATTGTCTGTTACATCCCTAAAGAGCCTCATGGATGGTTTGCTCATGGTAATTCCAGCCATTTAGAGTCACTCGAGGAGCGACACCCAGAGGAGCCTCAAAAGATATATTAATAGTCATGGCCTCTCCAGGAACCAGCGAAAAATAGTTATCTGAGTAATGAACTGGGAGAATTCTTGTGTCTTCTCCCTCCTTGTGGTCCTTATTTGAAGCATGAACAGAAAAATGTAGAAAGAAAGCGACACCTATATCATGTCCATTGATTCCAGAAACCTTCAAACCATCACTTTTCCCAGCAAAGTGTTTATGTATCCTCTTAAACCAACTGGCTTCTTGTTCTTTTTCGGCACCATTATGTACAGTTTCTGGTGAGTCTGTAACAAAGCAACTATCCCATGGTGTAGCTGTTGAACCACACTCAAACATTAAATTTTTAGAGTCCGGTATTTTAGATGTGTTGTGCACATGCATTTGGAGTTTGTATGTGGATCCTGTAATGTAAACCTCGGATGTTATCTTGAGAGGTATTTTCTTCTTCCTATATGGCTCCAATAACTTATAATCTCCACCAGGTAGATGCAACCAATAAAAGTTTCGTGATAAAATTCTATAGTCTGACTTGTCGTACAGTTTGAGAAGAAGAAAGTAGACCGGCTTAGGATTTTTTGTCTTCGGATACTTCATCTCAGCAACAGGTGTTACCTTTTTTGGCAAGAAAGAGAGATTTTCATGTGTTTTGTAATATGGAGATGTTCCTTCAAGATCCCATACTGAAACTTCAATAGCTACATTAGACAATTCTTCCGATGTAGTATTAATAACCTGTTTAAAGAAGAAGAAAATTGAATTATACAAAGCCTTCAAGAAACTGTGCATAACTGTACCATGAAAATAATTGCACAGAAAACTGTGATTATTATAATTTTCACCACTTCAACGTGCTTGTAAATTTACCTTCCCGTCTCAGTTTTTACTTCATGAAGAGTGAAAGGTATTTCATATTTTCATTCATAATCTACATCTGTAATTTCATCCAAACTCATAAAAATATAAGTTTAATTCAGACACTAACCTCTATAAAATATGTAGCCAGATTAAGCTGTACATGTATCGGCTCAGCAGCACATCGACAACCATAGAAACCTGCTGTTTGGTCATGTAGATGATCATAAAATTGGCCTCTCAGACCAGTCCAAGGATTTTGTGTCTTCCAAATTAATACACCTGTATACTTGCTCCACATGCGAGAAGTCCATCCTTCCAAAAGGGCTCTATATTGTATGAAGTTGACAAGTTGTGCCTGAGTGAGATGATAACAGTATAAAAAAATGCAAATCAATAACAGAACATCGAAATCAGGAAAAGACTAAAAATGCATCATGAGTGACATTATAGTAGAGTTTTCTGTTACCTTCAAACAAAAATCATCAAGATTTTTTACAGCACCATAAAGCTGAATCTGATCATGAACCTTGGTTGGCTTTGAATATGGAATGTATTTATGGTATTTCCATATGGGATTTGGAACTTCTTCAACATAACCATTGGAAAGTTTCTTAAAGAGAGGTATCTGCCATCCTTCTGAAGGCATTGTTGCTCTTATGGTAGCAGCAACCGGAATTCCTACAGAACCAACTTCTGGATTGAATCCATATTTGTAAAAACTATCCTTGAAGAAATCTTCAGGATTTTGAATTTCATAAGGTCCATCAGTGAAGTTTCCCTTCCCATCTGCAAAACCATTCCACATCGACCCTTCTATATAAATCCGTGTGCCATCAAGATACTGGCTAGGATCCCCTAGTTTCGGGGATAAGCCATGTTTTCCTTTTTCATCTACATGTTCAAAATAAGGATGAAGTTTCAGATCGTTTTTCAAAGCATCGTTTATATCCTTGGGCGGTGTTTGTTCATTTCCACCCACCCAGAGAGCAAGACTGGGATGGTTTCTAAGAAGCTTGACCGTGTCTCTTGCACACAACAAGAAAAGGTCGTGATCCAGTGGACCATTTGGATTTGATACCGGGATACCGCGTCCATCAACATCCCCAGTAATCCAGAACTCTTGCCATACCTATATGATTTAAACCGGGAAACACAATCGAGCTTCATAAGCATAAATAATGCAATAAACTTACAAACAAATTATAACAAGGAAAAAAGTATTAAGCAGCACATATGAGCAAGAATCAGGAGGGTCGTACCAGTAAACCATAATAGTCACAATAATGATAAAACTCTGGCCTTTCGGCCAGTCCACCACCCCAGCAACGGATCATGTTAAAATTCATATCAGCGTGAAACTTGATATCTGTGCTATATCTCTTCTTTGAAAGTCGAAGTAGACCATCAGACAATATCCAGTTACCCCCTCGTATAAAAATTGGTTCTCCATTAACTTTGAACAGCCTATGAAACAAAATACATGCAGGAAAACAGTTACAAAAACAGTTGAAGGAAAAGTTAATATTTCAACATTGAAGAAATATTACAAACCATCATACCTTCCACCAGTGGCATCATCAATATGGCTCTCAATTTTGCGGAATCCAAAGTACTGGCTCCATGAATCAGACTCACCAAATCCTTTAACATCAATGTTAATATCAACATTGTACAAAGATTGCTTCCCCATTCCATTAGGCCACCATAAATCGGGCTTGTAGAAAAAGAGCTGCCAATTCAGACAACTTGAAAGTAAGTGTTAAATCTTAAAAATCCAAATTATGCAAGTTAACAGGATCATTAGTAAAACGAGAATGCAAAGTTTTGTCAATCCATGACCGCACATTTTGTCGAGAAAAATATCTTGAATTTATAAACAAGTTCTTAGTTTCAATAGTCGGATAGATTTAGACAGTGGATAAAGGACTTTAGCAGAATGAATATTGCCACTGACCTCGGGAAATGTATATTGCAGCCGTGATTTTGCTGGAACCGAAATATTTTGAGTTTGAAGCTGCTCTACTAAGTGAATGCTCCCCTCAAGTTCTGTTGTGACATGGATACTCAAAGAGCATTCAGCGGTCCAGGAGCTTCGGTTTTCTAACTCAGTTGTGGCATGTAGATATACTCTCTTATAATTGTCAAAAAATGATGACACCAAGTGGGGATCGATAATTTTTACTGGCTGCACCAAACAGAGACACCAGAATCATCGTACGAAAGAACTGCTGGAAGTATCATCAACTATAAAAAGAGGATATTATTGGCTCCTCGATTTTTTAAAATTTATGGAATGAATGGAGAGCACAATTAATAAAGCAATTCTAATGGTTATCTCATGTCTCTGCAATATTCTGGTTTATTTTTCAGTTATAACAGTTCCCAAATTATGCCTCTTCATGGTAAGGCATTGCTGGATCTAGACAAGACGAGTTTGGTAATATTTAATTATGTTATGAATTACATAAGAACATATGAAAAATTGAAACTCTTCTCTTTTGGGGGAAAAACCGTAAATTGAAAAGATAACGTTGAGGAAAGGAAGACAGCGAAGTTGGCTGCAATAGCTTATACTAAGTGTACGAATAAAAATAATTCTAGATACTTGGAAGGAACTTAGTAGTTCATGCGACTTACCCCGGTAATAACAATGGAAACCTCATCCCAAATTCCTGTGTTCCTATCTCTGCAATCAAATTTAACATGTACACCAGTTATTGATGAAGTTTCCTTATTGATTTTCATAGTTAAAAACTAAACAAACATTGCCAAAAATGCCCTATATTTTGTTTCATTTGCTTTTTCTTTCATGTGCATAAAAGAAAACCATGTTATCGAGAGAAGTGAACATTGTAACTATCTAATCACTTACAAATATCAAATTCTTTGATTCATAGTTGATATTAGAATGATTAAGAGATTGCTAGTATGTTGCAACAAAAGTTATAGCAATGTCACCTTATAGGAGCTATCCAATCCCAACCTTGAACGTATTGTGTAGCTACATCCTTTCCTATCTACACAGTTGGAAAAACAAATGACTTACAAATCTCATAAGTCATCCATAATCACTTAAATTGATAATTGATGTTTTCATTTCACATAACAGGAAGTAAGTTAATGGATTGGATTATCATCAATTTAATTCCTGACCTCATGATCTCCGCCTTGTCCTCCTTCGGGAGGAATACTCCCAGGATGATCCGGAGGGTGAACAAGAACAGCAAGCAGGTTATTACCATCAGGATGAAGAATGTTAGTAACATCTAAAGAATGCCTCCGAAACATTCCTTTCGGGAGGACCATTTTGTGGCCATTCAAATAAACATCAGCGGAATAATTGATTCCTCGAAAGTTCAGATCACAGTGCTGATTGTTAGACTACAAAGGGTGAAAGTAGTTAGCAACATCCACCATAGTTCAAACCAAAGAACTACCAGACCAGAAACCACATTTTGAAATCAAAACCACATTGAACTGAACTACTTAAAAAGTGAATCCAATGCATAAAATGGATCAACCCATTGTGAAATCAAAACAGAATCACAATGCATGAATTAAAAACCTAAACTTTACAACAAGAGAGAGCAGAAATCTTTACCAGTTTACACTGAAAAGTTGTAAAGAACCAAAAAGTATAATAATCTCTTCCAGAATCAGCAATATCCAAAATAGCTTCATTTCCTAATCCATAAAATGGATCAGGCACAAGTTTATTCTTCACCAATGTTCCAAGAACACTGTGAAATCAAATCAATAAAGAACAACACATTTCACTTAAACTCAATCAATCAAGAAATGAATAAGCAAGACACAATGCATGTTGCAACTACAGAGAGAGAGAGAGAGAGAGAGAGAGAGAGAGAGAATACTGACGTGCCAGGGACAAGAGCTTCCATCCATGGTAAAGTGGGTCCAGAAGGAGGGTTAGTAGTAGTGAGCTGAGTACCAGTGAAATGAACTTCATTGAATCTAGCTGCAAACCAACCAGAATCAAGAATCGTTTTTCCTTGCACTGTTGCCATAAGTTAACTACTTTATCACACCACAATGAAAAACAAAGAAACACTAACAATTGTTGTTGTTGTTGTTATTAGTTCATCATTGATTGAATAAACTAGTTTTGTTTCTTTGTTATCTTATCTCGTGTTCTTGTTGTTTTTCAGTGTTTTTAGTAAGTAACGAAGGTAGTAACTAGTATTAATGTTAGTAGTGTCGGTATAGTAGCACGAGAAAGAAAGAAAGAAAGAAGAGACAGACAAAAATCAGAATCGATTTTATGTTGTATGAGGCACGTGGATTTTGTCTCTGCAACTAACAAACAACGTTGTCCACAGACGTGTGGATAGATACTGTTCTTATTGTGTTTTCTTGTTTTTAACTCAAAACGTTAATGCTAGCTAATCAGTTACTACAATTAGTAACGTTAACTACTGCTCCCTCCATCCCAAAATAAATGTGTTATTTGTCAAAATTATTCGTGTCAAAATAAATCTTCTATACTCCCCCGATCCTTATTATAAGAAGAAATTTCCTTTTTAGATACATGGAATATTTTATGTATCTAGATTATATTATTAACTAGATACATCTAACATTCCATGAATCTAAAAAGTCAATTTCTTCTTATAATAAGGACCAGAGAGTTATTTATAACATTGGTCTTTTTTATTTTATCCTTAAAACAATTACTCCCCCGTACCAAAATATAAGTCGTTTTGACCATACGACACAAATTAAGAAATGTAATCATTGTTGTATGAAAAAGAGAAATTATAAGTTAGTTTACAAAATTGTCCTTCATTAATGGTATGGAAAAAGTAAATGGTAGAAGTAAAAGAAGAGAGAGTAATAAATAGTTAATGGTATAATAAGAAAATTAGCATTAAATATTGCATTGATATTGTAAAACGACTTATATTTTGGTACAAATTTTTTTCCAAAACGACTTATATTGTGGTACGGAGGGAGTATTAGGTAAAAAAAAAAGTACACTCAAATATCTAATTTTTAGTATTCCAATATATACTACTAATAAAAAGAGAGAATATTTTAATAAAAGTCATATTCTATTTCTTTTATTTACACGTTTTTTTTAAATGTGTGATTTGATCAACTATGACACTTAAAAAACCCAAAGAGTGTGGTTGGGCGGTTGGAGTTCATCCTCCCTTAATTAAAGGTCGAGGGTTCAATCCTCATCTTGAGTAGGGAGTATAAAATTTTACAATACAAACTCAATTTTACAAGTCACTGTAATAATTTGAGTGGAGTATAAAATTTGACTAGCTTGGGATACATATAGCTGTCATTTTTTTGGATTTCTTGCATATTTTCAACCAAAGACACTTGATTTCCGTCTAAGAGTATCTTTCTATATAATAAAAACAGTACTATAAATTTCTATGTAATAAAATAATGTAATTTTGATTTTCTTCAAAAGTATCCTCTTAGAAGATGATGATTGAAGCTAATTTTATACTACGTTTTTAAATATAAGATTTTATTTAATCAAATTATATTATTTATCTATCTTGTTTTAATTGTATTTTTTTAATGATATAATAAAGATGTAAAAATTAGCATATAAGATTTTGTTTGATTTTTGATGAATGTTTTTAAAATATTAATTTTTTTATAATTTTTACTGCTAGATAATTAAATATATTAGTATTCAAAATTGTACATTAACGTACGTGCAGCGGTCAAACAAAGTCTTATATTTAGGGCCAGAGGTAGTAATAGATAATGATATTAAATAAATAAAATTGCAACAAAATGTGCAACCAATAATAAAAAGGTGAAAATAGTGGATGGATCTACTTATATATGTTTATGTAGATGAATTCCTAGATTTATTCTTTAAGCTTTTTTATTGAAATAACAGCATTGATCAGTTACTTACAAGAGCTATTAAGTATGTTGTTTTTTTTTTTGACAAATCTATTATGTATGTTGTTAAGAAAAACTATTAAGTAATATTGATGGGTCAATTGAATTGAGAGAGAAATTGGAGTTGAAATTGGGTCAGGTATGTGAGAAATAATAGTACATGGACAAGGAGAATGTTTTTTTTTCATACAAAGAGAGCTTAAGTTCAAAGAACAACTAATTTACTAAACTACCATAGAACGTGAGAGGAATAAAGTAATGATCATTTCTATAAAAAATTAAATAAGTGTGCACATCTTGGCAAAAATAAAGTTTGGCGATTTTATGACCTTATATAATTAGGCTTCTAACCAACATAATGTGATATAAATGATAAATATTTGAATCTCTTAATCATTTAATACTTCCGCCACAAATTAAAATTACGCTTCTAAACTCTAATCCATACCATGATAATGCTTTCTTCTAGTATCCTTCACTTCAATTTTCCAATGCCCATTTGTCAAATTAGCATTTCTTGCTCTTTTTCTCCTTTGCATTATCCTCTCATCCATCTTTTGTGTAAGCCCACAATAACCTTGCAACTCTTGTGGCATAGTATCATAAACATTCCACCACATTTTGTGAGCAAAATCACTTGCAAAAACATGTAGTCCCTTCATATCCCAATTACAATCATAATCTCTATAACACATCCATGGCTTCAAACCCAAGTAATGCATCACATATAAATCCTCTAAAATAACCTCATTATTATTATTATTGTTATTTTCCACTTCAAAACTTTTTAGATAGTTAACCTTTGTTGGCAACCTATGCCACCAAGTGAATACGTCATTCAAAAATCCTTGGTCACCTTCATTATAAGGTTTCACCTTCAAACTCTTGTTCATTAATACTTCAAACATGCAATTAGAAGGCTCAATGACCATCAACCCAGAATTAAAAAGCGTAAAATCATTAGGTGCAGCCGATAATTGAGGGTACGAGAAGAAATGATCAATGTTTTTTAGGACTAGAAGATCAGAATCTAGGAATATGACTTTGTCATACATTGTGAGTTGCCATATCCGTAGCTTGCTATAATTCCACTCGTTATATGTACCCTTTTGAGCAAACGGATTTAAAATTCGTTGAATGCGTTTGATCTTCCATCCCGCGGATTTTAGACCCTTTATGGATTTGTGACCAATTGAGTCATCAGCAAGGAGGATTAGGTCTCTTGTATAGTTTATGTTGTTGAACTGAAGAATGTTGTTTTTCTTGGTTCTCAGTATGCTCTGTGCTAGAGCTATTGCGCCGCAAACATAAGCTTCTGATGAGTGAAGAACTGTCACATAAGCTAGTTTCAATGTTGTTGGTGATTGTGATATATAAGAGCCTCTCCACATCTCTTCACCTGTAAATTTATATCTTTAAAGTTAAGTAATTTATTTTCATAAACATTGATCCAATTTCAATCTATCCAAAAAAAGAAACATAAAACTACCAAAAAATAACTTAGAGTTAGATATCTTATATTAATCAGAATAAAAATATACCTACCTTTTTCAGCATAACTTGGAGCAAGTTGACAAGTACCAAAAGGCATAAGCATTTTCTGTCTAAGACTCACCAAATCAGGCATATAAACCCAATACTTACCAGATTCATGAAACAATAAATCATCACATCTAAAAATATCTACCATAGGACTACATGATCCAATAAACACAACATAAACAGGTTGATAAGAATCAAACTTCATAACCCATCCACTTTCCACAGCCAAATTAGCCACCACTAAATTAACTTGCAAACTAAACACATCCTTAATCCCTTTACCACATGGAACTCTTGCAATTACCACATTAACATCTCTATAACTCTCCCAAATTGGCATTGGTAAATCTATGCATTTTGGATGACCATATTTCTCATCTTCATCGATCCATGTTGGGAACAAGTCTTTCCATTTCAAATTCTCATCAACATGATCAAAATCAATAGACACTGTCTCTACTTGTGGATAAAGACCATCTAGTTGTTTATAGATACTAATATCATCAAAAACCAATCTTGGATTAATATTAACTACACCTACCTTAATCCTCTTGATATCAATGTTTTTTTCTATGACATTAAACCAAGGTGGTTTTCTTTTGTCCAATTGGAATATGTTGTTGGTGACTCTTTTGTGCTTCATTGAAAGTACAAAGAGTGTGAGGGTTATTGAGACAAACACGAGAATAAGAAAAATAAGAGAAGGAGGCTTAGAAGCCATATAGTTATAAAAAAATAGTTTTGTAGTAGTATTAATTTGTGGAAGTTTTGTACTAACATATTTATATTAATTAGTCAGGTTTTAACTTTATGATTTGGATGAGGGTATGTTAAGAGGTGAGGTTATATTGTTGAGTGATTGATCTTTTGCATCTAACTAATTATAGAGAGGATATACTGAAGTGTTAACTAATGATAGAGAATTATCTCATGTCAAGTGAGTGATAAATGAGACCTGCTTTAATAATTTTGTTAGTTGGTCACCTTTTTTTAATAAAAAATGTACAGGTATAAATTCAATATTTGTTGGGTGATATATGTAGATATAAGTCTGGAAAATAATGCAAACATTTTATTTTATTTGAAACCTGCAAATTAAAAATTGTCGAGCGTTGTCCCCATAAGATAGCTCAAGTAGTACGAGTTGAATGACATATATATTGAGTAGAAGGAGGTCCAGGGTTCATCTCATAAGCAATTTATCTTTCCGATATACCAAAAAATAATAATTGTCGAGCGCTACCCCCTAACCAATATTGGTTACAAAATTCCCTAAACGTGTATTTGTGAGTTGGACTTTGGAGAAAACTATTTTGGAGGACTAAATTTATATCTTGTTATATATTTGATGTTTAAAAAATAATAAGACTATGATATATCAGCTTATAATATCGTATTTTTTTAAATATCAAATATATATGTATAGATTTAACCATCTTAAACTCATTCCTCCAAAAACTCTCAAAAATCAACTCTTTAACTGTTTAACAGCTTAAGAATGTGTTAGTATAACGTAATTAGAAATTCTTCTCAGAAAATAAAATCCATGGACAACTCAATTGCTTCAATCAAATTTCCTTTGTTTTTCAAATATTTTTTTTGATAGAGTAACAAAATTCCTTTTGTCAAATAGTCTAGTGGTTAAAAATTTATCTTTTAATTATATTTTTTTTGAGGTAATAAAATTTATCTCTTGATGAATAAATGAAAAATCGTAATTTTCATTCCCGATCCATGCATATATAATGCAATGTCTCTATCAACTAAATTATACTCAAAATCCAATTCTAAAACTGTTAATAATCGTAGAGTAAGTCTATGTGAGCTTAGCTCAGATGGTAGGGAGTAGGGGCCGATTTACAAATTTTGAAAAATATTAAAGACCCCTTTGCAATTTAAAAAAATCATAGTGACCAATTTGAAAAATATGAGGTTCAATTAGCAAATTTAGAAAGAATTATAAAGATCATTTGAAACTTACATTTTGTATAATTGGTCTTTATAATTATTTCTAATTTTAAATCAAATTTTGAATTATCAAAAATTGGTCACTAAATTTACATTTTTTTCAAATTGGAGCTCAATTTACTTATTAGGACCGATTTATGTCTAAATCAAAAATTATGAATCATCCAAAATACAGAAAATTTCTCCTCCACCCCCCCCCCCCCCACACACACACTTTTCTCTAATTCCCCCCTAAAACCTTAAATTACCCTTCAGTTTAAGACGTAGAACCCGAAGTAAAATTCCGGATTTAGAACCCGAAATTTTCTCACAAAATTTCGGGATCTAGATCCCGAACTTTACTTCAGGTTCTACATTCCAAACTTTTCGTAAAAATCCCCAATTAATATTTAAGGGCAAAAACGGTTGTTAAGGTTAGGGGGGCGGAGATGAAAAATTTTCCAAAATCTGGGGCACAATTTACTTAAGTGACTTTCGAATCCAATTATGAACTATAAAAAAATTTAGGAATCTAATCATAAATTATTTTTTCAATGTCACCCTGACCACAAAGATGTATCCTTTTCCTCTCAACTCAAGCATATCGGAACTGAAGACACATTTATTTAGCCACTCACCCATCAGAGGTCGTAACAAGGGTTAAGCAATGTTTCCCCAATTAGTGCGTTCAAAGTGAATACCATAAAATGGTTAACTATAACATTTCCCTCCCGAGTCCTGACCAAAAAAAACTATAATATTTCCCAATTTCCCTAAATTGGGATTTTTACTCTCCCTACAATCAAGTTATTATTAGCTGGAATTCCTCATTTCACCACATTTGAAATGCAAATCTAACCACTAAACTACTTACAAAAGCCAAGATATGTTAATTATAAGTAGGTCCTAAAAAGCATAGAAACTTAAATCTTGAAAAAATACATTTTCAATCAGGATTTCATCATCAGCCTAAGACAAATGTAAATGCAGAAATGATGATTTCATTCTGAGAGTTTCGAGTAATGAACTGGGACTGACAGAACAACGCATTATTGTTATATGTTACTTCACAAAGGCCCTAACTAATCAAAGCAAGAAGCATCCAATATTTATGTATAAAATTTGCACTAACCTAATTCAACATTGACAAAAACTAAACTGAAGGTTGTTATATAGTTATAAAAATGATTGCATAGTCTACGGCAGATGACTTAAAAAAAGCCTTTAATGTTAAAAGCGGTGTAGTTTAGCCAAAGAGCAGACTGCATCCAGATCAAGGTATGGATCACAACCCATCTTCAAAATCTTTGCCGTTTAACCAGATGCACTCTTCCTTGCAGCATATATCCTGTAAGCACCTAGCCCAACAAGCGTCACTGCAGCTCCAACTGCAAAATATATTTAATGTTAATAAAATCATTAAACAAAGAAACACAATACACAACTATATTTTCTTGTGACTTTTTTTTCCTTATCGGGTAGCCTAGTGGCTAGAATTCCACCCCTTAAAGGTGAATAAGTGGTTGTATCAGACTTTAAAACCCGGCCCCTTCACATGACGTGTGATGTCCCTACCAAATGAGCCAAGCTCACGGGGTTCATTATCTAGTGACTTAAATTAAGAGAGTCTTGTAGTAAAAAACAATTAAAATTCAAAAGAATCTACAGAAATCCAAAACAAAAACTGGTAAGCAAAAACTCGAAAGACTGGCGGCTGGCTGAATATCTAAAAATAATGAAAGACCAAACACATGGAACTCTCTTTAATGCAGTTACCCTGTCATTTAATTAGCTTTCTGGAGGAATCAGAAAGATGGTTCCCAAGTTCCCATAATACGGGAACTTGGTAACAGCCATTTATTCATATGCTACCATTTGATTTTGTTGATAATTTGTTTGCTGCCTAATTCCTAAATTCCAACTCCAAGAACCATCTACCAAACAAGAAATCAAAGGACGTGAAACAAAACAACACAGGTGAATAATGAATTCAGGAAAAGTCGTCCAACAAGACAGGAGAAACAAAACAAGCTACAGTAAATGGAAACACCAATAGTGACAAATCATTGCAAAATTAAGGTGAACTGTGAAACCAAGGGAACACATCAACAAAGATAAATCACATCACCCAACATTTAAACAGGTTAATAGACTCATTTTATTTAGTTAGCATACAATATTGAACAGCTTTAACATAAAAGGTCAAAAGGAACTTAATTAACAACTAACAAGTCAACCTGGAATTTGATATACCTGAAACACACATAAGTGATCGACTCACGAGCTTGTTGAACTGCTTGCGGGATTTTCCAGCTTCAGTTTCTGGAATGCTTAAATGAGGGTGCTCAGCAGCAGTTACAATTCGGCGGAATACAATGTTGAAATCCCCTAACTTCGCACTGATTGGTATAGGAGCCTCTACTCCCATGTCCTGACTAACCTGCAAAACACATTGGCATGTCAGAGCTCAGAAGTATCATTACACTTGATCCACGATAAAGGAGTTGCTTGAAAAAACTTCAGCATCAAGAAAGCACATATGCTATGATCATATATGGCATGGAAACATATATGCTTATCCGTACATCATTCCTTGTAGATGTCACCCATAAATGGAAAAGCTAACAGTATGCTCTTCACCCTTTGTCTCAACTTGCAAGTCAGTACAGGAAGTTTAAAATTTAACTTTCCAAATATAATTGGATCAAATGCAAACGAAGTCATAAAATGAGCTCCTACAATATCAGATTTCTAGCTAAACTCTGCAACTAATATCAGACCACGGACCTATTCTAAAAATGCACATGAAAGTGTAGTAATATACTCCCTCCGGTCTCATATATAAGAAACAAAAAAATAAAATTGATGGTCTCAAATATAAGAAAAAGGTACTACAATCATTATATTTATTACCATTATTCCGATTTTACCCTTAACTTAACATTTTCATTTTTTTTATAAAAGCCTATAATGATTACTTTTGAGAATATCAAAGGTCACCTACTATCAAAAAGTAAGGATAAAATTGGTAATACATAATTTTGTCTCATCATTTATCCACTTCCTAAAAGGGTGTGCTTTTTTTTTTTGTTTCTTATATTTGAGACCGGAGGGAGTAAGAGTGAAAATTGTCTAATTAATAAGCTTAATAGAGCAATCACAGTAACCAAATCAAATATAATTTGTAGAGCCGAATCAAACTTCTTGAAACAGACATAGCGATATTTCCAAAATCAGAATAGCTTGAAACTGCCATTCAAAGGAGATAAAAAAACCAGTAAATGCGCAAAAAAATGTCACCATTCCAAAACATCACAAAATAAAAAAAATAAAAGTGAAACTGAAACAAGAAAAATTAAACTAGCTTTCAATCTTTTTAATCAAATTTCAATCTGAAGGCCAAAACATACATATACACAGACTACTGTACATAATTATTGTTAATCAGAAAGTTCAGATGAATCATTCCATTCACCACATTTATCATTTCTTTATCTAATCATCCAATAATTATGTACAGAGATATGACAATACAGATGATTAAGTTAATGAAAAATACCCTAATGGAATCTTGTATAGCCAATGCAAATGAGTCCAGATCATCTTTAGCTGCAACTATAAGGCAAGGCACCTCAAAGCCTGTAACTTCTCCATGACCAGCGATTCTTTCCAAGAGTTCAGATGATGCCCTCCATGAATCCTCATCAGACCTAAAATGAATATTTAATCAGCTGAGTTTTATACAACCAATGTTTTCGGGTAAATTAGTATGAGTTGCCCACAGTCCAAACCACATAGACATGAAATTACAGTTTATATACACCACATGGACAAAGTAGTTTTAATAGTGAACTTCAGTCACCTGTCATGAACAAAAACTGCAATGTCACATGAGGCCAAAGACTCCTTATTGTTAAGCAGCCTTGCAACTCCACCTTCAGGAATCTCTTTCAGCACAAGATATTTTCTGTTTCCCTGCAAACAAAATGATAAGACCATGAATTTGGATCCAGAAAAGGTGATATTAAATGTCTTTTTCTGTCACGGTAACAACTAACAAGCTATTGCCAAATGTCAATGAAGTATCACTTACATCAGGAGTATCAACAACATTTACAGCATAACGTTCCTCGTTGGTTGGATTGTAAGCTTCAGAGTATGGCCTGCAACATGAATTTAACAACAATAAGATATGATGCTGAATAAATGAAGATATGTTACCAGGAATCTTCAAGGTAACACAACAAAAATACCTTCCGATGAAAGAATTCAATAATGCAGATTTTCCGGCATTCCTAGGCCCAAAAACAAGGCACTGCAATACATTTCTTTCTGAATGCTGTTTTTTGCGATCTGTGCGCCTCTTCCTAGTCACGCGGATAGCAGATAATGGCTCACCAGGGTAACCGATGTATATAAGGTTCTCCACACTAAAGGCTGGGTTTAGGAGTGTCATGAGTGCCCACTGTCCAGAAAACATATAATATATATTAAAAAATCATTGGCTATACAAATAAAAGTTATATGCACTGAAAAGATTCACAGACCAGACATACAGTCATACATCATTTACATCATGTAAAACTGAGGCAATCTTGATTCTCAAAACAATTTTCTAAATTTAGTGATAGAACTATCCATAGAAGCCCACCATTTTTCTACAACCATTGTTCAACAAAAATTAAGGAAGAAGGATGAGAAACAAAGATAAAAAGACTTGTGCACCTCCGACAAAAATGCATCAAGTGATAGTCCTTGAAACGCGTTTCTTTCTGCTGCATCCTCATATGGATTTCCGATCCAGGGACTGCAATTAAAAAATTATACAATATCAAATAAAATTGCCAAGAGTCCTCATTGACATTTAGACTAAGAAAAGGCAAATGTATAAAAATGTCATAGATGGACTTTGTAAATACATTGAAGAAGCAAAATCAGTAATAAAAGACATTCTTAAATCATGTGTAATCTGTGTGTACATTTGAAAAACTACACAAACATAAGAAAGACTCCAAATCACACTGCCCCATTACCAACTTAAGAAGAAACTAGTGCAAATAAATCGACAATGAAATGGTAGATAATAAATAACACTTATCTAAATGAGGAAAGCAATCTACCTTTCTGGGGCTGTAGAAAACAATTCTTCAAGTTCACGGGGACGCAACATCCCATCCTAGAGAAAGGAAAATATATGGTTAATATGCAAACTGTATAACGATAAAGTCAGTTGAGAAAATGTCTGAAAATGATTGGGGAAAATTATGAAAAAGTTAAATTATTCTAGGTCATAAGCATAAGACATACAAAATCAGCATCATATGCATCAAAAGTGCTCTTCAAGAAATCAATTGCTTCATTTGTCAATTCAACACTCTGCAGACATTAAAACCAGTGTGAATAGAAAAGATAAAGTTCCAGGTTGTCAACATATTGAACACAAACAGGTATAAGTATAACAAATGAAGGAGGCCACAGTCCATTTCAAAAGCACCTGATCAGGAGCATGTTTCAAAGGTGGAATTAAATCATCTGCAAGCTTAATCTCATCATTATATCCAAACTTCCTGAGCACAGTCCATGTTGTCTCAAGACGCCCTTTTTCTATGAAAAGGGCGTGAAGAAATAGAAATCCAGTCAAAGTAAGTCCTCGTTCATTCACACCTTCAGATAACTTTTCTTGCACAACCTTCTTTACGCCAATAATTTCAGATGGTTGCAAAGGAGCATTGAAACATTTAACCTGTAGACAGTTGACAGTTTAGTTAGAGTTTTACAAATCAAATACACGGGTTAACCTACCATAACATGATGTAATCAATTTACGAAGTGCCATGCTATAATACTCAGATAATAAACAAGTCACAATTTTGAAATTTAACATAAGAAGGAAAAATTAAAACCTGAAAATCATTCAGTTCAGCGTCGCTTAGGGCACCATCTCTGTCATGGTCACAGAGGATAAAAATCCGCTTCAAAGCCCGCACACAACGAGGCTTTAGAGTTTGTGTCTCCTGATCAAATAATGGGGCTGTTGGATGAAGAACAGCTTTTTGGGCATAGTAGAAAACTTCAGGGACCTTCAACAAGAAGATTTAATTACAATTTGTATGAAACAATATCTAGATATAATTGTAGAATCTTCAAAATAAGTTTTCAAAAAAGGAGGAATTTGATTGCAATACTATGAATAAAAGATACCTGGATATGCCTAGATGCTGAACACTCAATGCAAGTTTCAATCTCGCGGAACTGTTGCATTATTGGTGACATCACCTGTTCTAAGCTCACCTGTTGGTTTTCATCTCGAAGATCAAGCCTACAGCCAACCACTATAACTGGAACTTTCACCTGTTCATGAAGTTCAAATATCTATGTCAAGCATTCATTCTGTGAAAACAAAGAATACAGACACATAATGAAAACGAAGAATGCAGATGTATTATGTTAATTTAATTAAGCTGTCCAATTAACAGATGTATACAAGCATAGAATTTTTACACAAAAGACAAGTGTAAATGGTTTAACAGTTTATAATCATCTATATCGAGTCTTCCCATTCCATTTTTGTGGAATATTAATTTTCTCCCTATAACATTTCCATTCTCGTGGAATATTAATTTTCTCCCTCTAACATTTCCATTCTCTTGGAATATTAATTTTCTCCCTCTAACATTATTCTATCTCATAACTTCAAACTAAACATGGGAACTAAAGTAGCTACAAATGAATAATGAATATATAGTACAAATACAAGAAAATGAGAGATCATAACCTCTAAGTTGCGAAGATGAGGGAGCCAAAATGTACTCAAATTCTCAAGTGTCTCCGGCCGATCACATGCATAAGTCAGGACAACTGTGTCAGCACGCTGCAGTTCTTCAGAAACCCTATCACTGTCCTCAATACTGTAACAACAAGAATAACAATAATAATCAAAACAAGTATAATAAAGCAAAATCGCGAAAAACATTCAGATTAGGGTTAACACTTCCCAATCAATAGCATATAGATAAAATCATAAAAACATAAGCATCAAATGCATATTCTTATAATGAATTTGATCAACAAACAGCTCAAAAATCAAAAATCAAAAATCAAAAAATCAACACCAAAACACGAATAAGATGCTAAAGATTCCATAATTAAAAAAAAACTAACTGAGACATTGAAAAATCAAACAATAGCGATTCAACCTAAGAATTGAAAACGTAATTACTCTACTGAAGAATCGATAAGAGATTATACCGAGAAGAGGTATCGATGATAGTGATAGGAACATGATCAGGATAGAGATCGACAGCAAGGGTTGTGGGAGGAAGAACAGGAGCGACATTAGGGCGGAAGTTATCGGAGGAAGCGGTACTGATGAGACTGGATTTACCGGTAGCTTGGTCGCCGGCGACGACGATACGAACACCGGTACGAGCGTGAGGATTGACGGAGTTAGGAGAAGCTCTAACCATATCGTTAGAGAGAGAAAGAAGAAACCCTAGATAGATAGAATGAATCAAGAAACGAAAAGAGTTAGTTAGTTATATGTGAGATTGAGTTGAAGAAGTGAATGAAAGGAGAAAAAGAGAAACCCTAACTTTTTTGCACTAGAAGAAGGTGGTGTCGTTTGGGAGATTTTTGGTTCTTCACTATTTGTGAATGAAAATGAAAGAATTTCAACTTGTCTTGCACCCTACTTCACACTCAAAAAAAAAAAAAACGTTGTGGTAAATACCAACTAGTATTATATTCTGTTAAAAAAATATATATTTTTATATAATTTTTATATAAAAAAACATATGGGGTGTAGTTAAGCAGTACGTGTTCATTCTCCTTTAATCAAAGATCGAAGATTTTGTTTCACTCTTAGAAGTGTTCAAAAAATAATCATTGTGTTATGCGTTGGATACTTGGTATCAACAAAAAAAAATTGCCAAAATATATTTTATTTACTACTCTTGTTTTTTTGTAAGGATTTACTACTCTTGTTTATCTACATAATTATGGTCAAAATATGATAATTTGTTGAAAAAAGACATACCACAAATCTAATGACAAGTTTGGGAGCGATTTAGAGGGGACTGAAACTACTTGATGGTATAACTAACTCTTGAATGATTTTCTCTCCACCCAATGGGGTGAATCTAAATCTTCTATAAATATTTGCCTTTTTTTTTTAGTATTGTTGTTTGTATGTAAGAAGGAAAATAGTCATAAGAGCATTCATAAAATGGTTATTCACAAATGTAGAATTTATTATAAAAAAAATGATATAGTACGAAATTTGATAATCACATTATGTATGATATCATAGTAAATATGACCGATTTACCATAATTATGATATATATCTACTTTGAATATGTGATATAAACATAAGTTTTTTTTTTTTTTAAGAAATATAAACATAAACTTAGAAAGTGACTTATAAGGTGGGTAACCTATATAGGCCTCCAACTCTCTAACAAGATCAATCACTTACAATTATTGTATCACTTGTTTGTTTTTTTTGCTACATATTGTATCACTTGTTTAGTATAATGAATAAAAGATTTTGGAGGTTAAGGTTAAAGATTTTGAAAGATTAGTTTAATTGTCTTTACATTTATTGCATCACTTGCATTGGAATGAAGGTTAAAGTTTTTGAAAGATTAGTTTAAGTCTTTACATTTATTGTATCACTTGTATAGTATAATAAATAAAAAGGTTAGTTAGTATACAATAATGTACAAATTTCATAACTAATGCATAAATTTAAGTTATGATTTAGGAATTATTATCCTTATACAGTTACATGTATTGTTTAGTTACATGCTAAAAATTTAGGAAACAAATAAAAATTAGTTGCGAAATAATGAAACACTCTGGTTGTTATACATGTACCCCTCCCTAACCTTTCCTCACTCTTTGTAAAATTTCTCTACCCACCACCCATCAGTCTCTTTCTCTCCTAATTATTTAAGTAAAATTCGAGACATAGATCCCAAACTAAGATTCGGAATGTAGAACCCGAAGTTTGTGCGAAATTTTGAGGGTATACGCACAAATTCAAGATCTAAATCCCAAACCATACGTCCTGAAGTTTATTCAGAATATAGAATACGAAATGGTGCATGTACCCCAAAAACCCCGCATAAACTTTGGGATCTAGACCCCGAACCAAAATTTGAGGTTTGAAGAGAATTATAGAGAATCATAGAGAGATAGAGAAATTTTCCTCTTTTAGCGGATGTCTTAGGAGTGTCCTTTATAAGGAATTAGTCTGTTTTGTTTTCTTTTTCTTTTTTCTCATGTAACCAAAAAAAAAAGACAAGTACCTTCGTCTTTTGATCCCTTACACTACAGGTAGGCATTTGATCCCTTCTGTCACAAGAGTTGTTCTGCATAAAATCATTGTTGCTTGTGGAATAAGTATCAAGATTTTGTAGAAGCATTATTTGTTCCATTCTTTCTATTTTTCGAAGTTCAAAACATAAATGCAATTATTTTATCTTTCACTATCAAACAACACTAGTTAAATGTTGTATCAAGTATGTATATCATCATCATCATCATCAATCTTCACTTCAGAAATTGGTTAGCTCGTAGAAAACTAGATAGATTGGGCAGAGGTAATTTTGCACCAGTATAAGTAATATTCAAAACTATGAGAATTTTCATACACGGGTAATATCAAACAAAAAAAAAACAAATGAAAAGAACAATACATACATGATAATAGACTTCAAATAATTTAAGCTATTTTCTAAAGATTAGCTTATTTGACCGCATAAAACAATACAAATTAAGAAATATGCAATGTTTTAGGGTTAAATCAATCATTGCAGTTGTAAATCTATCTGTATAAAAAATCTTAGTTGTAAAACTAGGCATCATTGCATATTTGTTAATTTGTATTGTTTTATGCGGTCAAATAAGCTAATCTTTAGAAAATAGCTTAAATCAATGTATTGTAGTATGAAATTAACTCAAGCCAAAATACAATTGTATAATATTGTAGGGAAGAATCCCAGTTGCTTTGCAAACAACAACAACAACAACAACATAACTTAACAAGCAACATTATTCCCTCTGCAAAACTGGATCACATCCAGAATCTACTCTATGTAGTATAGTTCTTTGTTATCACTAGTAAATAGTTATACATCTTACACCTGTAACATCCGGCTATTGTTCCGAACCTTACCGCTTAAAGAATGGTACCTATTGAAGAAAGAATTAACTTAAATGATGACTTTCCCTGCTCAGACCCAAGAGCAGTGCAACCATATAATTTTCAGCCCCGACAGCGATCCACCTTTACTTTAGCAACGGCTGCCAATGTGCCTCACCCCAACTAACAAAAAATGGATCCTGCCACAATCTCCCACTGGTTTTTCATAGCGTAAAAACCTTTAACTACACGCCAAAAATCCAGTGGAAGAATTCTCTTGTCATAAGAGACTCAATTGAATCGAAAGGTATCACTTGGGAGGATCTGAACTTATAAGATTGACCCACAAGTTTGCGAGCTTGACGAAGTAGTCCTTTCCGTTCCATGTCGCCAAATTTAGCCCTGATAGATCAAATGTAAATTGGTGTTAAATATTCAACTGTTAGTAAATAATAATGCAGAAAGAATTTTTCCAACATTTATCTTGCAGCATGTGCGCCTTATTTTGTTCCACATTATATATATTAGAGGTGTTTTAATATTTTAGTCCAGTAGGTCGAATCCCTAGTATAGCATCATCTGAACATGTGAAAGGGTACAACTGCTAACAGATCAGTATAGCTAATACGAAAAGATTTCACTGAAGGTGCTGTCTATGTGGCTGACGGCCAAATGAGCCAAGTTGAAGAGATATCCTAATCAATACTTGTCAAAATACGTATGGAAAATTTATATGGTTAAAAAATTTGTTCCCATCATTGATAGGCACGTTACTTTGTCCCATTGAAAGGAAAAAAAAACATTTTCCATTAAAAACAACTCTTAAATCATATTTTATCAATTGGGTTTCAAGCAGCGAAGCGTATTGTACAAATATGAAATACCTGGTATGCAACCAGTAGGCAAGGCTGACAACTGGCACATAGTTTCTTCTCCTGAGATGACAAAGCTCTGAAGTGCAAGCTCATCAAGATCATGAATGTACTTAATGGATTTAACCAATTCCATTGAGATGCCATCCACATCAAAGTTATTATGATTTGATATACTAGAAAGTGCTTCTTCGAGTCCTGAAGCCAACCATAGGTTATTACACTCGTCCAAAAGGGCAAACAAACTTCTATGATCTATAGAACCTGATAACATCCACGGTTTGTGCAGTTTGGCCGAAGCTCCAACAATTCCTGCCACTCTATAAATTTCTGCAAGTGCATGGACATACTGAACACCTATGTCAACCCACAACCATAGAAAAAGAAAGAGGTTAGTTTATACAATACTCCATAAGTTCATCTGCATCAGCAGCACATGACAAGGCATGATTTAATCATCTACCTTACCTTTTGGGATAGATAATAACTGGTCATGGACATTCTTTTGCACTGCTTCCTTCCAGATATAAGCACCATGTTTCAGCTCTTGAGAACAAACAAAGGCAACCTTGGACCATATTGTAAGATAATTAGACTGTTCTTCTCCTGATCCCGACTTGAGAATTCTTAATATTGATACTGCATCTTTCAAGAGTTCCATAGCAGATTTTATATCCGTCTCGGCCTATCCAAATAAAAATAAAATCATGAAATAACAAGTGCTATCAAGCTAAATGGTCCAGTAAGAAAGAAGGTTATCAATAACATACAACAAGAAAATATAAGTTATATAACCCTTATCTATTCAATTAATCTAAAAAACATACAAATATCATTACTTATGCTAAAATCACTTATATCACTATCAATTTAGTATATAACTAAAAAAATCTACAGTAGTTTACATTACTATATACTTGCACATATAAAAGAATAAAACTTGAAAATACAATGCTCAACATTTTCAAGAGATAGACATACCATAGACAACTTTGATGTTAGCTGGTATTCTGATTCAAGAGGTAGAAACTTTGGTTCCTTCAAAACTTTAAGAAGCTCACCAAAGTTCACATTTCTAGGTGAATAATTATCTGAGAGATATTCAACAGGTACGCTCATATGCTGCCGATGCAGTATCTCAGAAAATTCCTGTAAAAGAAAAGATAAGTAGGAACAATGCAGAGACTATAATTAATGTATGCGTTCAATTAATATCAAGGAAAGACACACACAAATAACAAGCTTTAAGAAAAACATTTTCACAATGACATTCACTAGTGGCTTAGCTCAATCATTTTTGACAGAGGCCTTAAACTCAACGAACACAAGTCCCAACCATGCCAAGGCGGGTTCTATAGGCTTGGGGTTCTGGTAAATTTAGTGCTAAAATCCTGCCAGATGTACCTTGAGATTTCTTAGTTCTCTCATTGAGTGAATTCTATTCCCAATCCCCTTCCCTAGGTTGTACTGTTGCTGTTGTTGGGTTAAAATAAATAGCTACAGTCCACAACAAAAACATTTGATAGGAAATTTGATAGCCATAAACTAGTTCATGTTCTAACCTGAATTTCCACCTCAAGAGCTTTTACTTTTGCTTCATTGCCCGAAAGAGCCGCAACATCTTGAGCTTTCTATGAATATTTGTTGGTGAATAAATTCAGTGCCAGTAAGTATCATCCAATTTTATCAAAGAAATACCACAAAAGGTTACCTACCTTGAGGTTCTGAATATGGAATAGGACCTCATTGCACAATTCATCCTTCAAATTGCTAAAAAACTCCACACAATCAGATAGTTCTAATTTGGTTGATAACTGCGTCAGTAAATCTCTCTGATCTATAGTAGTTGCCTGATCTTGACCACCTGTTCCAGATATAGCATCCTTAAATCCCCACGAATCATCTTCAAAACCATCATTACCATTGATCAAATCAGAATTTACAACTTTCAAGGAAGTCTGCAACCCATTGTCATTCAATTCTGTTGGATGATTAGAAGAAGTGTTTTGTGTAGATTCCTGGGCAAATGGGGTTTCAGGTGTAGCATCCTTAAAGTCCCCAAAGTCATCATCAAAATCATCACTGTTATCCAAATTGGAGCCTGATAATTCGGGGGAGACAAACATCTGACTTTCACTTGCTTTTGGTGTCACATTAGGAGAAGTTTTGTTTTCAGTTTGACTATATAAAGTCCATATCAAGTCATTAATGGATATGTTGGAACTAGGACTATTAACATTGTTCTGCTTTGGAGATACTGGTGCATAGGGAGACAAATCTTGAGACGCAGAATGTTCATTTGTATCGGGCATATCATCGCCAAAAATTGACAGAGGCAAGGCTTCCCTACGATTCTCTGAAGTTACTGGCGACTTCTGGAAATAAAAAGAACAGTAGCATGGGCAATATGTTTAAAGAGTATGAAGACTATTTGACAATTAAACAAAATAATGTGCCATAAGACTGATCCAAAAAAAAACTTAGTAGATCCGCAACCAAGTTTAAGAACTCAAGCTGGAATGTCATTTTTTTTAAAATTAAACCCAGACAATACCACACAATATATAAAATATGATATAAAACTGATTACGTACCTCATGTTTTATTCCTATTTCTGTGACTGCATCCTTTGATTCAAACAAATTGACATTTGAATCATCGTTTATATTGGTTGGGGCGGTGCTGATTTTGTTGTTTTCATCGCGGTTGTTTTCAGCTTTGAAGTATGACTCTGAAAATAGGTTGTCTTCACCCATGGAACTAGAATTGAAGTCAAAGCCAAAGCCCCACCCATTAGATTGATGAGATTGTGATGCAAGAGAAGGATTGGGAGTACTATGGGAAGCTCCACCGTCATCATTGAGTGCTTCAATAGCAGTGGGATATATATTATCCTTTTTTGATGCTTCCTAATACCAAAAATCTACAATCAGATTGTGTAAATGGATAGTCTTTTATAATCTAAACAGTGTTGCATAAAATGAGGAAACTATGTTAAAACAACCAACCAAAGTTTGATTTGATTCAGGCCATGAATGTGCATTCGCCAAAATCCTAGAAGTTTGACTGAACAAAGTATGCCCAGCTCCAGTTTCATTTGGTTCAGTTTTCGGACCTGGCTGTGGACTTTGAGCTGCAGAACTTGGACTAAACTCAAACCCCAGATGCCATTCGCCAACTTTGTGAGAAATCCCAGTGGATGAATCCAACAAAGCACCAGCACTAACTCCAACTGCACTGTTACCATGCTTTGGCGCTTCAACCTTTAAAATATAATACAAGTTATCACAATAATGGAGAACCCATTACATTAAGGAAAAAAAAGCAGAGCTTCTTAATATATTACTCTAAAACCTAAATATTACTACACCAGTCACCAGCCCAAAAAGTAAAGCATTTATAACAATTGATCAATAATGCACTTGCATTTCTTCCCAACCCTTTCTTCTTATTTCAATGCAATTCAATCATTTAGCCTTTGTTCCTCACATTGAAAAATAAAATACATGAATATGTACAACGGTGCATAGCATTCCTGAAGCTAGTTTCTATTGAACAAACCACAAAAAGTATCTTTCCACATTATTTTTCATGAAAAGAGCAAAAATCAAGCAATAAACT
This sequence comes from Trifolium dubium, assembly GCA_951804385.1. Classification (NCBI taxonomy): domain Eukaryota; kingdom Viridiplantae; phylum Streptophyta; class Magnoliopsida; order Fabales; family Fabaceae; genus Trifolium; species Trifolium dubium. The sequence continues at coordinate 26,148,672 of OX638074.1, read as the reverse complement.
TAAGATGAATACTAAGTTTATACTATTTTCAAGCATTCACATCAGCTTCAGGTTTTCAACAATTCAGTCAGGTCAATTACCTTGACATTCAAGTTTTTGTTGCCAGTTTCCCATTCCGCAGACTTGAACTCCCATCCATCATCGTCCTCATCCTCATCTTGATTCAAATCACTTGTGTTCGAGTTCATTGGTCCATCAGCACTTGCATTGGGAACAGCAACACTGGAAATCGAAACTGACCTGTTGAGAGAAGTGGGATATATATCATCCTTTTCTGGTCCTTCCTAATACCAAAGATCCACAATCAGATTGTGTAAATACATTGATTATCTAAACAATGTTGCATAAAATGAGTAAACCATGGTAAGAAAACCAACCAAAGTTTGATTTGATGCTGGCAATGAATGTGCATTCGCCAACTTCCCAAAAGTTTGATTGAACATAGTATGCCCATCTCCGGTTTGATTTGATCCACTTTTCAGATTTGGCAGTGGACTCTGAGATGCAGAAATTGGAGTGAACTCAAACCCCAGCTGCCAGCCACCAACTTTGTCAGCAATCCCAGCAGATGAATCCGACAAAGCACCAACCGCACTGTTGCCATTCTTTGGCGTTTCAACCTTAAAATTTTAATACATATTATCAACGAAATGCAGCCCATTGCATGAAAAAAAAAAAAAATAGTCTGTATAATTAAGCAAGCATGTGTTATTTTGATTTGTGATGAATCACGAAATGAATCTCTGCCCAAAAGCACAGCTTCTAAATATATTACTCCAAAACATAAATGTTACTACACCAGCACAAAAAGTAAAGCATTTGTAACAAACTAACAATTGATCAATAATCCAGTAGCATTTCTTTCGAACCCTTTTCTTCTCATTTCACTGCAATTCAATAGCATTTGCTCCTCACATATAAACTAATCACATTGATATGCATAATAATGCATAGTATTCCTAAATCCTATAGCTAGTTTCTATTAAACAAGTCATGAAAAATATCCATCCACATTATTTGAAGTCAAAATAGCAAAAATCAAGCAAACTACAAAGCACAAACACAAACATCAGATACAACATGAACACTGAACCGTCAGATAAAAATTCGAAAAAAAAATATATATAATTCAATGTAATTGTAAGTGTGTGTCCGAGGAGTGTTCATGCTTCATAGCTAGCAAATTTAATAGGAATACTAATACATACTAGTACTTTCCAGCATTCACAATTCACATCAGCTTCAGCCATTTTACCTTAACATTGAAGTTAGTGTTTCCATTCTCCCATTCAGCAGACTTGAATTCCCATCCATCATCAGCATCCTCATCCTGATTCAAATCATTCGCGGCGGCGGCATTCAAGTTCATCGCTCCATCACCTCTTGAATTGAGAGGATCAACATTCGACATCGAAACTGATCCATTATGAGAATTAACCTCACGTTGCTGATAATACAAATTAGAAATAAAATCGCTAATTCCACCGCCACCATTAAAATCAGATCCATTTTTCACAACAGCAGCACCACCGTTACTGAAAAATTCACCGGAAGCAGATACAGAAACAGGTTCGTCATCTTCTTCGCCGAAGATTGAAAGCGGAATAGCTCCACGAGCCTTAACGGTGTCGTTTACGCGTTTCGAAATAGGATCCGGTGAAACTGAAAATGGATCAAAGGGTTTTGAGGAATTGTTGGCATTGAAACCGTTGTTTTGGACGGAGGTGGAAGGGAATTGTTGATTTGGAAAGGAAGCGAACTTGAAGTCACCGAAGGTTTCATCGTCTTCTTCATCTTCTGCTGCCATAGCTCAGAGATTCGTTCTTTCTTTCTTTTTCTCTCGGTGGTTATGGCTACTTGTGTTGTGTTCTTCTTTTTTGTATATTTCGGTGCAAATAGCACTTTTTTTTCCTTCTATTTTACAGTTATTTTTTTATTATATTTGATTTTGATGAAGATAGATAGATCTAGTGGGAAATGTTAATGCTAATTTTGATGTGTGATAGCACCACTACAACTTTCGTATTTATGAGGAATCAATCAATCAATGGTGAGTGTTTGTTTATCATAGAATATAATTATTTATTTAAATAAAATTACATGAAGAATACTACTTTGAATTTCATTTGATTTGAATTGATTCAATGGCACCACTAGTCCACTACAGCTTTCATGCTGTTTGTCCAGATAAAAAATAAACATGTGCTTTTATATTTTTAACAATAACAATTGGTCTTTTGTCAAACAAAATAAAAACAATAACAATTGGTCTTAATAAAAGACAAAAACAATTAGGCAATTTTTTTTAATTAAAAACAAATACTACCTACATTCTAAATTATAAGTGGTAGTTTAATATGTACTTTTGAATTTATGAATTTGGACCTTCTGAGTACGAGTGCAATTTTAATTTTGTAAGTGTAAGAGAGAGAAATAAAATAAAGAGTAGAGGTTTTGTTGAGAGAGAGGGGAAAATGATGAAAGATATACACACATAAATTAGACAGTCGAGATGACATAATTTCAAATATTTAACGGATTATGGAGAAAGTAGATGACTCATTTAAAATTATCTCATTGCAATAACTTCTAACAAATAAGTATGAAACTCCATGCTTATTTTATGAGTGGGTTATGAAGTATATTAGTTGTATTTGTATGTATGATCGGAACACACTCATGCAAGTTATTTAGATCACAAGTTAGCGTATAAGTGAGAGTTGTGGTTCATCCTCTTGGTTTGCAATATGTCATTACCAACAAGTGGCGTTAGCTACGCATGCCCCAACTCATGTGATTTGTACGGACAAGTGATGTTAGCTACGCGTACTCCAACTCTACATGTCTTGTACGAATGAGCTACATATGAATCTTTGAGTATTAGCTTGTTGGGCCTAATCAATAGTGATTCTAGAATCATTTTATAGTTGCATGAACTTGTAAGTGAAGCGAGCAGGTCATGTAAAGTAAATAGACATGACCATTTCATACTTAAATAGTCTATGTAAGAAAGGTGAATAATATGGATAAATTATAAATGGTAAAAAAGTTGTTCATGTTGAAGATAAGAGATAGAGACGAGACTATAAGGGCCGAATAAATACAAATGTGTGAAAAGAAACAAATGAGATGGTAAATAAATGTAGTGGTAAAAAAAAATAAAAGAGAAATTATATTTAAAGAGTTAGATCTAGAAAAATGTGTCGGAGGTACAATTGATGTGACAAGACCAAACAATTTAATTAATGGGATAAAAGAATAAAGTTTGAAAAAAATTGTTAGGGTTAAATGATATATTATGATTCAATTACTTTAGGATATATAATAAAGATACACTCCATACGTCTTGTACGGATGAACGACATAAGGATATTGAATTATTAGTTTGTTGGATTTGGACGTCCAAGGAAAGACTCATTCAGTCAAGAAAAAAGTGATTATAAAAGGAGACACTTAAGAAATGAAAGAGGATCCAGTTCACCTGCTTTGTAATTATCTTGTGTTTACATACATGAACAAAACTCAACAAATGAAACTTAGCACAAGTGATACTACATTCACTAAAAAGAAAACGAAACTACATAAATAAAAAACACTCCTACGTACCACTATGTATAACAAAACTACCCCGATCATACATGTGAATACAATCGATATGATTTACCATTCATTCATAAAATAAACATGAAATTCCATACTTATATTATCATTAAAAGATACTTTTAATTGAGTCAAAAATCTTCTTCGCAATCAATTGAATACTTGAAAGTACAAAATTATTTCGTCTCTTTTAAATTTAAATTAACCACATAGTTGTATGAAAAAAAAAGTTTACTTAAAAAGGAGTTGACGATGTCTAGCTAGCTTACTTGGCAGTTGGCAACAACTTTCAACTGTTTGACTAGATTGTTTAACTGTATATAATTAATACCATAATCCATACTAATTAATCTCAAATGAATTGCTAAGATATCTATTGCCTGTATACTCATTTATATGTACATAAACTTAAAAAAAAATATCCAGATTAATGCATACAATTTATTTTCCAAGTATTAACAATCAAATCCCAATCTCAATATACACAATACACAATCATATACAAAGTACATTGGTATTTGCCATAGCAAAACCTGAATTAACAACTTAATAAAATGATAGAACACTCCAAATCCAATATACAAAAAATACAGAAAATAAAAAATGTCCCAATAACAAATTAATAAAAGTGAATTCCACCAAATAAAGCATACAAGAATTAGAACAAAACAAAACAATAAATTTAATTAAACAGAAAAAACAAACACACTCAAGAATGTAGCCATCATCATCAACAACCAATGACCCTTCCAAGCACCAGAAAGCAAAGAACTAGCAGAAGAAAAATCTCCAGAACTTGTATTATTAGTACTAATAATAAGAACCATCCAATCATCATCAGAACCAACTCCTGCTATTGTATACTTTGAATTATTTAAATACTTTGTAAAGTGACTATATTTAGTATAATTAGTAAACAAATTATCTTGATCCAATTTGGGCACACAAACAGGCATAATGACACCATCTTTTGTGGCATTGATATTGATCTTACACTTCTTAACACTCTTTTGGAAGTTTGGAATTTTTGGGTTGCTACCAGGTGAAGGGTAATAGTTATGAAAGTCTAGACATTGTTTATCTTCTAAATCATTTGCAATTCTTTCGGCTAAACAAGATGGTTTCTTGGATTTCTCTAGGACAGGAAGGTTTAGAACTTTTCTGTATGTGTTTATGTCATGAAGCACAGCATTCTCCTTCTCTGCATAGAAAAATTCATGTAAGCAACTCACTCACATTATATATTTAGAATGCATGTAAATATGTTACCTTGATTGAGCAAATATCTATATATTTATCTATTTTAAGCAAAAAAACATTCCTTTAATGATACACTATGGTTTGTAGACGAAGCGACAATTGCCACATAAATTTACACAGAGACGCGAGATTCTGAGTTTGAACAATGAATGTGTTCAACTTAATAATATCGAGATTTATTAGTTGAACTACATCTTACGTTTAAAGAAAATACTTATTTTTCTTCCCGAAAGTACGAGATTTTTAGTAGTTAACTAATATTACCTTGTCCGCAGGCATAGGTCATTGGATTTGGAAGCAGGCTGTGGGAAAAGACAAGGAGAAGAAGGTAGAGACTAAATTTGAAAGAGGACATTGTTAAATTAGTAAATAAAATGCAAAAGGGGGTTCAAATGTTGGTAGAACTTGTTGGATTGGAGAATACTATCAATAGAGGCCTATTTGAAACTCATATATGATTTGTGAAAGACCATTTTCACACATTATATATATATGATGTCCCAATGGTAGGAAAAAATAAACATTGAAGTGGGGATTGGAAAAGGAATAAAATGAGGACATAGCAAAAATTATAATACATTTTTTGTGCTATAAAAATGTTTGTACATAGAGGTTTTGAGGAATATAGTAATTGGTAAGTAAAGGTGTGGTGGGGTGGGAGTCCTTCCTTGGCCTTGCACTATTCTTTTTTATTAGAGGGAGATACTCTTCACTTTATGGGTACTTTGCTTGTAACTAGAAGCTAGAGGGGCTCAATTATGTGCTGCCATTATTCTTCTTTCTATGCTAGGAAATCTGGTGCCGACAATATAAGGATCAACTGTGTATCGTTTTATTTTGTCCTACTAAGAGAAAGAAGAGTAGAGATTCTCATCATTTCTTAAAAGAAATGGAGAATTTTATTAGTAAGCTTTTTGTTATAAAAAATAAAAAACATAAATTAAATTCGGAGAATTTTTTATCATAAATTATAGTTTAATTAATATAAAATTATTAAAATTGTTAGGTCAAATATTGTAGTCGGTGTTGGTCGGAATTTTAATCTATTAATTTTATTTTTTAACTTTCACCATCTAGTTTTTAAGATAAATGGGTTATAGTAGTCCATCCATTTTGAATGTAAGTTTTTAATAATTTGTCATTTTTTTGTTACGATGACTTTAATATTTATAACATGTCAAAAATTAGAATTTAGATTGAATTAATTATATGCAATCTTACAAAATTAGTTTGTAAGATGATAATTATCATTATTTATATATCTTTCATTATTACAATCTTAATACACTTACTCGAGAGATATAAAAATAAAAATGACTTTGTGGCAAATGATTTAGAGAGTAGAGTGATAAAAAGTTGATTCAATTCTCATCCTCAACAAAATCCAACCATTTGTATCCAATTTTTTTTGTCAAATAGTTACTAGAAATTTTACCATTTAAGTGAATAAATGAAATGTCCGAAGTTCAAACTTCAACTCTAATATATATTATACAATATTCATATTAATTGAACTAAATTCACGAGGACTCACTTATATTTACGTCCAATACTAATCGACTTGATTGTTCATATAAATGATAGTTGTTCCAAATCAAATAACTAATTATTTCTCCTCAAAAAATACAAATTATGATCGCTCCTTTTCTCAAAAGAAATGGTAATCACCATTTGAAGAGACATGGTGATACAGGCAAATTTAAATTCTTTAAAAAAATATTTAATAGTAATGGAACCTATTTAATAGTGGAATTCACTATCTACTGTACTACTTTTTGTTTCTATATCTCTACAAATAAATAGTGTTTAGCATTTCATTTGAGAAATGAAAAGGATTCTATTCTATCTCAAAAAATACTATAGTGACTAGTGAGGTTATAATGAGTTTGATTAGTTGCCAAAAAAACAATGAGTTTCATTAGCCAGCATTCGGTATGGTTCGGTGGTTCATAAGATAATGGAAATAATCTAGTGCACAAACAAACAAACAATGAGAAAAATGCACCCACCCATGCCAAGACCAAACCACACTTTCTACACACATCATGTATGTATATGTCCACTACCACATTAAAACCTATGACACGTCAACACCTCTTTCTCCCAATATTAACCACGTGTCATATTACCATCCTTATAAACATCTTCTTGACCCGCATGCAAACTCACAACCATGCCACACGTGCACTATGTTCAAGTGTCTCACTACGCAATACATGTTTAACCGCACACTCTCTTCATCATCAAGATCTCTAACAACAATATCAACTTTCTGTAATTTCTCTTCCAAAAACAACACTCATCACTTTCTACCGATTTTTCCATCAACTCAGAAAATCCCCTCAATACATTTTCCTAAAAATTTGTTTGTAAGAATGGCTTCTGGTGAACAAAAATTCCCACCCCAAAAACAAGACACACAACCTGGGAAAGAACATGTTATGGATCCACTGCCTCAATTCACTTGTCCTGACTACAAGCCATCAAACAAACTTCAAGTATATATTTGTAAATTTATGATTAAATTATAAAGAACTCATAATTGCTCAGAGTCACTCTTCGGATTCGGTGTAAGATACGTGATAAGACACGTGTCTGCACGTGTCCGTTTACTTTACTTAGATTACATTATACTCCTTCCGTCTCAAAATAAATGTCGCATTTGTCAAAATTTTGTCCCAAAATAAATATTCTATACTATTTATAACATTGGTTTCCTATTTTATCTCTTGAAGTAATCATTAAGAGAGTGAAAAAGTACACCTAAATATCTACTTTTTAATATTCCAATGTCTACTACAAAAAGTTATTTTTAGTAAAAGTCATATTATCTCTCTTTCATTTACACATTTTTCTTTACGCACTTTTAAGTGTGTGAATTGGTTAACTGGGACGGAGGGAGGGAGTATCATCTTTTCAACTTTTTATGGATGTCTAGTGTCAGTGTCGTAATGTGTGTGAGTGTGTCTGTGTCATATCTGTGTTGAAATTTCATAGTTGTAATTTGTAATTAAGATAGTGATTTTTTTTATCATTGTGTGAAATTTCAGGGAAAGATAGCTGTAATAACAGGAGGGGACTCTGGAATTGGACGAGCAGTGTGTAATTTATTTTCCTTAGAAGGTGCTACGGTTGCATTCACATATGTAAAAGGTGATGAAGATAAGGATGCTAAGGAAACACTAGAAATGATAAAGAATGTAAAGAGTGCTGATGCTAAGGATCCAATGGCTGTAGCAGCTGATTTGGGTTTTGATGAGAATTGCAAGAGAGTGGTGGATGATATTGTCAATGCTTATGGACATATTGACATTCTTGTTAACAATGCAGCTGAGCAATATGAGTGTTCATCAGTTGAGGAGATTGATGAACCAAGGCTTGAGAGGGTGTTTAGAACAAATATCTTCTCATATTTCTTCATGACTAGGTTAGTACTAATCTCTGACTCTGACCACCAACACTTCTGATAAAAGGCGTGTGTATGTGTCTATATCAGTACTTCATAATATATTAGTAATTGTAAGTTTGTGACATATATATCCAGGCATGCACTGAAGCATATGAAGGAAGGGAGTAGCATAATAAACACAACATCAGTGAATGCATACAAAGGAAATGCAAAACTACTAGACTATACATCTACCAAGGGAGCAATTGTGGCATTTACAAGGGGACTATCACTTCAGCTGGTGAGCAAAGGAATAAGGGTGAATGGTGTGGCACCTGGACCTATATGGACACCATTAATACCAGCATCTTTTAAGGAGGAAGAAACTGCTCAATTTGGTGGACAAGTTCCTATGAATAGAGCTGGTCAACCTATTGAGGTTGCTCCATCTTATGTCTTTCTTGCCTCTAACCAATGTTCTTCTTATTTCACTGGACAAGTCCTTCACCCCAATGGTAATTAATTAAGATTTTATTGCACATCTCAATTAGTGTACATTAATTAATTGATTGTAGAAGTTTACTGATTAACATTTACATGTTTTTCAGGTGGAACCGTTGTGAATGCTTGAAGATTTAGTGATATTAATTTACTATATGCATGAACAAACAACAGTAGAATAGTAGTGCAGTGTGGTACAAAATGTGTAACTCTCAGCTCCTCTGAATTGCTAGAGATGGGGAGTGGGAGGAATATGTGTTTTTAATTTAATGTAGAAAACTAAATAATATGTACTTTTAAAGAAATGAATGTAAAAGAATATGCAGATCATTATGTATTAAGATCAAAATACCTCTTGACTCTTGTTATACAATATATACTTTTTTTAATCTAAATAATATATACATGGTTAACATTGATAATCAATTTTTTTACCTATAAAATTTCCACATTATTTGGAAATTAAGGACAATAGTAGTTGGAACCTAACACTCAGAAGTCACAAAATTGATTGTTCAAACATGCACTTCAAATCAAATGAGTGACTGAAATATGTCTATTGCTCAAAAGTTGTCTAAAACTTCCATAAACTTCTTTGTTTAAATTTGAATTCATATAAAACTATGCTTACACTGATTTTCCTTGCAGTTACAAAAAAAGTAACTTAATTATGCTGTAAGCTATGCTGGTTGCTATTTTTCAATGTTATCATAAATACTCTCAACAAGGTGAAGCAAGAATTCATCTGCACCATTCCTGGCCACCAGAGAAACTGATACAGGAAGGTCATTATACAACCCTAGTGGTATGCTTACCTGACAAAATCCAGATACTCCAACAATGGACAGCAGGCTAAAAGCTCTTGCGCGAAAAACTTCTAATTCAGATGAATTTGTTTGTAGTTTAGGTGGAGGTCCTGGAACTGTAGGGATGATTAGAACACCGAAATCCTGAAATTTTCACACAATCTGTAAGAAGAATGAGTTAAACACAAACAAGGCATGCATGCTTTATGAAATATAATTGGTTGCATCAAATTCGCCATAATAGCATGTTTGGTGGCAAGAGACGCGCCAGGTTTACCGAGGCAAGGGACGCGCCACGCGCCTGTAGGTTTACCGAGGCAATATCGTAGTGATTTCAAGAAGCTATGAAACGGAGCTTCAATATGGCTTGAATAACAAGTAATTGAGTATGATATGTTAATCTGATAAAATCTGTTGTTTATAATAGGCTTCTTTTGCATGGCTAAGGTGTGTGAGAGAAAATGAATACCTCAAGAAGAGAAGTAAGAGCATCATTCAACTCTTCTTTTATAGAATGACAGATTTCAATACCCTCCTCTGATGTTTTTAGGGCGTCTGAGACACGTTCCGAAATACCGGGACCTAAATTAGGCTTGACTGCTTTGATCCATTCAGCATGGTTATTCTTAAATTCATACCTATGTCACAAATAGTAAAGAAACAAAGGACTCAAGTTTTAGCTAAAGGAAATATCAACAATCAATAGAAGATTAAAAGTCATCTTTGTTGAAAGTAAGGGATGGAGTAGTGAGCTAATAATACCTCTGCAGCAATCTCATGGCACTTGAAAGTGCAGCAAGTGATGGAATGTTGTATACTTGGTCTGTATTCTCTTCACTAATGAAATGCTTCAAACTCGGAACTTTGGCTTTCACATATTCACCAAGGATTTCATGCCTTAATACATCATCTGCAGAAGATGAAATAACATAGAATAGTAACGGTATCTAGAGGAAGACGAGAAAGAATCACTCACATTGAAATCTTTTGTTTTATAAATAACATATGATTACATTGAATTGATGATAATAGATCTATATGATCAAACATTCACCTCCATACAACTTCTGTACTGCTTTGATGACAGTCTGCGGAGCTACATCGTAAGGAATACTTGAAAGCTGAAAGCAATCGTCTGCAATGATAATCTGAGTTGGTCGAACAGGTGTGACATGTAGTGATTGCAAAAGTACATGTCCAACTCTTCTTAAAATCGTTGGATCCCTAGCAAACCATCCTAGATGTGAATATGTCATAAGAAAATCAGTCTAGAGAATAAGGGCTCAACAATTTCTGAAACTATACAAAGGGAAAATTTAGACTTAAAAGTTAAACGCAACTAGAGTGATGCATAAGATTGCGGATTATTACCCACAGTATCAAAACTTTGGGCCATTGGAACAACTCCCGCTTTTGAGATAGCGCCGTGAGAAGGACGAAAACCGAAAATCCCACAGTATGATGAAGGCACTCTTACACTTCCTCCTGTATCAGTACCTATAATTTTCACAAACTTTAATTATTATCTCATGAAATGGAAGATTATCCCATCTTTAAAGGAAAGACATAACAAAATTTCAGATTATTAACTAAGGCACTGTTTGGATAAATAACTTGATTAAGCGCTTATAACATTATGGAAATAAGCTGAAAAATAGCTCACAGACTTGTCAAAAATATAGTTGTTTTCTTAAGCTTTCTCAGACAGACTCGCAAATTTTATACTAATAGATAAATTCAAATAAGTCGATGCAAATGGAATAGAGGATTGACTGACCTAATGAGAAATCCACAAGCTTTGCACCAACTGCAACAGCAGAGCCACTAGAAGATCCTCCTGGAATTCGGTCTTCTGCACAAGGATTTCTAGGCGTGCCATAGTGTATATTTTCTCCATTTATGCTGCCAAAGCCGAGTACCATGTTATACAATTAAGCTTATAAGTAAAATGAGCAAGTATATTCAAAGTGAATCATAATCTGAACTTACAAACCTAAGATTAGATATACTTTTATTTTCATACTCCAGAGACAAAAAATACATTTGGAAGAGCCCGTCCTTTCAATATAACTTCTTCGGTAAGAATAAGTTATACAACTTCCGACAATATGGGTTATGTGCAGTCACAACCCCTTGACTGCATGCAGTCAATTACATCTGGACAGCTCGATCAAAACCAAACAATCCGAATTTTAAGTTGAGTATATTAGATTAAATAAAAACAAAATCTGCATTGAAATCTGATCGGATTGTCTAGATGTGGCTGACTGCGTACAGTCGCACTACACTTCAAACTCGATTTAGACAAAAAAGTCACAACTTAATAAAAGTATGATAGTGAGCATAAATCATCATTTTTTCCCCTAGAAACTGAAAAATAATGCTGAAAGACTATAAAACTCAATCACTCTTTAGAATGAGTGAAAAAATTGACCAACAAAATGCCAAACCTGTAAGCCATTTCGTCCATGACAGTTTTACCAACACAAGTAGCACCTGCACTCAAAAGAGCCAAAACTGTTGGAGCAGTAGAAGTAGCAACCTCATGAGTCCTTATCCAATCAGGATTCCCAAATCCAGCCACATACCCTTTCACATCAAATCTGTTTGACAAAATCACACAAAAACTTACATCAAGTTCAAGATACATGGATTCAAATATTGAAGTCAATAAAATTTTGATACTGTGAATCTAAAAGAAAGTGACAAGATTACTTACATGTCTTTGACTGCAAAAGTGAGTGAATTCAAAGGAAGATCAGAGGAAGTAGAAGTTGGTGGTAAAATGAATTTCTCCATGAATGCTCCATAGTCTGAGGATGTTTCCATGTCTGTTGCAAAGTTCCTGTTTCACGTTTTCAACCAACCACAAATGATAACAGCAGTAACACTTCACTTGTTTTGTGGCTAACAAACTTACAATGATTGATTAAGGACTTTCTCTTGTCAAAAGAAGTTTCACTCCCCTTATGATTTTTTTAAGGATATCCAAACATCCAATTTTGATTGGTCGATCCAAAATCAGTGACTCAACCACCTTCCAATTTTTTTGTCCTTCACTTTGTATCTTTAAACATATTGCATTTTTTATTCTTTTCATATATCAGTATTTAATCCATTCATTTTTTTAATTAATTTTCACTATATTAATTTTTGTCAACACCCAGTTTTCTCTATCATTTTTTAACCAAGGCACATTTTTTTTTCCATTTTTACATATCATTTATCTTTCTGTTTTTTCAATGGTTGGCGCAGAGATATGGCATAACAATAGCTTGTAAAGCTTAGAAAATTTTCACCTTATAATCCAATTTTATGGAGTTGAAATATAAGTAAACAAATGTCATTAGCTAGCCAGTAAAAGCTTACAAATCAGGATTTGGTATTCAACGTCAGAAAATGAATCCTCCAGCAGTGTTGTTAGAACTCCATAAGATTTATAAAATGATATTGTTACTACTATAAAATAACAAATATCCATTAATAGTATACATTAACAAACTTCAGGCTCTTGGATGGAGAAATGCAACGTAGCTAAAGAGGATCCGAACACACAAAATAAATGATAGGGAAAAAAGGAAAAAATGAAAAAAATAGGGAAAAAAAGGAATGAATCTAGTCATTTCCATCAGAGTCATCATCAAATATGTACAAGTATGGAATGACAGTACTGCGATCAACCAATTCATTTTGAGATACTTCAGTGTTTTCCCCAGGTGAGCTCCAACCTAATCGTTGAATGTAAACTGCATCATAAGCTTCAATGTTCAATCCTGAAGCAAGAAATAGTTCAATCTCATACACGAATCTGTCCGTTCTTGCTCCCAGAAAAGGCCTGGCTGCTTCAGAGACTGAGATCTTGAACTCCTCCTGTTTCTTTTCAGGTGCATTTATGTGTGACTTCTGTTCTTTACTGAAAGCAAGAGAATTAACAGTAATAAGAACATCACTCTTTAACATACTCATATACTAATGTTATGCATGATTACATCAACTTCAAATGCATGAAGAAACTTACCTTGTCCATAATGGTTTGACCACACCAAAGATATGGTGGACAATGATGTCAACATCCTCCTCCTAAAGATTAAGCAAAATGAGGTATGAGTCAAGATTCAAGAATAGTTCAATCTCATGGCTGTCAAATCGAGAATTGAACCTTATCATGAATTATAAGATACGTTACTAATAAAAATATGATATTTCTAATAAAAACAAGTGATATAGCTAAATTATAAGCTTACATATCATACACAAACCTCAAAATAATTTAATATTCAAGTCATATATCAAATGACAAAAGAAAAGTTGTCAACTATACAATGTTAACAACAAAGAAAGTGGTTGATTACACAAACCAAGTCTAGACAGTGATTCATTGTAATAAATTGAGATTAGTCAAGATTCAACTCCAAAATATATATATACATTAGGAATTCCTATTAATAGGGTTCAATTTTGTATCAAATGAAGATACAACTCACATGTATCGTAAGATACTAATAACCATGGCAGTGGTACTACCGTACTAGTTATGAAAGAAAACTATGCAACCACTAATGCAGGCCCTCTACCAAGAAGCCACTAATTTGATAAATAGACTAACCTGTGTAAGAGCTTGAATTTCCCTCGTTAACCAAGTTTGAAGCCAGTTGTTTGGCTGATGATATTTGCGAGATTTCCAATATTGCGATACATTGAATATGTCTTCTAAGAAACCTACTCATACAAAGTTAAAAATAAAGCATACAGTTATAAAACATTTGAGACAAATCAAACAACATACATCAGACACCATCATTTAGTAAGAAATTTGATGAATGAAAGGCGGTAAAATAGAAGACCTTGTTGAGTATAATAGCATTGTAGTCTATATCTGTGTGCTTTGGTTAAGATAAAACTGCACACAAAAATATAAGAGCAAATTGTAAAATGAGAATTCTACTAAACTTTGTAAATTATAAGGCCATGTTTGGTAGTAGGTGGATCACTGTGATTCTGGCACAGTCACCGCGATACCAAAGATGCAGTGCAGTAAATAAGTGAGGGAAAGAGACAAACCAATGTTCAAGATTGGCATTGGAATTAATATAATGGCGTTGAAAGCATTCTCCAACAACTCCATATATGATAGAAATATTATCTGTCTGCATAATAATAATAATGATAGACATAAAGTTAAAAATGAATAGCATAAAGTAATAACTATAATTAATTAATAACAAGAGAATATGCAAGCAAACCTTGCAAAGGGGGCATTTAACGGAAGCAGGTGGAGAATGATTGTTGAAAGAAACAACTTTGGTCCAGCGTAAAATACAATTGAAGCAAAATTGATGATAACAGTGATCGAGGTATGAAGGTTGAATAAAAGGTCCGAGGCAGATTGGGCATATGGAATCATCATGTGAATTGGTCGGCGATTTATCTTCCATCGTGCTCTGGTGGTAAATCGCCTATTAAGAAGAAGATGAATGATGATCCTAAATACAATTTTAAAGATTTAAGTGTATTTTTTTTTTTACTTAAAAGAGAAAATTTTATTGATCATTAGCGCTAATGACCATAAGGCTAGCTTTTATCATTGAGCTAGCAGTGTTAGAGATTTAAGTGTTGTTTTCACTATGATTTTATCTTTTCATCATAGTAGTGTAGCTCTCTATCTCTCTAAATATAAAAAACAAAGAAAAAACAAATTCATTCGAATGGCTATACACTTTAAATGTAGGCTTAAACATCATTTTACGCGAAATTTTGGTTTTAGTCCATGTATGTGATTTTACTCCAAAATAGTTCTTGTATCGACCAAATTTTTTGTTTTTTATCCCTAAAGCAAAAATCTATAGAAAAATTCGCAGGAAAATCTACAGGAAACTTGTGAATTTTCCTGCAGATTTTTGCTTTAGGGACCAGAAGCAAAAAATTTGGTCGATATAGGGACTGTTTTGGAGTAAAATCACATACAAGGACTAAAACCAAAATTTGGTATACATACAGAGACCAAAAAGATGTTTAAGCCATAAATGTATATAATGTATATGCAAGAAGAACAATATCGAATTGAGGAGGAGGAGCAATTCAATTCTTGAAGTTGTCAATGTTAATATCCTCAAATTTGGTCAACCAATTAACACATTCATTTCCTTCTCTCGATGTATGAACAAATGAGACCATCCAATAATGCAATGCGAGCTTCTTAATAAAAGAGAGTAAAGTCGATAAATATTAGCAATTAGATCCAAAATGATTGAGAATCAGATTCCATTCCATGATGATAAATTTATAACCAAGATCCCAAATCAATTAAAGACCTCTACAAATAGCTTTCTAAGCCTTTTAGATATTACCCATTATTAGCCATTATATAGTGTCTTTGAGACACATTGAAAGACATCAAAAATCAATAACAATATTTTAATTTCTTTAGTTTAATTGTCTTGCCTTTACTTTCCTTTTCATGTTTAGCTCTCTAATAAAATCAAGTTGATAAATATAACAATCAAATTTCTTATGAAGCACAACAATGTATGCTATGAGACAAAAACAGTATAAAAGCTCCTCATGTTAAAGTGTTTGTACATAATAATCTATCTCTCCTTCAACGAGTACATATCTTCATTTGCTTTTGAAGCTTCATTTTGCAAGTATTTAGTTCTAAAAGTTGTGACTTCATCATTTCAACATCTTTTCTCATCACTTTTATCTCATGATTCATCTGTCTGTTTTCAAAATCTTTGCTTACCCTCATGCTTGTCTGAGTTTTAGAACATTGGTGATTTGATCGTTTACTCGCCATTATCCATGACATGTTCACTTGTTCAAGAAGGACAAATCCTGTTGATAATTTCAATGGCAACCTATCATTTTTCATCACATGTTGACGTGCTTCTTGCGATAATCTATGGTATTCCAATACATTGCACACATTTTCTCTATCGTCTTCTGTCAAATATGGATGTGCCTGCAAAATTGAGTTAACTTTAAGTTTTCAACAACCATATAAATACTATAGACAATTGCAAAACAATATGTTAACACTTAATACACACCCTCACGTCCAGGACTAGAAATCTGGAGCGTGACCCAATAAGTTGTGGCCCAATGATCTAAAATTTAGGCCAGATGTAACAAAATCCTTACAAAATCAGTTTGTAAGGTGATGATGTTTCCCATTTATAAATTCATTTTAACGCTATATCTAATCATTGTAAGACTCTTAACATTTGATTACGATTATCTGCAATATCAAATACCGTGACTAGACTGCAGCCGTTATATAAAACTTTGGATGTAAGTTATATAATATGACTATTACCTTAAGATACATGTCAATAACTTTATAGAGATTGTCATCACAGTCTCTAGCATTCTGTGGCAATGCTTCAACAAGCAATTTGAAACTTTCAACTTTAAGCTTCTGATCCCTTGCAACTTGTGATAGATAACCATCCACCAACCTTCCAACAATGTGAACTTTTGCTGCAGAATTAGTTGACATGCCAAGAACATAACATTGTAACACTTTAATAACGACATCAACATCATATAAAGAATCATTATCTTCATGATTCTTAACCAAAAGATCTTGAACACAACACTTCTCCAACATCAAAACTACTCGTCTTTCTAGCACACATAACAGTTTATCGTTGATTTTCAACATCATCGCTGCCTTTAAAAGGTGAAGCAAAAAATTGCAAGAAACTGAATTTTCTTCAGTAGGAAGCATTTTAATCAAACACTCAGTTGAAACTTTATGCAACTGAATTAACTGAATTGTCATGTGTTTATCAGTCATATTAGGATCAAGTCCAAGTATGACATTAGAGAACCATTTTGTACTCCAACTTTCAATACATGAACCTACAATCTCCGGTTTTATTCCACGTTGTTTCATAGATTGAATCACTTCAATAAAATGATCTATACGTAAAAGCGATACATTTTCGAGTATTGGATTATTTGGTACTATTGCAGATGCTTTCCAAGCTATTGCGTCTGCGCAACGTTTCACTAATTGTAACTCTTTGGCCCAATGCAAAATTGATTCGCAACTTTTAAGTATACGAAATGTGTCTTTCCATGAAGACAACATTAGAAAAGTAAGAAATGATTCTGTTTTGGAAATTAGATTTTCTTTTTCAATATCTTCACTCATTTCTAAGAAGTTTGCAGCACAATATAATGAAGCTATGTTGGAAGGTGTCATATCGAATTTCCAACCGTAACAGAATTTGACAACTAACTCGAATGTTTTTCTACCACCTGGAATATTGTCTATTTGGATAGTACTAGTATTCTCTTCTATGTTACTTCTTCTCTGAAAGACAAGCCTATTTAAATATTCGCTTCGTGAGACCATGGCAAGCTGAAATATCAACAAACTGATCATTAGTAAAATCACTAAAAGCAATGGTGATACATAAATTATGATATTGTGTAAGCTAGAAAAAAATTTCCACCTTATGCAAGTGAAAGTTGGAATCACCAACTTGTATGATCAAATCATTAGCTGAATTTGCCCTGGCAATCCTGCATCAAGTAAATGAAAGTTGTTATATATCTTCATTTTTCCACAAGAAACATATGAAAAAATGATTAGCCTATGCAAAAACTAATTAATGATCATATATATGTTTCAATTATGTCATGTTTAAGAGGTTGAAGATGTTTACCAGTTTTGGTTTTTCCGTTTTAACGAATCAGCAACAATAGGAACATTAGCTGGTAGAACAACGCATCGGTTACGCTTTCCTCCATCCAAGACACTTTTGCAGTCAAGAATTTTCATGGTAGTTTTATCAAGAACAGGAAACTCAAACTTGTTCTTCAGATAGTATTTGCTAAAAGAGGCTTTAGTGGTTAGATACAGAAATTGAATTGTACATATAAGTATATATAGACAGAAAAAGTGTCCAACTTATAGATAGTGTCAAATCCTTTCATTACTGCAATATTGTAGTTGTGGCCAAAAATGTTTTATGG
The DNA here is from genome assembly GCA_951804385.1 of Trifolium dubium. Taxonomy (NCBI): domain Eukaryota; kingdom Viridiplantae; phylum Streptophyta; class Magnoliopsida; order Fabales; family Fabaceae; genus Trifolium; species Trifolium dubium. Next base: position 26,130,132 of record OX638074.1, on the reverse strand, counting down.
ACACCCACTTTTTTCATACGTTTGCGACACCTGATTAATAATGTGCAGTGTTTGTGGCTTTGAAAAGGGTTGTTGCCTTTTTCCATCTTGTTGCCTATTGGAATTAATGTGGAGAATTTGACAGTGTAAACAGATTGGATGCAAGACACCATAGCAGATAGTCAATGTTACATTCTCATCCACATTTTTCTATTCACATCGCATTCATCAATTAAGAAGGTGTTTCACAAGCTGTATCAAAGTAATAACTAGACCCACCTTACAAACCAAAATTGATTATGGCCTTATGATTTTGTGGTTAAGAAAATTGCTATTGCTACAACTATTTTATTAAGATAAAGATTCCAGCATTTGTTTAAATGCATAATCTGTGTTTGGATGATTGAAAGAGAACGGAAAAGATAATACATAATATATAGAAAAATGATAATTTTTCATCATTTACTTGAGTAAAATATAATTACTTCAAAGACATAAACGGTAGTATGTAAGACCTAGCTCAACTGCAATGCTATTGCTAATATTGTTTTGTTTCGACATCGTCATCCAAATTCAAACTTGAAAGTTTGCAATTATATGTGTAAGTTTCACGCCGTATCTATCACTTCATCTATTGACCCCAAAAAGATACATAAAGTGCTAATTTTTTGTTTTTCCATTTGTTATTAGAGTATGTTTGGATATGATAACTAAAAAAAATCAGTGAAATTGGATTTTTTTTGTCTATTCAAATAACTTCAATCAAATTATCTTCACTTGTAAACTTATTTGGATAGAGTAATAAAAAATTTCATTTTTAATTTTTGTTAGACTACTTTTAATTTACAAATTTGTTGGGATGAAAATATAAATATGAAATATTTGAAACTACGATTTATAACTTTTGTTGTACAACTTTTTTTCTTAGTTTTCAGTTTTCACCATCATTTTAACAGTTCAGGTCAGTTCTGAGTTTCTCTCAGCCCCTCCAAACGAAGTTGCGGATAGAACCATTCGGCGCCAATTACAACCGGACGAAGATTCAAAAAAGAATAAGAATGAATGAATGAAAGTTTGAAGCAACACTTTTGTTAGTTTCTTCTACTGTAGTTAACGGTCACAACAGAACAAAAAAGCACACAATGGTGAAACCCTACATCTGCACAACCCAATCCCTTCCTTCAATTTCAATTCAAACTTTTCCATTCCCAATCTCCAAAATCAACATCGATTCTCGTTTCCACAACCCTAAATCCTTCCCCATTTCCAAATCCCATCAAACCCCAACACACCAACAAATCATCTGCGCAAGTAAACAATGCCGATCCCAATTATCCAATCGAAAAATTCTTCAACTAGCTTCCAAAGTCGCATTCAATCTCAAGATCTTACCAGAACCATTCAATTCCCTCATCGGCGAAATCGCGCGAAGCAATTCGAATGAAAATCGGATTCTAAATCGTCTCATTGGTGGCATGAAAGGAAAATCAAGCAAGAAGAGAATTGGGAAGAAGTTTTTGTTGCCGGTGATCGTGTTAATCTGTGTTGCAGGTTTTTGGTCGTTTAGGGTTTCAGAATTGGACCTGTTTATGAAGTCATTGTTGTTTTCTGTTGTTGGAATTTCTTCGATTTCGTGGTTATCGAGAAATAAAGGCGTAAAGATGTGGTTTTTAGGGGTTTTTTTTGGGGTTGTTTTGATGATGAGTTTCAAATTGGGAAAAGAGGATGTGAAATTTTGGGTTCAGAAGCTTAGAACTTGTTCTACTGTTGCACAAATTGAAATTAGGAATAGAAATAGAAAATGGAGAATATTTAAATGAGAGCATGGTTTATTGTTTTTTTCACATTGTTGTAACTTGTTTGATTGATTCAATTCAACCACCAAAAGATTATTTTGTGTAATTGATAAATGATGATGATTGAAAATTGATGCAACAATGCTAACTACTGCTCTCAGAAATTGCTTTGAACTGAAACTGTTTCTTCTCTTTCAATTAGCAAACTGCAAAACAACAATGTAGTTGGATTTGGATTTGACACAATAATTGCATCATGTAGTTACTTGTGTTGATCGTTTGATTTAAAGTCGGCGTCTAAAATTGTTTATAGTTTATTTTAAATGTGAACAATTTAAATTTTGAACTATTTGATTGATCTGATTTCAAGATTGATGGCTGAAATTTACAACAGTGTTGAACTGGGTGCATTTGCAGGCAATATGCATCCAATGTAGCTAGGCTTGTTGAGTGGTCACTCTTAAGGCTAGAATCATCTTTGGGGTTTGGATCCTCTCTAGTCATTGATTGATTTTTTTTTTAAATAGCAAATATTATTAATAGGCAACTCTAACACGAGGAGTACAAGAGGGGCCCAAGCAAGGAAAAAAAGGGGCAACAAGCCACAAAAAGAAGAAAAAACACCCCACCGATTCGCACCTTGCCCAAACAAAGGACCAAGCGACAAGCCACCCAAACACCAACCGCCCCCGTCAAATGATACAAGCCCCGGGATTCCAATGCCACTCATAGTACATGCAAGGCGGGATCTTCAAACGAGCTAGACTCCATTTCCAACTTGTCACTTTAATAGTCTCCACCACTTCCTTCGGGTTGAAAGGCACCTCCGAGAAGATAGTTGCATTTCTCACCTTCCAAATGCACCAAAGGGAAGCATGCCAAATCAAAGTAATGCCAAATCAAAGTCATTGATTGATTGATCCTCTTGATTTCAACCATTGATTTTCATTAATGTTTGTTGTCAATATCATAGTATAATTGATGGGGGTTCAGATTTGCGTATGACAATAACACTGGAGAAGAATAATAGGGGAGGATTCAGATCCTCTTGAAGAATAAAAGATTCATCACATAAAGTTAAGGTTTGAACAACATTTTTGGGGTCGTTAAACTATAATTTTTTTACATTGGAGATAAAGGAAATCCGAGAAAAAAATGCGAGTTTTACAAACTTTCACCCTAGATAAGGGAAAAAAAAAGTTGGAGGAATGAGTATTCAACCGACTATTTGTGTAACATCATCTATAACTTTAACATCAATCATACTTTGACATAAAGTACTAAATTAAAAGAAAAAAAAATTGTCAGTTTTAAAAGTTAATGGATCAACGTGTTAATTATGTTCATATTTCAACTCTCAAAAGGTAGTTCATAGGATGAGGTTGTTCTTACATATTTATACACTGAATAGTTCGGGAACCTAAAAAACGTGAGAATCAAACAAACTCCAACAACACAACTACTTCTTCAATGTCCACCATTATGCCTAGCATGGGCTTGGGTCAAACGCCCACATTGCAGTTCTTAACCCAGCTCTAATACCATGATAACAAAAGATATTATTCATTGAGTAAGAGAAAGGAGGCTAGATTTACATTATACCAATAGTCAGTCTGATGATTACAAGAAAATATAAGACATATATAGAGAAACATAACATCCTAACAATACTAAACTATCCTTTGTCCCTTAGCCTAAGAGTTTTATTACAATTTATTTAACACAACATACACTTTATTTAGAGGTTTCTACATGTTTTTCTTCACAAAATTAAAAATAAATAAATTATAATTTAGATCGCCTTTAGCAATTAATAAATAACATCGACTAAATTCATAAGATCTAACTCAACCAATAATAATGATATTATTGAGTTGAATATTGTCACCTGAGTTCAAACTCGGAAGTTTTCATTTATACATGTGCATTCCACTATACAAATAAAAATAACATTGAATAACCAAACGTTAGTTGATTCATATGATTGATATTGAACTTATTAATAAGAATCACAATTCGATCCTCGCAACTATGTTCAAGATGAGACTAAAACCACACTTAATGATAGACATGACCCCGAACCAGATTAAATGGAGGTCGGAAAAAAGAAGAAAAAAAAAAGTACCCTGGATAAGATGAATATCTAGTATGCTTGATTCACAAGTCTTTCTAGTTAGCGCACGTTTTGTGTTGTAGCCCAATAGTTCCGAAGCCCAATCTCAGCCCCATATCATTAGCAACAGAACATTAACCTTAACCTCAACATTTTAGCAGACAGACGGTGTTCAATTTCATCACCAACATCATATCAGGTTTCTCTAATTTCTCATTCTCACTGCATGCATGCGCTTCTTCATTCCCTCTTCTGTAAGTATCTATCTCTCTTTCCACTCATCTGTTCCTATTTTTTCGCTGTTACTCTTCAACAACGTTGCTGTTACTTAATTTCATCAACACAAACAAAAACATAAATACCTTCAATTTAATGTAGTAATTATTATTTTCTTGCAGAATCATGGTTTCAGCGTGACATGTCTCATTCTCAAAATAAAATGGAACAACAACCTAACCAATATGAAACCACATTAGACAGATTAGAACAACCTAAACCCAATACCCTAAAAACTTATACACCTAATGATGATCAATGTTTTCTCCTTTACTTCATTATGGGAACATATTTTGGTCCTCATATCAATGGTGAGAATAAATCTGTGTTACAAAGAGTAGCTGAAGAACTTCCTTCATACACGCGTGATCAATTAACGTCTTCTTTTATGAAAGTTGTTGAATTGGAACGTATTTTCTATTATATACTTAGGAATGTTGATAAATCTCTAACCGTAAAGTTACCCTTTTTGCGCCGGTTCATTCAAGGGCTAGAATGTTCAACCTCTATTTGCAATTACCCTCAGTTTACTGATTTGTTCCCTCTTGAATTACACCCTCAATCGAGGTACAGAAGTAGTGTTATAGGAAATAAGTATTAAGATTAGTTTATTTTAAATAAATAGTTTATTATATGTCATTTTACTCTTTTAGCCTTTATGGTGTATTTAAGAAGCTTTTGTGCTTCATTTGAGAAAAAATCAAACATTAATCAAATATTTCTTCTCTCAAAAACTCTCAATCAAAACTATGTTCATATTATCTCATTTGTACCGAATTCTATTCTAGTTCATTAGAATTCCTACTTTGAGACTTGATTCTACGGTTCGTCCCTAGAATCTATTTTCCTGTCTCAATTGGTATCTAGAGCCTTCAATTCCATGGCTGCAAAATTTAAACCAGTGAAAATTTTGAGTGCTTTGGAAGTTGGAGAAAAGATGGAATTGGGTCTATGTTTCATATGTGATGAGCCTCTTACTGATGATCATGCATTGAAGCATAAGAGAATCCGATTCAAAGTGATAGAGATTGATGAGGAAATTGATAAGGATTTTTCTCATAAACCATCGACCCCAAATTGCAATATGTTGTCTAACCACATGTGCTTACCTAGAAAGGGTTGTTCATCTGTGAACACCATTGAAGCACCACATCCAGCAGAGCATGAAGAAAAACATGAAAAAGTTCAAGGAATTGATGAAGATTACCAGCGGTCTTCCATTATTCAGTTACAAACCCCAAGCTTAATCTCCTCCACGTTGAACCAGGAGATTTCCATTGATTCAACTCCTCTTATCATCAATCCAGCCAACACAGAGATGGAGAATCTTGACAACTACTCTTCTTTCTTAACTGATTGTAAGGTTGTTCCAATGTCGTCACTCTCTCTGTCGGTTACCACGAAGGAAGATTTCATAACAACTCGATATCAAAGTATTGCTTCTTCTAGGTTGCTACAACATACCTTCCAAGTGTTTGATCAAATGCCCACAAAACATTTGAAACACACACAGTTGGAATGCAAGTTAACTATGGCATCATTTGTGCCATGTACTATGCAACTCACTACATCATACCTAAGCTTTACAAATCTCAAATGTTTTGATCCTGGTGGAATGACTTCTCTCCTGTTTCCAGTTTCTACTTCAGTTCAATTTCCTTCAAGAGTGTCATTTCCAATTTCCACTACCCATAATTCTATGCTTGAGTTCCAGGTAACCATATATCCTACCAACTGTTTGACAAATTGCTTAAATGAATTGAAAAACACAACACAAATGTTTGCAAAATTATTTAAACCCACTTGTTTGGAATGTGTTGCTGACCTATCCAAAGCACATGAGACTTTAAACTCCACATTGAGCTTATGCAAACCAGTCAAAGACATACCCACTAGGAAGTATGAGTCATTAATAGAGCTGAAAGCCTTATCTAATCACTGGATTAGTTCACCGCCACCGGAACCACCTGATGCCGTTGCAACTCTGTTACTCAATCTGTCCCTGTTGCTTGCTGGAACAGGGAGTTTTATAGCAGCCCAATACCACAATATTGTTGCCTATAAGTTGTTTCCCTCTACCCACCAAGTGTTTGCTCAAATAGCTAAGTGTATTTTGAGTGATTCGAATACCACCACCACTGCCGAGTGCACTAACAATGGGCTTGAAAATGTTGATTTTAATTTGTGCAAAGGCACGAATAGGATGCATAATGTGCTAGGTGATGTTCACAAGGCATTTGTAGATTTCTTGCGCTCAAATTGGTGGTTACAATGTTATTTACAAGAGCTAGCTGCTATAAGTGAAAGAAATGGTAGTGTTGATTCTTTTAATGGATTTAATACTCTTCTGCAACATTCCCTAGAGTTGGCACATGAATTACAACTTGTTCACTGTTGGAGCTACTTGAATGATCTTTTTCATGATGCTTCTAATTATGTTTTGGCAAATATTCACTGTTTTTTTGAAGATAATGCAGGGGTTAGAAAATTTGATTTTGTTTCTAAAGTTGGAGGAATTAAACATATCATTGGAGAGTTATTGTATGAGCACTTGATTTTTCAAAGGTCTAAAGCAAGAGATGTCAAATTTTATGCTACATACTTTTTATTATTCCTTCTTGTTGTTATGAGGAATGTAAATCTCTATATCTAATGGCCCTTGGTTCAAGTGTTGGGACACATGAGCTAGTGAAGATCAATGATGGAAAGAATAAGGAAGCATCAAATATTTATATACCAATGAATATTTATTGTGGGGTTTTGGCATCAAGCTTCTTCCAGGTTCCAAAGCTTTATGCTTCTCATCTTAATGGTTGTTTTGACAAAGTAAAAGGTGATAATAGAGTGTACATTGCAAATTATGCCCTCTTAGTGTCTTTTACTAATCTTGCATACTTCAAACAACATATGATTTTGGAGTCCTTAAAGTATGGAAAGGAGACCAGTATTTGTGAAAACTTAGTTGATGCGATGGTACTTGCAAGGCAAAATTGGTCTAGAAAGTATCCTTTAACTGAAGAAATAGTCGACATATTGGGGAAACAAATGGTTATTTTGCACAGGAAGATGATCTTTAATGGTAGTTTTTATGCTCCTCAAGTTTTAACCAAGTTGAAGGATTGGCTTCCAATGCATGGATTTTTGAAGTTTGCTTTTAATGGTGATCTTGTTGCGGCTATTCTACATAGGAAAATGATTGCAAGAGGAAGTGTCTTATGTGTTCCTTTAATTTTGCTCAAATGGAAGACTTTACCTCCTAAGCATGGTACTTGTGATTATTCATCCTTGAGGACAAGGATGTTTGAAGGGGAGGGTATTGTTATAGGAAATAAGTATTAAGATTAGTTTATTTTAAATAAATAGTTTATTATATGTCATTTTACTCTTTTAGCCTTTATGGTGTATTTAAGAAGCTTTTGTGCTTCATTTGAGAAAAAATCAAACATTTATCAAATATATTATTCTCTCAAACTCTTTCAAAACTATGTTTCATAATATCTTATTTGTACCGGATTCTATTCTATATCATTAGAATCCCTACTCTGAGACTCGGATTTTATCGGTTCGTCCCTAGAATCTAAATTCCCGTCACAAGTAGTTATAAGATTATTGACAGTATTGTGTTTATTGATAACCCGGAAACCTTTTACCATAGTCATGAGGATATTGAAAGGTTTAAGAGATTGAGTGGATTGGAAGATTTTATTGTGGACAAAGATGTTGCTAGATTGTATAATTGTTTGGATGGTAGTGGTTTGCGTAATAAATCAGTTGGGAAGGCTGAGGTTAAGTCGTGTAGTAGGAATACTAGTTCTCGAAAAGTAAGTGAAAGTGATGATTTTTCTGAGATTAAGCATCAATTGCCAGATGCCCGTGCTGTGAAGCCAATTAGCAGTGTTCCGTTTAATGATGGTATGGCTCTTGAAAGTGAAGGGGATTCTGTGAAAGTTAGTGGTCCGGCTGTGTTATTCCTTCCTTCTCATCTTACTAAGAAGGAATGGTTTGACGTTGTGGCTGCTACCAAGAAGGGTTTTGGATTGACTGGAAGTGCGGCTTTGGGGCGGGTTGGACCCATCATAGGACTTGTGGATATTGGAGAATGTGAAGACTCATACCTATTTCGCATGTCTCTCCCTGGGGTGAAGAGGGATGAAAGTAAGTTTCTTTTTAAATCTTGAGTCACATAATGGCTATTCATTTTAGCTCTAACCTTCTATCTATATAATAAGTACCTGTATATTAGCAATGTTTCTTTCATGTTTGTGCTGTACATTTTTCTGCAATAAGATTTTGTTTAACGAAATAAAACTATCTAAAGTTCACTGAAAAGGAGCTTATATTGTATGTATACGATGATGTGGCCATAGCACTTCAAATAAGAACCATGAAATTTTATCTTTCTCCTTATATGGCATGCCCTTGCACTGCAAATTGGAAAAAGAAAAATGAAAGTAAAATGAATAAAGAAATAAGGAAAGAAGCCTATCTAACCGTTGTTTGTAGTTTGATGTTTTGGTAACTTATTGTAAAGGTTCTGAGAATGGTAACCAAAGCTTAATATTGTTAAACATTTTTTTTTTAAGTTTTAATCACTTTTGCAGTAGTTTGTCAAAGAGATCTCACTATATTAAACCAATATGCATTGAATTGAAAATTTATTGATGACTGCAGAGGAATTCAGCTGCGAGGTTGACACCAACGGAAAAGTTTTGATACAAGGAGTAACCACAACAGGAGAGAAGACGGTATCAAGGTACTCTCAGGTGTTTCAAATGCAAACTCAAAACCTTTGCCCACCAGGCCATTTCTCTGTCACATTTCAGCTGCCGGGCCCTGTTGATCCGCATCAATTTTCAGGTAATTTTGGCACTGATGGGATTCTTGAAGGAATGGTTATGAAAGGGAAGCCTAGGTGATGACAAAGTTCTGCCGGATTGTCATCCTTCTACTAATTCCACGCAGTACTAAGTTAATACAGAATGTTAAAAGATGTGGTTTTGAGTAACAGTATCCTGTATAGTGTCTAACTGTCTATCTTAGTGCTCTTTTTTTGTGACGCATGTGATATACATGCTGAGACGCTCTCTTGACATTCTCTTCATGTAGTGGTCATGAAATGACTAACTCAAATTTTGTGGACATGTAAGAGTGCTTCACTGATGAATATAGTAAATTATTTAGAGGAATGATTTGAAGGCTACACCCTACATTATGATTGAGAATAAGCTTGTGCTTACCGATACTGCTGCATCAACGTTTCTCTATTTACTTTGGCCATTTTCGCTTAGAAATATATTTTCCATTTTTAGTGGTGGCTTGTGAGAACCAGATATATCCACAATCTTATGATCGACAATTATCATTGTTCATTAGTTAGTAGTTACTTAGAGGAAGGTAACAACTATTCCTCTAAGAGCTATTTTATAATGAAGTGTTTGTTTAAGGTTTTGTATTCCAATATAATTTCACATTTTCACTTTCATCTTCATGAAGCTGTTGGATTCATCCAAATGTTGAGTCCATTGGTTTTGACCTCGTCTGATTTTCGGAGGTTGAATTGACTTTTGACATTTTCCAGTTATTTTACTTTTTTGATCCCATCATCACTCAACTATAAGCCCTTGCATGCCTTGATTAAAGTTCATTCTGTGGTTATGTAATCCAAGCTTTGAACCAGTGGCTCATTTTTACCTCAAAATTATGCAGATATCTATTTACCAAAATAGGTATAAAATGGCATAGGAAAATCTTTCAAAAACAAAATCTTGTTTGAGTTGATTTCGTGATAATATTTCAACATTTGTGAATTTCCTATTCAAGAATTTAAGTGTAGCTGTATTGAAATTTAATGCACATCAATGTTCAATATTTTTTTCCTTGTGTATCCATAAGACTTGAGGGTCAGTAAAATGCCATTTACTTACAACCCTTATAAAATGGAAAAACCAAATGAGAATAAAAATTTAGTATAGCTCTCAAGAATATGATATTGCATTGATAAAATTAAGCTTTCATTTTTTGTTAATGTAATTGTTCCTTAAAAAAAGGTAAAGGTGAGAGGGAGGTATGTGTAGATGTAAATAACACTCTAATTTTTCACTCATCACAAACCTCCCCTATAAGTTTCATAAATCACTCATGGGATTGACATGCTTATGGCTTTTAGTTGATTTACTTTTATATGACTGAAAATATATTTTTTTAAATGGAAAAATTATTAAGCAACTCTAGAACAAGGAATACAAGAGGAGCAAAAAGTAAAAGAAAATAAACATGAGAGCAAGAGCGAGCCAATAAAGCTCCCTTACTAACATCCCAACACCTGCCGAAATCGGGAACAAAACAAAAACACCCCTAGCACTTACCCAAACCACAAACACATCAAAACCACTGTCCGAACTTTAAATCAACGAGAAAGACAATCTCCTGGGTCTCATTTTCACTCGTAAAATAAACACGGAGGCATCTTCAATTTGGCTGCACACAAAAAAAAAATGTCATAGGTGCCTTTTATACATAACCCAAATTAACATGACTGAAAAATTGATTACCATGTTGCCTGAAAAATTGACAACATGTGCAAATTGGAAGGCAATACCAAATTGAATGAGAACCAAAGACATGATATTAGTTCAACAAGACAGAGATGGCATTTTTTGTACTAACTGCGAGAATGAAGAGAAACGTTTTTTACACAATATCCTGCATCAGCGCTATATATTTATACAGTTTTTCAACTTTTATTTATACTATTCAAGTCCAACACCCACACTTATCCATATATATGTGTGTCGCGATACGGTGTCAACTTGTGTCTAAATAACACTTCTAACACCAAGGGAGGTTATTGATGTACAAAAAACTAGTATCACCTTATAGAAGGTATATGAAATTTCTCTTAAAAAAAACTACTTATGAATCATAAGTTATGATAATTTCTATGCACTATTGTTAATAAGGATCAAAGTGAATTTCAACCTTCAATTTCGCACTTGCGTAACTGATGGTTGTTCATCAGTTGACTGCACTCATAAACGTAGGCAAATATCAGAAGAAAAAAATGAACTATGATCGATATCAGTACAAGAAAAGCCTCAAAATCAATTTAGCCGGTCATATAAAACACCCTTTGGATGAAACGCAATAGAGCTCATACATAAAAGGGCAAAACTCTGAACTACTAGGACCCCCTTCTCCGAAGAACCAGAGAGTGAAAACCAAAAAAAAAAAAAAAGCTATTGCTTGTTTGGCGAGAAAATATATGATAATTAGTCTATTTCACTGCATTGTCACAACTCATCTCAGTATTAAACAAAGCAGTTCCATATTCAATCAACATCTCCACAAGAGGACACATGAAGGGAAAAGAACGATTTAAATACTCAATTATAACATAGACTAATTATTTTGTACCAAAAAAAAATCATAAGACTAATTCATGTTCAGTGCGTTCTCCAACCATACTACACACCTAATAACAGCACATGCTTCCACGCAACATACAAAATTATTATATTTCATCTAATAATGCAAACAAGATTGGATTGGAACCACTGCTGCAAAATCACAATACAGTATGAGATGACACCTGTACTCAGATACATCTTGTGCTAATAACTGATGAGTCATAAACCATAATTGGTTATTCATCTGTAAATTTCTGATACAACAATAACATTAAGTTCCATTAAGTAAGAGGACATTGAAATTTAAAAGCTGGACGATTAAATTTTACTGTGATGTATTGATATGGTCAGTACAATATAAAACTTCAACTTTCAACCCTTACAAAACTAATTTATTGCACCAAAGTTCATCTTACTTACTAACCATGTCACTTCCATAATAAGCAGCTACTGATCTGAAGGCGATGGCGGTTGCTCTGATGGTTGGGGCCACATTTGAGGTGCCATGTAAGGATGAGACTGTGGCGCGTACATGTTTGGATTATGCATCATGAGACCAGGATTTCCAGCTTGCTGTGCATTTTGAGGTGGCATATAGCAATAAGGAATTCCATCAGCAGGTCCTCCGACAGGCATTGGTCCTCTTGGTATTGATGCAAGCACTTCATCTTTCAAGTCCTCCCGAGGAACAATGTCAACCAAGAAATCAAAGATATCAGTACCTGTGATGGCCGCTGCAATATCGTTCTTTTGAAGCGTTCGCCTCTTGTTCTCTTCAGTGTGATTCCAAGAACGCAGGGTTAACTCTAATATGAACATTTCACACGCCCTAGCAAATACAACGGGTGCCTCAGCTGATATCATCTTCACATCCTCATCAGCTTTCATGATCTTCTTAATCCTAGCCAAGGGAAGGCTGTGGTTCTTGAAATCAGTTACCTTTTCAATTTCTTGATACTGATTTCCCCAAAAGGCTTGGAGCTGTTGCTGCTGCTGTTGTTGCTGCTGCTGATGAATATGCTGATAAGCAAGTTGATGTTGTCCGAGCTGAGTTCCATCTGGTTGACCACCGGATTGAATATTCCCAACAGAGGGAACAACCATCCCAGGTGACCCAGTTAAATGGTTGGGCTGATATGGATTACCACCATATGCGCCCATTTGTCCACCGCCAACAACTCCCATAGATGGGTTTTGGCCATGACCTTGAGGATCCATTCTGTTTCAAGTAAAACCAAATAAATTAATACATAAACTTCACATCGGGCCAAAACAACAATATACACACAGGAACAACAATTACATGTGAACAAAGACGAAATCACAAAAAGAGTGTCGTCAAATGTCAAATAGTGGCGCTATATCCGAATAGTATAGCATAGCATAACAAAATTTGAACAAATTGTAGTATGCTATTGACTACAAAGTGTTATCAAATAGCGGCACTATAGCTCTATAGCATAACAAAACTTAAACAAATTGTCGTTTTAGGATATGCTATTTAGTACAAAGTGTTATCAAATAGTGGCAAAATTTGAGCAAACCGTTATTTTTCTATGATTGACAACACTCGAAACACCGAAAAACCAAAAATGGAATAAAAGAAACGAGCTTCCGAATACTATCTAGATTCTCAATTATGTATGTGGGAAAAGAAATAAAAGTTCTTAAGGGAATGAAAAATCAGGTATGTATATATCTCTAAGCATCAAAACAAAAAACTAACAAATTCATCAGCACATATTAAATTTAACCAAATTCAGTATATAATTATCTCTATGCATGCTCCTCCTCCACGTCTCAGGTTCGATTCTCTCCAGTACCAATTTAGGTGGGCTAATTTAACTTCTTCAACAAAAAAAATCTCTATGCATGAAGGCAAAAACTATGAAATTCATCAGAAAATGTTAAATTTATCCTAATTCATCACATATTTAGAAGCAAACATGCTCACAAGTATATTTCTCCACATAACAACCAACATAGGAAAATATCTAAATTTTTTGTGGGGTTAATCTCGGAAGAAGAAAAAAGCAACAAAAAAAACCTATCTAGATTATCAAAGACATAGAAAAATTTAAACAAAATAAGAGTATTCGAAAAGAAAAAGTTGGTACCTTTGTTTGAAGGGTGAATCTTAGTATGAAAAATTTCTAAAAATTGGAAGGAGAAAATGGATTTGAATTGAAAGATCTATGTTATGTTATGTATGCATGAGATGAGAGTTGAAGAAGAAGAAGTTGTTGGTTGGAACAAGAACAGAAGCACGTTTTGGAATGGAAAGTTCTCTTCTCTGTGTGTACGGTGGATGAACAAATTGTTCCTCTTTCGTTATATATAGGGGAGAAAAATTAGGGTTCTTTAGAAATTACTACGGTGTAAAATTAAATTAAAAAAGTTGATAAGATAAACTGGTAGTAATTCTTTGTAGGCATATTATTATTATTATTATTATTATTATGCTGATTTTAATTTTATTATATTATTTTAAGTATTTTGTCGTATTAATTTGTTGTGATGATGTGAGTTTTGTTTATAGATTTTATTCTTTCTGCTCTTAACAATGTTGAATTTGTATTGGTTTGATATATTCTGTCAATTATTGAAATGAATAAATATTATTTTTTTAATAAAAAAATAAATTAATAGTATATTTTTTTGGATAAATTAGTACGTGTTAATAATATAAAAAAAGGTTGGTAAAGATGAAATAGTAACTTTTTAATAAAATATTACAATAATTTTTTATTTGAAATTATTGTGTCGGATATTTATTCGAGATTAAACCTTGGATTTTTCAATTATACTTTTTTTGGTAAAAGATCTTTCAATTACAATGTATGAGTTTTATATGATATTTATTACTAATATTTATTTATTGATAAAAAATTAGTATTTTTTTAAACGTAGTATTTGGTTCAAGAATCAACTAATTTGAAGGGTCTAATTTCACTGTTAATTTGTAGACGCTTTATTTAAGATCAAAATTTTTGTTCTGTATGGACTAACTTAATAACGAGTCTTAATAACATATCAAATAATTTTTATTTTTTTTAAAATTTTGTATAAATAATCTATATGATATAAATTTCAATCTAACAATAAAATTTGTAAAATTCATTTTATTTATACTTACTATATATAAAGAGAATACTTTTGTTTTGGTGTAGCTTTTTCTATAATTCCCAAAAAGCCCTTATAGTTTTTTTTAAAACTCTAACTTCTATTATTTATTTTTAAAACTATTTTTAACTTCTATAACTTCTATTTTAATAATTTTCATACACTTTAATTTTCATCAAACATTAATATTTTTTAAAACGTTTTTTTTTTCCATCAAATTGTACCACGGGACGTGCCCGTTTGGCCCGCTAGTTATAATAAAATCAATTACTGTGCACCATACACAATTTAATTTAATTAGCTTATGTAAGAAATCTTTGGCCTATAAGGTAGAGGAACATGTTTTATCGTTTGAAAGGGTGCTTAAAGGAACTTCGAACATAATAGAATGGTGAAATGTTGTGTTCTCTTGGGACCTTTAGCATTAGCATTGTCAGTGAATGAAGCCCAAAACAATCGAAAGGCCCTCTTCATAAATAAAACAAAAAATGTTGGTCTAAAAGTATATTACAAACATGTTTGTGGATCTATGTGGGTGTGGAGAGATCATAAGAGTGTGCATATATCATAAATCATTCAACAAGGTCAAAGACTCAAAGCATGGATAACCATTAGTGTTATTTAGCAATGTTATATTGTTCATTGAAGCTAGTATTTTTATTGCAAAGATGTTATTAAACCTTCATCGCCCGATCTAAAATTAATGATTGTAATAAAAAATTGTGTGAAACTATGTTCTTATTCTACAGTACAGAATCTCGGTCAGTAGGGTTGGGAATAGGCCAGGCCGGCTCACAGGGGCCTATAGGCCGGCCTACATAGGCTCAGGCCAGGTCGGCCTATTTATTAAAAAGGTCAGACTCAGGCTTTAAAAATAGCCTATTTATTTAAATAGGTCAGGCTTAGGCTTTAAAAAAAGCCTACAAAGCCTAACAGGCCGGTCTATATACACATAATTGTTTTTTTTTCATATAAAAATATATATAATTATTAAAACTTACTTTTATATTCTATAATTATAATTTATAGATAAAATAAAAATAATTTATGACATATAAAATTGGTTGTGAATGTGTTTTACTTATTTAAAGTAGCATATATAAGTCTATTGTCAGAGGAAACTTTAGTTATAAATAGTTGTGTACTGCATATTTGTATACTAAGTTAATTCTAGTTAAACCAATAGATACAACATTACTTCACTTTTTTTAAGGGGTCATAAGTGATTCCATATGTCAAGACGCATGTAATTAGTTTAAAATAAAATAAAAACAGGTCATATAGACTATATAAAAAAAAATTGTAATGTAGGCTTTAAATAGGCTATATTGTCTATTACAAAAAAAATTAGATAATATAGACTAGATTGAAGTTTTTATATGTTCTCAAAAAAAAAATGAAAATTTTATATTAAGTAGGCTTTTATGTAGGCTATAAGGCCAGGTCAGACTTTTAAATAGGCCAGGCTAAAAAAATTAACTTTTAATAGGCCATAGGCCAGACTCAGACCTATATAATTTTCGTAGGCCAGGATCAAGCCTGCTAAAGCCCGGCTTGGCCTGGCCTATTCCCAACACTATCGGTCAGTGATTGAACTTATTAGACAATACACATGCACCAACAAAATCATAATCACATGATTAAAATGAATTATAGTAGATTTTGGGTCTTTTCACTCTTTTCTTTCATAAACTATTTTAATTTGGGTAAAATACACTCACCTACCCTCAACTCTATCCAAAAGTAACTAACACCCCCTCTATTTTCTCACATGACACAAACCTCCCCTCCCTATTAACACTGTTAACTACCGTTAAAATCAAAATAAATAAAAGAATCTTTCATTTACTTCTCATTCTAAAATTGCATTCGACTCTTCTGTTAGTATTCTCTTTCACTTTGTTCTCACCATGGAAAACATCTAACAACTAACAACACCTAAAACATAGAGTATCTCCGTCATCATCGTCAATTTCATTATCACCTCTCATTCTCACCACTTTCATTCTCGCGGTACTGTTTTTGAGAATTATGATGTATTAATACATTTGTTTTTTGAAAGGATGACGTGATTTAGTGTTATACAATATCAATTTCAAGTTATCAACAAGTTAATTTGTAGTAGCCAATACAATGAAAAATGATAGTATTAGTTAATCACAACAACACATGGAAGTACGCAGCAGTAGTTTTATTTATTAGCAGAGCAATCATCATCATAGAGAAGTAGTAGTAGTTTGTAGTTTTAATGGATTAATGAACAATGTTAAATTGATAAGGGAGCTTTTTATTAAGAGGTTTTAGGGGAGGTTAGTGTCAAATTCAAATTCAGTATTTAACGGAGTTAACAGTGTTAAATTTATAAGGGAAGTTTTATCTATTATAAGATATCTCAGGGGAGGTTATTGTCTAATTGAAAATTAGAGGGGAGTGTTTGTGTTATTTAAAGAGACCTTAAGGGAGGTGAGTGTATTTTTCCCTTTTAATTTTTATGAGAAAATACATAGAAATTTTATAAACTATTTTTTTAGCCAATTCAAAAATATCTCATCAATTTTTTTATGAGGAAAAATTGAATTAAACTCGTAATTTATAGGAATTTAACTCTGAAATTTATTATATAAGTTTAAAAAATTGAGTAAAAACAAAAGTTTAAAAAATTATTATATATTTGACTCGTTCGTAAAAATTACACTAATTTTGACACTTCTGTTGAGTAAGCAATTTTTTCCTAAACAACAATGGAGACAACATAAATATCTCTGGTTTAGTAAAAAAAAATTAAAAATTGAAGACACTATGCATTATACAAGATCGTACTCATAAATTTACATTTTCAGATGAAATTATAATTAAATCATTTTTTTTACAAAAATTAAATCATTACAAGATACGTTTATCTATTTTCAAAATTGTAATAATTTAAAATATATTTTATTTTACAGGAAAAATTATTTTTTGAATTTAGTTAAACCTTAAAAGTTATGGAGAGCCATAAAATAACAGGCTAGCTTCCACTCTATTTGGTGGACATCCCTATATTTAGAGAACACCTCCACTTTACATGAGTGTGTGTGTTTTCTTTCGGTTCTCCTCACTCTTTTTTTATATAACTCATTTGTTCATTGTCTTTTTCTTTCTTTTCTATGTTTTCTTTTATGTTTATTCTTTATCTTTTGTTTCTTTTTTCTTACTTTGTTTTCATAGTTTAACGAGAAAGCCTATACTTTATATGTGATTGATATTTCAGTGTATCTGGTAGGCATTATCTATACCTATATAAAGAAGATACACTATTTTGGTATGACCTATTTTTATTCCTATTTTACTCTTAATTTTAAATTTCAAATTATTCTTATAACAACCAAATTTGAATTTCAAATTATTCTCAAATTTGAAGAAATCATCAACAAAAAAAAAATCAAATTTAAATATAAAATAATAAAAAATATGTATCACACAAACGAGTACGTTGGTATCACACAAACGAGCACGGAACGTGCCCGTTTGGCCCGCTAGTATGAATAGTGTCAACAACACACATTTGGTCAACACATTGTTTTGTATTGGTTAATTTTAATATGATTTTTTGTCATTAGTTATTCTCCATTTTTTAACATTGCTTTACATAAAATTAAAAATCAATAAATAAAGTGGTTTTATAAAAAGAAAAGTTATAATTATATACTACCTATAATTAAGTATCTCTCTCTCTGTTCCAATATATAAACCTCTTTAACTCATTTTAAGCATATTAAAAAAAGTTGGTAGTGTAACTATTGTGTGTAAATTTTTACCATATTCACATATTGTCCTTTGTTTTTATGTGTAAAAATTTGGCTTTTTGTATTCCAATACAAATTAATAGTAATAATTAAGTGTATGTGGAGGAAAAAAAGTAATAAATACACTTAGTAATTTGCAAAGAGGCTTATATTTTAGGACTAGACTTTTTTTAAAAGAGTATTTATAATTTGGGACGGAGGGAATAATATGGTAAGTTTTTTTCACTACCAGTATCCAATCTACTAAGTAGATTAATCCGATTCAGAACGAGTTCGAATATAAAATTGTTTTAAATTCTAATCTCCTCTCAAATAAAATAAAACTTATTTCTTTTTTTGACAGAAGGTAAAACTTGTTTCTTGTTTTCTGTCTGGATGTACAATTATATTTCAAAGAATGCTAAATCTTTCAACCTTAGGATTAGGAATGTGGTCCCAGCATTCAATTGGATCTGTCCAGAAATGGAGGAGAGGAATATAAATTGTGTTCACACTTAAACACATGAGTGAAAAACAGAAAACAATTTGGTAGAGGAGGAAAAATTTTGTCCAAAAATTGAACCTAAAAATCTTTTATAAGGCTCTTAATCTATATTTGGTACTACGGTGAGTCCGTTATACTAAAATGCATTTAGTATTTCAATTTGAGTATGGATCATCAATAATAAAATGGTACTATTTCAATCTCAATCTCAGTTACTCATACCAGTTTATTTGTATGTATAATTAAAGATATTAAATGATAGATAAATGATTAATATTAATATATTATTCCGTCACAAAATATAAAAGAAAGATAGTCAAATAACATTAATATATATTTCAAAATTCTTAACTATATACATCAACTTTTATTGACTAATTTTTTTTTTATATTTTAAGACAAAGAGAATATGATGATAAGAAACATGAAGATGGCTAGGGAAGATCCAAATCATTTGCAATTCATATCAGTAAACTGGACTCAAATACGCCCTTTAACTAAGGACGTGAGTACGTGACACATAAGGAGTTAAGTAAAATGACATGTTTGCAGCTGATTGATTTTTAAGGAAGGATTGGTGAGTGAAAATGAAGAGATTAAGTGGAGTAGATACCCATCATTTTTCTCTCACTTTCAAATGATTTGACTCTATCTTATCTTATACTAGTTATTTAGTGCACAAACAGATTGACTATGGATTCCATTAGAAAATAAGCTAGTGCTTCCCCTACTAAGTAATACTAATATTTTCCTTATGCAAATAATTGGTTAGCTCAAAATTAAAAACTATTGAACTCTAATCATTTATAAGTTAGATAAAACTAAGTGGAAAAAAACATAATTTATCCATGTACAATGAATGATTAGTACATTTTTTTTTTTTATAATGTGATTAGTACATATTTTAATAGGTAGAAGAACACCTAAAACTTAATTGTTTAAGATAAATTTTGAGGAGTAATTTAATCACCAAATTAAGATCATGTGAGACTCTGCCATTGCCTTGCAGTGACAGTGAGGCACCATGTCCTGCTCATAAGGTTGTCCTAACACTAACATAGGACACAGCAAAATAAAACAAACATCATATGATAGATCAGATAAATCCCTTAAACCTAGCACATTTTTTCCTAACACTGCAACAAAATTTAATGGACCCCAAAAAAAAAAAGACAATAATAAAACCTGAAAACAAACTAGTCAATACTACTAATAATAATTAACTAATCACTTTACATGATACTGCAGCTCTCAGTGTTCTCATCACTGAAAACATGAGTGATAGGATCTGTCATAGGGTGTGATGGCATTGGTGGTGGTGGCATATATCTTCCTCCATACATCATCTGCGGCGGATACATGTTGTTCATTGCTTGCTGCTGCTGAATCTGTTGTTGCTGTTGTTGTTGCTGATGTTGTTGGTTCATCATCATAGCCATGTATTGTTGCTGTTGTTGCTGCTGCTGCTGTTGCTGATAAGGATTTGGTTGCATCTGCATCTGCTGCATCCCCGGATAATAACCACCGTTCATAGCCGCGGCAGCTGCCCCGGCCGGTAACCCTTGCACGGCCGGCATGTTTCTCATTTGGTCCATTGAACCCATCATCTGGCCCATTGGACCCATTCTATTGATTGCACCATTCTGGCCCATCTGATTCATTCCGCCCATCGGACCCGATGGCCCCATATGGCCCATATTACCATTATTGTTACCACCGTGACCATGACCACCATGACCATTATTATTGTTATTAGCCTTGGCAGTATTACCTTTTCCATTTCCATTTCCACCCTTACCATTTTTACCATGAGGAGTACTGATATCAAAATCTTGAAAATCAAAATCAAGTTTGTCTAATTTTGATCCACCTTTTTTACCATCTTTCCCTTTGTTGCTGTTTGCACCTCCTTCGTTGTTTTTGTTCTTGTTTGTTTTGTCACCTGCACCTCCCTTCTTGCTCTTTTTACCTAACCCTAGAATCTTACCTAGAAATCCACCACCACCACCACCATCTTTCCCTTTTCCATTTTTCTTCTTCTTGCTACTACTATTATTCTCACCCTCCCAATCACCACCACCACCACCACCCTTTTGCTTTCCATCACCTCCTTTGTTCTTTTTACCACCTCCTCCATCTTCGCCACCACCACCGCCTTTCTTCCCTCCTCCATTACCATTTTTTACCTCGCCGTAATTTCCATTTTTACCCTTCATTTGCATTTGCATAGGTAGATCTAAAACATCACCTTTTTTGGCATTTAGAAAATTACCAACCCCACCCCCACCACCAAAACCATTACCTTTATGGTTGTTCATAGCAGCAGGCACATTCATCATACCACCAGGCCCCATCATCGGTGGCCCTCGACCATTACCCATCATAGCCATCATCTTGTTATTATTATGCATAGGATGCCCAAATCCTCCATTGCCATGTTCATGTCCTTGACCATGACCATGACCAAAATCATCATCTTCATCATCGTCAAAATCATCTTCATCATCATAATCATCAAAATCACCATCACTCTCATCAAACAACTCTTCATCAGATAAATCAAAGTTCACATGTTTCTGAGATTTGTTAGGCACTTTCAGATCTTTACCCCCTTTGGGATTTTGAAACTGTGCTACTTGAACACCACCTCCACCACCACCACCACCTTTCTGACTCTTTTGATTCTGAGGCTTGTTGTTCTTACCACCTTTGTTGTTGTCCATTTGCATGTTCTTAAATTGAGCTTGATGTTGTTGCTGTTGTTGAAAGTTTTGATTTTGATTGAACATGACGGTTTTCTGTCCACCCCATAGTTCAGCATGTTTTCCTGAACTTTTCAGCTTTTTGATGAGTTTTGCTGGATCTACATGACCAGACACCAACACTTTCCCTTGTTCTGCATCTATATTCACAGAATACACCCCTGCATCACAACAAAAACAACACACACAAAAAACTATATTAAAAAAAAAACAATTTTTAACTTCAAAATTCAAATCTAATCTAGCCCACAACATAATCTATGAAACATAAGCACTTAAAAATAACAAAGTTTAAAACTTTAGATAAATTAAACAAGTGAACATGTAACTAAGGAGAGTTTTGAACCATGGGAAAATGTTAAACCGACATAGCAAAGTTTATGTTTTTTTTGTTTTGACAGAAACCGACATAGTAAAGTTGAGATGTGAAACAAATTTAGAATTTGAAAAAGCAAAGGACATGAAATTAAATGTACCTTCAATTTTCTGAAGCAATTTCTTTACTTTCTGTTCACAACCTTCACAGTGGATATTAACCTTAAGAAGACAATTCTACATAAAAACAAACAAAGCAAAAAAAAAAACAGTTAAGCATAAGCACAAAACTCAACTAGACCAGATTTAACTTAAATTAGCAAGTTTAAAGTTTAATTAACTTATGAACAAAAAAACTAGGAAGAACAAAGAAGAAGGAAAAGGGTGTACCTGAATTTTCATCATATCTTGTTTACTCATATTTGCAGGTTCACTAAACAGAAGTAAAAAACAGAAATTGTGAGTGTGAAGAAGTAGAGAGAGAGAAGAAAGAGTTGTTGAAGATATTTTCTAGAGAGCTAAAAGGGTATTGTTGGAATGCATTGGATAGTTCTATATTTGTTATTTTGCTTGAAAAAATATCCGTACTATTTAGGCACATTCACAACACAAGTAGGTACTGAGAAAGAGAAAGAAAAAGAGAGAAGAGAGAAGTTTTTGATCTAATGTTAAAAAATATTGAGTATCTTGTATTTGAAGATTTGGAGTTTAAGTTATGTCGGTTTCATTTGGTATCATAGTGGATATATCAGAATTGCGGTGATCAACTATAATTTTGCAGAAGTTACAATTTGTAGTTTCTAAAAATTACAGTGAGTCACCGTAGTTCTGATAAATTCATTGAATTACAGTGATTCACCGTAACTTTGTATAAGTTAAAATTTGTAACTTCTAAAAATTATATTGGATTATCATAACACGTCTATCTTAATACCAAAAAGTATTGCACATAAACATTTTGTTTATTTTAGACTAGACACATTCTCTTACTCTAAATTTTTTATGCAAAAAAATTATAATTAGTACCTGAATGATGCTTGAGTTGAACCATTTGAAAGTAGTCTTACTGACAGCTTAATACTAGCCATCGTTTTCTTTTTTGACGTAATAATACTTGCCAATTGCCATTGTTGCTCCTAAATAATTAAAAGCAACTGTCTTTTTATATGCAATTCTCAAAAAAAATAAAATCAAATGTTGTAGAAATTTTTTTCTTCTTTTATAAGTAGTACGTAGTAAATAATAAAAAAAAGACAGTACTGTTTGACTAACTTTTTATATTTTAGCATATTCAATTCTGTCATTGGGCTAGCCATCTCCAATTGGGCCTAAAATAAATACTTTAAGTTTACATACATTTATATATAATTTTTGCTTAAACATGTAAAATGTCTCGGTATTTTGGAGTCATTTAAATTTTAGTACTTGTAATTTAAAAAATTTTAAATTGATCTTGTGTTTTCATTTTATTTTAAAAAAAAAATTGGATTCATTTTTTGATGACATGTTACTTGAGTTTTAATCCATGTACTTTAAAAAAACTTTTAAATTGATCATGTACTTTTATTTTACTTTCAAAAAAATCTCTGGACTTATCAGTGATAAGTCATTAAAAAATGGGTCTAAGGACCTTTTTGAAAGGAAAATGAAGGTACATGGTCAATTTAAAAGTTTTTTAAATACAAAGATTTAAATTCAAGTGACCCAGAAGTACAGAGACCTTCAACGTATTTAAGCCTATAATTTTAATAAAAATTGTGTGATGTTGTGATTAGTTCACGTTATGATATCTATAATCCATAACACAACAGTTGTAATAACTGAAATCACAACCGAAATAACTGAAATCGCAAAATCCTTAATACAACCGTAACTTTGACTGTAACCACTATTTAAAACCTTAGCATGCAAGTTAACTAGTGACACATGAAAAATGTTCAAAGAGGAACGAAATTGTGATACTTGTATTGTTGTGTGGCCTTGCGTGGAAGCAGAGCACAAACCATGATTTGTGGACACAGTTGGAACGTTAGTGAAGTAAGTACTTGAGAAGTTCAATTCTTGTAAGAGATAACTTGAGCTTGTTCAACAAAAAAAAAAAAGACTTGAACTTATTTTATGTTTAATAATATTCCTTTCAATTAGTATCACGTTAATACAACTACAATGTTTTGTTTTGTCATTCAATTTTCACGTGAAACCTGGGACTGGGAGTCTGTGACTTACTGGCATGCTTCACAAATCACAACCGCTTTGTTTTAATTTGTTTCTCTCTTTAAACAAAATTGTATTTTTCTTAACCCCGTTGTTCTCCAACCAGCAATTAAAGATTAATTACTTATAGACTTTATTTGACGGAACAAAGTAGCGGATTACTATTTTTAGTGGGCAAAGTGAATTGTGAACATTACATTTGAATTGATGGAATATAATATAGCGGAGCGGAATAGAGTAAAGTAGAACTGAATGGAGTATGATGAAATAAATTTACCATTTTATCGTTTGGATATTTTGTTATTTCATCTTTTACCTCTCAAATTGAAAAGAACAAAATTGAAGGTAAGTGGTAGTATGGGATGAAATTTCATCCTATTCCATTTCATTCTACTATTAATTAAGCTATCCAAACAATAGATCACTACTTCATCACATCCCTTTATATTCCATTTCATCAATTCAACCATAGCTGGGGACATCCGATAAAATTGGTATCAGAGTTGGTCGATCGGTCTGTGAGTCTTAAGTCTAGAAGCAATGGTTGAGGACCTCTAGGACCAAGGTGGGCTATAGCCCACCCACTCAAATATTTTTTTATACTAGTTCGTAGTAGTAGTAGTATTATATGTACTATATAATAGTATATGTGTTATTATTTTTTGTAGAGACTATATATACATATTATTATATATTGGATTTTTTGCTAATAAATAAAAACAATCTTTCAGAATTTGTCCACTATTGGTGAATTATTTCAAAAATTAGTAGATACAAATAAATCAAATTTATATTCATTGATTGATTGAGTGCTACGACTTGTTTTGATTTTTCCCGTGTGAACAAGGACCATTGAATGTGTTTTTTCAACAATGAAAATTATAAAAACAAGGTTGTGTAACATTTGAAAGTTGATTTTCTCAAAAGCTCCATGAATGTTTATATTGAAGACGGTGAGATTGCTGAAAATATCACCTCAAATATGTTAATATAAAAAAATCTAACCGATCATATTATAATATATTTTAGTCGCCTACCTGAATTTTTTTCCTAGCTCCGCCACTGTCTAGAAGTGATTCGATTTAGGAAAGTATATTGTATTGTTCTATGGTTTATTAACATTTTCACATTCTTGATAGAACTTAGTGGGAAAAACCGCCTATAAAATTATATGAAGAAAGGGAAATGACATTAATCCATTGAACCATGTTGTTTTAAACCCACTTTAAGTGATAATTTTGATTGAAACCATTAATTTTTTTTTAAAAATTAAATTAAATTCTTTAGCAAATCTTCTTTTATTTCAAATTCAAGGGAATCTCAATCTAGTTGTTATAATTGGCCTTTAAAAATGAAATTTTAATCACTAAATTATACTTTTAAAAAGAGCATAAATCTTAAAAATATTATAATTAAAAATTATAAAATCAAATGATATTTTTATAATTTAAATTTAATATCTTCAAATCATATATTTATTTATAATTTTGTAATTTATAACATCAAATTATAATTTATAATTGCATCTGTGGTTGTCTAATTATTTGGCTTGTTTAGGAAGTTATAATGTTTTTTTATACTAAAAGTTATAATGTTTAAAGCATTACTTTTTTATGTGCTTTTTGTTTAGGAAGTTATTTGGCTTGTTTTCGTGTAAACTGTATTTTTTCTTTTTTGACTAAAATGTAAACTGGATTTGTTAAGCACATATTTTATGATTAACATTATATATTTCAGTTGGCTTTTTATAAATTTTATAAACTTGTTCTGATTAATATATGTAGGGGTGGAGTTTGAACTTCAGTTATCCCATTTATTCTTTTTTAAATTTGAATGAAATTTCTAATCACTATGACTACTAAATAAAAAAAATTCAAACTCATTAATGACCCACATATTGGCGTAGAGTTAGAGTGCATTCCATAGTAAGCTATAAAATGCGCACCCTCAACGGTTCATACATGTGCAAGAATTACGACCGTTAGATTCATCTCAACGACTCTCCACCTTTCACGGACATGTAGCGTCCGCCCATACAGAAATTCTCCAATATAAATTTGACAATCAGACCACTGTGATATGATCAATTTTATCTTAATTTTTATTCATTTCGTCTCTCTCCTATATTGACTTGGACGTCAGAGTGCTAACCTTATTTCGCATATACATACCTCTTTTTCCATAACCACTGCTTCCAGTCGCAACGATTGATGCAACATCCGTCTATACAGAAATTCTCCGATATAAGTTTCACCCTCAACCACCGTGATATGATCAACTTTACCCTAATTTGTATTCATTATGGTCAAAGTGCTATCCTTATTTCGCATATCACATCCCTCTTTTTCCATAACCACTTCATACAATCGCAACCGCAGTTTGAACCACCATCATAAAAAACGATTCTATGCATTATTTCTGTTAAAAAACGGTAAAATTTATATATGTATTTACTTGACATTGATATTTAATCTTAGATCACACCACATCACATCACATATTTAACAAAATTGAATCTCAATTATAATTCTATTCTAGATAGTAGAATTAATAGAATTTGTTTTGAATGAAGTTGCCAAGCCATGAATGAACCTACCTTGCTTGCTCCAAAAAGGCTTACAAGAGTGTTTATTATCAATTAATGTTCTGTTATGAAAGTGTAGAATCATCAGAACATGCCTTGGACTTTCACAAAAGGAAGCAAGGCAGCATGAAACATAAGAGTTGTCAGTCAAGGCTAAATAGTTAATCTGAAACTTGGTTTTGTGTGTAAGAAAGCAAAGGAAACACACACACAGCCACAGGGACCTCTCAAAGACCCATCATCCCAATGGTTCTACTGACAAATTAATACATCCAAATACTACACTCTAAAACAATACTCCTGTACACATTAACTTTTTTAGACTAAACTATCGCTTTTATCTTCATTGTGTGACGCATTGTTGTTACCTTGAATACTTCAAAATTAAAAATAAATTATATATAAGTTTTTTTTAATTAATATGTAAGTTTTGTTAGTTACACTACAATATTGTTTCGACAGGATAATTCAAGTGATAAAAATTGGGAACATATGAGTTGAGTAGAGGGAAATCGAGGATTCTATCCTTGATAGGAGCAATTTATATTTCCGATATTTTTCTCATCAAATTACTCCGTTTTTAAGTAGTTAGTACTACATAATAGATTAAATATAAAAAAAATTGAAAATTAGAAAATTGCAAACACCAAGTCAGTTATTTTACAAACGCAATTATGAATGAATGAACCGTAATTCTCCATACTAAATACATCGATAATCACCACTAAATACACTAATATTTGGTCATATGAGAGTTACTTTGATGAATTGGTCTTTACATTGTAGATTTAGGAACCAAAGTTTTTACTTACTTTTTCTAAAAAAACAAATTATAGCAGGAAAATACTGAAAAATGTTTGGACCCTGCTTTTGCAACCAAAATCATTATTTTGTGAAACCGGTTGAAAATTGATGTTCCCATTTCTTTTCTTTTCTTTTTTCTTTTGTAATCCTTTCAAAAAAATTAAAAAAAAAAATGCGTAAAAGATTTTTATAATCTTCAAAAGAAGAAACCCCACCACCACAATGGAAAACACATACCATAAAATCCAAAGTTTATCAAAATGCTTTTCATTTTATATGGTGCAAGGTTGGTAATTTTATAATTTTTTCTTTCACTTTATCACTCTCCTTTCTTTTTCTAACACACCTTTAATTGACTATTCAGCTAGTGTATAAGCTAATCAATCTTCATATTTGTAGTGTGCTAATGTGATATATACAAATGTAATATATGAATTGTTTATCTTTTTGTCTTTTTTTCATGTGGACAACTCCTTTAAATTGTTTGAACATGAACAAATTGTAAGAAAAGAATAGAAGATTCTTCCCAGATCAAAAGCAATCTACTTCAGTGGGTAGAATTTGTCTCTTTGATCAACCCTTTAATTAGGGGGGCTGCCACACTACGAACACATACAAATCTGCTTTATAACTAAATTGGTTTTACTCATGTCTTATGACTTAGATGGCCAATGATTGAACTTAATATTACTATATATATTTTAGACATGACTAGCTACTATATATATTTTAACTAGACTTTCACCCGTACGTTGCACGGATCTTATAAGTTGGTATAAGTATTGAAGAATTATTGCATATGATGTATAATAATTAAAAATAGTAACATAATATTAATTAAAAAAAGGTACGACAAAAATAATTATAATAATAAAAATATAAGGTCTAAAACACGATTATTTTTCCCGCCACAACTGAGAAAATTATAAAGTGGAATATTCATCAAATAATAGAAATGCATAGCAATTAAAAGAAAAAAAACTATTTTTTATATAAACATACTTTGACGTTAACGAACCAACTAACTCTGACATAATAGAAACTGTTTCTTAATTAAAATTATTTGAATAATTTTAATCGATATTACAAATATGAACATACCCATAATATTATAAATTTTAACCAAAATATTTCTAAAAATTTACCTTATGCACAATAGAAGATGAAAGATACTGAGTGGCCAAATTTGTAGAGAATAGAAACGTACTCTTTATTTCTTTATTGTATAGAGAAATTGAAATTAGACTTTGTAATTTTCTATGCATTGAATATTGCATGGCACAACAACTATAATACTAAGAGATTGGCTAATGCATTGCATTTTTCCACAAACCTGCGGGCAAAAACAATTGCTATTTAATGGCTTTTTTTTTTTTTTGATGAGTTAGGTGGATCAAATAATGGTGAACAAATGACAAAGATTTAATGAGTAATTAAGAGAGTGTTTAGAAGGAAAAATTTTAGGGTTAATTGTAGCTAAACTAACAACATTTATAAATAAAAGATTAGTGTAGGGTTTTTAATACAAGAACTTTTTGTAGCGGAGGATTTTTATAATTAAGATGATCTATTTTTGTTGAATTTCCATTTTACTCTCCTAATCCACCTCTTGTCTATTAATGTGTGTTGTCGACATTGGTAAAACTAGATCAAAAAGTTGGGGTGGGATACTACAGTGGCGTAGCCAATTAAAAAAAATTAGGTGGGCAACTAAAATATACCCTCCGTCCCAAAATTTATAAGAAAAAATATATAAATATTTATTTTTTCAAAAAGTTTATTCTTTCATTATCTTTTCTATAATCAATAATCAATAAAAATTGTTTTTACATATTTTCATGTAACTTTTTTCAAAAAAAATATAAAGAAAAAAAAATACGTCCAATCATTATGATTTACTTTTCCTTAAATAGTATTTTTTTTTTCTTCTCTTATAATATGGGACATAAAATATTATAAGGGTTCATATAATTGATTCAAACGAAATTGTCATATTATCATATTTCAAATGAATTTTTCAGTAATCTCATCTTCAATATAAATAATTATGGAGCGTTTGAGAAAATCATCTTTCATCTTATTATGTAGTCTTGTTTTGATAATTTGCATCGCTAAAAAGACACGTTCAATGGTTGTTGTTAACACGGGAAGAGTCAAAACAAGTCATATCACTCGTTTAATCAATGAATACAAATTTGATTTACCTGTCTCTACTAATCATTGGATTCACTAATAGTGAACATATTATGAAAGACTATTTTTATTTATTTTATCTTTTTTTTTCGTTTTTGTTAATATATTTTTTGGTGTTGCGTTCATTATGTCTTTTGACATCGGTGTTCTTTTTTCTTGTTATTTTGCTCTACACCCTTTTATCCTTCACCGATTTTTATCACTTTGAAATTTTACCGATAAAATTTTTAATGAAGCAAATGCTATTCCATTTATGAGCAAGATGTTGTGCTTTTGCATTGTTTTTTTGGGTTTTGGTCTAATCGTCCCCCAAATTTCTTTATCTTTATTTATGTAGAAATAAATAAATAGTAAATGTTTAGAGCGAGACTGTGAAATGCCTCCCTAAAACGCATGACATTATAAAGGAAGACTTTGTTGAATTAATGGCAATCACAGGGGGGAGACACGTTACATAATCTTGAAAAATATCCCTCCGACCTTCTCTACAAATTAATTAAAATGGCCAGATATGTACCGCAGGGTGATACACACATACATCACACCTCTATTATCTAATATATTTACTACCATGTATCTTTATCAGAGATCATTCGTATTAGATTTATAATATATATTGATACAAGCAATTAGGACATTATATTTTACTCAAAATTTTAAGGTGTATAGTTTATAACTCTTCTCATATTCGTATAATATAAGACTTAACTCACCTCACATAAATCATAATAATACCCATAAACAAATCACCTGCTTATTATTATTGGATTTGATAAAGACATGTTATTTTTTGTCAAAATATAATAAATTAGATTTGTACTTTACTTTCTCTACAAGGAGCAGCAGCCTTCCCCTTCAACCTTTCCATTGATTGGGTTAATTGTAACATCCCGAAATTTTAAAACAATATAATATAATTATTAAAAATGTTTATTTGATATGATCATTAATTTTTACGCACCGAGATTGATTGCATGTCCTTTTAATTTGAGATATGGATGGTCATTTCTTGTCGTTAGTGCGTTGGTGTTTGCATAGTGATAATAGTAGTGTCATACTATTATTGGAAAAAAATTGGCAGATTTTATTTATTTCACAGTCGAATTATGGACTAAACATCTTTTTTAAAAAAGATTAATTTAAAAAAATATATGATATAATATATCACCATTTTGTTTCTGAAAGTGTAATACATTTTCATGACTCATGTCATATTGATTTATAGATATATCCACAGTTCTTTGTTTTATTAGTCATTTTTATCATCAAATATATTTTGTCTTTCTTAGCTTTTTAATCATATTTTTTTCAAATATGTTTTTAAATGGTCAATTTCGTATCTAGTTTAATAACCGATAATTTTGAGACATCTAATCTGTTATCAACTTACAAGATCCATTTAAAACTAAAATAAAATTTCATATAGGATAATTCACCGAAGTTTAATACAAATAAAAATGAAATCTAAAATCTTATAAGATTTTACCGCTAAATCAACTCAAGTTCAAGTGGGTGTTGTGATGTGTGTTGAGTGGTGTGGGCAATGGGCATAGAGTAACGTGACGTCGTTATCAAAAGGAATGAGGCACCTCTGGTAGAGGAACATGTGCCCTTAGGAGGGTAAAGACTTGTGTTGTGTGAAATTGACCAGATTGATAGGGGGACCCCAAGCAGAAAGGGCAGGCAAGTTAGTACAGTGTAGTTGTTGGGTAATCACTTCACAGTTACAACAACAAAGTGCTTAATAATTTTATGGGATAGAGAGAGGGAGTTGAATTGAAAGGCTCAAAGTAGAAGGGAAGGGCCACAACACAAGTAGTCGAAGCTAGCGGGAATTGAATTATTGGACTGAACTGCTCCTAATTTCATCACACTGACAACATGTGTATAAGGAAGGGGCAGGGTATAGACCTAAGTAAGTTGATACTGTATTAAATTATACCGTTTGCAATTTGCATAAAAAATTAATCTAAAAATTGAGAAATAGTGTGAGGATGTTTAATTTGACTTTAGATAAAATTGATTATTTTGGTATGAGAGAAAGTTGATTTTGATAGAATTAATTTTAATAAAATTGATTTTAAGAGAATGAATTTGCCAGAATTGATTTATATTTGAATATAATTATATAAAAGTGGTTGAACAATAAATTTCAAAATACGCTTAAAAAAAAAATTCAAGGTAAAAATCATACTTAAACTCAGAAATTATAAATTCTAACTTTTAGCAGAATCAATTCTAAAAGCAGAAGCAATTATGCTTTAGTAAAACCAAGCACCTCAAAATCACTGAATCAATTCTATATTTTTAGAATTGTTTTTGACTCCAAACATACACTGTGCTTAGTTTTGGTGTAGAAGCGCATTTATGTACTATTCTCACTATTAAAGGTGTGTTTGTTTGAGATTAAAAACAAAAAATTAAGAGATTTATTTTATAGAAATTTTGAAAAAATTTAAAATTGTTTTTCATTTGTTTAAAATTATAAAAATCAATTTTGAGAACAATTTTATATTAAGGACAAGCATTTATAAAAATCATTTTAGGGTCCAAATAGCAAAAGATGAATGTCACTTCAATTAAGGACAGGCGAATATGAGAAAAGAAAATTCTCTCTAATCCAAAGGGTCCAACGAAGGTTGTAGGAATGTCATGATCATTTAAAAACTCGTGGAAATTGATAATTAAATTATAAGATTCGTGTTTCATATTTTTAGCTTCTTGATGTATAACGAACATTTTTATGGGGTGTGATCAAAAGTTTGAATTAAATCGTAAGTATGGAGAAATGCATGTCATGAAATAGGGAAACAGAGTCAAACGTGAGGCGCAACAATTAACCAATAGTATATAATTTAATTACATACATATGAATAAAAGGTAATTGGGCAAATTGTTAGTAGGATAGATTTGGCTATAAATACTCACCATAAGCACTCCATTTGTACTAAAATATAAGTCGTTTTGACCAAATCACATAAATTAAAAATATAATCATGAAAAAACGAAATTATGATTTAGTTTACAAAATTGTCCTTCATTAATTATACGAAAAAGATAAATTGAAGAAGTAAAAGAAGATAACAATAAATATTTCATTGGTATTGTAAAGTGATTTATATTTTAGTACAATTTTTTTTCTCAAAGTGACTTATATTTTGATATAGAAATAGAGAGTATTATTTTTGAGACACAATCAATCAAATTTATCATATTCTCAAAACGAAGTCAATCTAACCAAATGCAGTGCAGTCAATCCTAATTGCGGGTAGAATGTCTCTCTTAATTTTTCTTGAATTTAGTCTCTCAATTATGTAAAATCTATCTATATATATTTGATCTCTAAATTAGAGTAACACAAAACAAACATAACCTAAGCTCTCTCACTCTCAATACCACATTGATATTTGAGACAATGGGACTTGACTGATATGCTTTATTTTGAAGGGGTTGGATCCAATCCAAAGGCAACTTTAAAGTAAAAGATACACTTGCTTCCTTGTCTCCGCTTATATTCTCAATTCTCACTTTTGTTACATCCATCTTTTTTATTCTTTTTGGACTCTGTGTGTGTGGGGAGCAGGGCCACACTTTGTTTATTATTTCATACAATAACATACTTCTTCTTCTTCCGTTTCATTTTAAGTGTGTTTTTTTATAAACCCTAATGTGAAATTAGAGTTTCAAATTTTAATAATATCTCTGATAAACTATCAACTAAATTATATTTATAATATAAGTACGATAATTTACTTGTAACAAAGTACTATAAATAGTACCATCACTATGACACAAAATAAAGAAAAGCATAAAACATGACATTAATTAAAATGCTCCCTTGCTCATAGTCTTGCAGATCATTTTTGACTGATATGTTTGTTTACACTTTACTACTACTACAACCTTACTTTTCTCGAACACTACGTTTCAGCATTAACAAACATTACTAGGAGTACTATAGGTGACCAACGTTTTTAGATTAGTCTTGAAAATATCCCCCACACAGTTCAATATATGTTCTTGTGATTGTGAATATATAGTGCATTATTTTATATAACAAGCTTACAAATGTTCCTTTTCAAGAAAAAGTAGGAAAAGGAATCTACTTTTACTTACTAATGCTGGAAAAATTGAACTTGCCAATGTAATTCTGAAATGTTTGTAGCCGTTAATTAAGCACAAACTGACTTCAACATAAATCTGAAACTTTCTTGCAGTGCTGCTTAATTCATTTACTTGTTGTTGATAGTTACATTTCCATAATTTACTTGCTCATGAAGACACAAACTTCCACGTCATTTTCTCACACCGTTATCAGTACAAGATTTGCCATCGTCACGGTAGAGTTAGGATACTCTCTATTTCTCAAAAGAAATGAAAAATACCGTTTCGAAATATATAGACACAAACACATTTGAATTCTTTAACAAAATGTTTAATGACGGTGGGATATACTTGGTGGTAGAATCTACTACCTACACATTTGAATTCATTTTTTTTTAGAAATGAAGAAGATCTTTATTCATTGTAGATCTTATGATTGAGATTAAATCGAACAGTTGAGGTCACCTTACAATCAACTATTTTTGATTGCAAGGAATCTGTTTTCTTGAACAAACTTAACATGCACTCCCTCGGTCCAATAAGACAAGATATATACATATATGAAAAAAATTTTGACTAAATTTCTTTTATATTTTAAAACGAAGAGAATACAGACACTAAGTAATACATTCCAGTTCAAATTATATATAGTATATGTTTCAAAAGACACAAATTTTTACTATAATATATAATACCAAGTCAAACTGTCAACATTAGTAAAAGAAAGTCAATTTGTCAACAAGAGAACATGTTGGAAACACACATGAGAATGGGTATGAATATAAAACTTAAAGTGAGTGATAGTTATATACTACTAAATTACAGAAGGGAGAAGTGTAGTATGGATGGAGCTGCATGTGTCAAATTTGTTCGAATCTAAGCATATGAGCCCATATTTCAACCTAAGAATCCTTGAGATCCATTAAAATATTCTGTCAACATTTTTGTCACATTGATCTTCTATTGTTATATGGGAGATTCCTGTTTCATACATAAGCGCATGTGCTATACATTTGGCAATGGAGCCTCATACAGTTGACATACCCAATATGTTACTTAGTCCGACAATTGAATTTGTTCCATAAAGGTCAACTGCTCTGTCTCTTTATATATTTTTTTCATTCTCAAATTTTACTATCTTTCGTGTGGAACTATACTAAGATTAAACGTTCAACAATACTATTTCTTGTGAAGATTTCTTATCATGAATGTCTGGACCAATAAAATCTCGTTCTTTATTTGTTTTGACGCTATATTAAGCATTTTTCTTAATCGTTAAAGGTTACTAAGTTTCATTTAAGAAAATGACCTCTCACCATATTTTTATGCACAAATATATAGTTAAAAAATTCAAATATCTATCATTCATGCCAAATGGTCAACTAACGTGATCTTATGACTCAAGACTATATATTTTATAGAGCAAGATTCAAGTTCGATGAAATTTAGAGCAGCATGTTTGGATTTTGTTTTGAGAGAGGCGAAATTAATTCTAAAGATCTAAAATTGGTTTTTGTATGTTTGACATTTCTCAAATAGATCTAATTTTATTTCTAAATTGATTCTAACTTAAATTTAAAAGTATAAATTTTTGTCATTGAACATTGTCGTTACCGTAAGATTTATTTATTATTCAACCCACTTTCATATAATCGTATAATCCCACTTTCATATAATCGTATCAAAATAGCAATCATTTTATCTCAAACTCAATTTAAAAGAAAATAGGTTTTTTCTTGTCTAAATTTTACAAGAAGGTGAATAAATTTTACAAAATTAACCTACTCAATTTTTTTTCCCACCTTAAATCTAAGCACATTAAATGGGAAACCGTGAGTTTGGTTGTGATTAACAAAAGTAGTATTCGACTGTTTTGATATTTCATTAAGAATGGGTGGGAAAGGCCCAAAAAATATTAGAACGCCTTTGCATAATGGGCCGAACTTTCATCGTAGATGTGTCAAAAATTGAAACAACAAATATTTTTGACAAATAAGAAGATAAAAAACACCATAAACTATTTGAAAATGCACTATTACATGGTATAAAATTATCAATTTTTTCGAAGATATATTGGATGGTGTTGGGTATTTTTGGTTCACATGATGTTTACATGAGAGCGAAAAACCCCAACAAAACAAAATATAAGCCCACCTCCTCATGGTCGTGTGGGATGTGGGTTATGTTATTTGCGGCCACCATTCAAAACTGTACTTAAAATTTAAAAGTTTTATTTTGTCAACTGTACTAGGTGTATGATTTTGGGTAAACAATTTAAATATTTATTTTTTTTGAATCGGCAAATATATTATAAAAATCGACCTTAAGTATAAGACATACATATGACAATTTAAATATTTATTGAATAAATTTTAACTATGTTAGTACTTATTCGATTATGTATAGGTTGTAGGTTATTATTTTGGTCATGAAAACATGAATAAGGTATTTTTAAAATATAATATAATAAAGAATAAGATTTGCAATTACTTAACTTCTTTATTTATTGACAGTTAGACATCTAATGTGAGACATCATTTTTGTATATCATTTTACCAATTTCAACACTCTTATTAAAATTGAGTGATGTAGTAAAATAGTATATTTTCATCATATATTTTAATATAAAATTGTTTCACGATATCCTTTAATTTAAATTCTTTTGAAACCCCAATGAGAAAAAGAATTTTCCTAGAGGTAGTGTAGTGACAATGAGAATCATTCACCACAACTACCATTTCATGGGTCATGAGTGAGAGTCTCATTCAGTTCAATGAGTTGGATTAACATATGTATTAAACTAAAAATAATCACACAAGTGATTTTGATACAATATCTTTATCCAAAATGTAAAACATTTAATTTATATACAGATCAATGTATGGATTATTTTATTAAATATATTTGGATCTCAACCTCAAAAGCTAGCTTAAAGGATGAGATTGTCCTCACATATTTATACACGCAACAGCCCGGGAACCTAAGCAATGTGAGACTTCAGACAAACTTCAACAACATCATATTCAACACCTACCCTCACGCCTAGCGTGGGCCTGGGTCAACAACTACATATTCAACACCCACCCTCACGCCACGTGCACATTGCTTAAGTTTCCAGGCTGTTGAGTGTATAAATATGTGAGGACAACCTTACCTTTTGAGCTAGCTTTTGGGGTTGAGATCCAAACATATTTAACACATTTCATTTATATATTGCTCAACTTTCACTTTTTTATTCAATGTGTGACTTCAACTCACACTTGATATGTCTCGACACCATTATTTCTTAGATAGTCAAAACTAATAGTATATATTATCAATGTTTATAAAATATCACATTTGTGTCAATGGTTTAGTGGTAGATTTGATGTTTGTATGGACAAGATCCTTGATTCAATTATCAGCATTTCTAATTTTCTGCATAAATATTTTTTAAGATATTAATATAAAATTATTTTACACAATATCTTTAAATCCTACTTAATATATCTTATTCTTATCATTTTTGTAAAAATAAAATAAAAAATATTATTTTTATCATTGGCTATTATTTATTATAGATTGAAAAGGAGATAATTCATTGGGTGTTCATACTTTAAATTTTCATTTGATATTGTAGACCATCCTAGATTATCATATGTTGTAGTCAATCACGCTCAAGTCTACTCTTTGAATATTGTCTTATGCATACTTATAAAAGAATCATTTATCTGTAATATCTGGTGGTATTGTCTTATATATATCTACACTGAGGGAGTGTTAGTTGAGTCCTTTTCATTTAAAACAAATTTGGATGAGAAAATCATTGGTTCATTTGTAGCTGGATTTAAATCAGATGTTCAAGGGATGAGTAGTGATGCATGTATACGCATAGGATCTTAATCTTATTAACATTATCAACTACATCTATTTCAAAATGAGTGTAGCTTTAGGATATAAATTCATCATTTCGTCTATTTCGATAATATAGTGTCCCAAAAACTACATATAAGAGGTTACTACTTACTAGTGGCCGATAATATCATTAACGCTTAAAGACTTAAAAAGTTCAACTAAATAATAACTAAAATAAAAGTTTAAAATATAAATTCTTCATCCAACTTAAAAAACTAAATTATTTAATTATCATTCACCAAACTATTGATACACTCATTAATTTGACATCCTTATCCATTGAATAGTCATCCTCTTTTATGGTAGTGGTTGATGGTGGAGGCCAATTGATCAATACAATGGAGCTTCAATGAGCTTGCAATGGTCAGTGGTGGAGCTCCGGCGACCTTACAGTGGTCCGTGTGTGACTGAGTTCGACATCTCCCACCACCTCTATTACATTATATTAAATTGATAATTAATGTATTTTTCTAAAACAAAATCATTATTAAAAAAACAATTTTTTTTTAAAATTATTAGAAAGAAAAACACATCCCTTAAAATCCGATTACCTATAATTTACTAATTTACTAATGATATCAGTCATCATCGATTAAAACATATAACAAGGATTTGGACATAGAATTATCACATTTGAAGACAATGAAAATGGTGCAATACAAATAATGATTATCACCCAGACACGGACACCGTACACTGACACGTTAACACGAATAATTTTTTTGAAAAAGTGATAAATTTCAGTATAATTGTAAGTGGCAGTGTCGTATACGTGTCAGACACTGAGATACGTCTAATCTAAAGAGTGTCAGAGCTTCATAGATTATCATAAAGTTCAGATTAGGGGGACAATTATCTAACTCTTAAGATATATTTTTATTTTAAAATTAATTACTACGCGATTGATATATATTTTTTAGAATATTATAGATAGATATATTTTTTTCCTCTAAAATCATTAATTAATACCATAGAGGTGCATGTGATGTGGATATAATTTAATAGCACTGCTGTTTATTTGTCATGCTTGGCTTGTCCGTAGTTAAGCAAAGAGAAGGGTAATCTCGTGACATGAGAAAAATAGAATAGATACTTTTTTTGGTCAGCTAGCTTAGCATTTAGAATTTTATCTTTTTTTGTCTCTGCATATTTCGTGTGATGCTTCTATGATCTATCAACTAAATTCATCGGACATAATAATAGATGTTATTACTAGCTAAATTGTGGTAGGTGAAAATAAATAATTTTTATAATTCTCTTGTTTGATATAATCGTGAGGCTCAAATGGATGATAAAAAAACCGTGAGGCCCAAATTTGTGGAAAAGAGTCATATAACTCAAGCTACTAGCTAGTAACAACAAATTTGCAATGTTTTAAAAATTATGAAAGAGAATATATGCTGTCTGTTGTGGTAGTAGTATTGACAACTTAGTTTTGGGACGACAGAAAGACAGGCATGTGATTTCGAGACATATGATTGGTAGTCTTTCGTGAAACTTAGGGATGTGTCACTTTTCTTCTTGTTGGCCCTGCCAGTGGTGTACTACTAGTAGTAAATAATTCCCTCGTTTACAAGTAGGCGTAGCTATGTTTAACAAGACCAAGGACAAACAATGATGTGTAGTAGTAATTGGTGATTAATTGATACAACTTTGATATTTTCATTTTGACAAACAAAATGGTCGAAAATCGGAGCTACGGCTGTGGTTTGTGGCAACAAAAATACTCTAGACGGTTGGTCTTGGGGTGTGACACCTGACTAACGCACCGAAGTGTCGATTGTGGTGATACAAATATGGCAGAAATGTTAATCTAAAATGCGGGGGTTTTTAAGCTCTATAATGTTGCGGTGATGGCGGAGGGTGCAAAACCGTAAATAGATGGAGCGACATCTTGTGCAGAGATTTGATCTTATTAATAAATATTTGTCGTTCAAAAAAAAAATAAATAGATGGAGCAAGACATTTTAAGAGCCATAGTGGAATTATCGATGCCAAAATGGTAATGTGGCCGTGGCAAATGACCGTCTGTATAGCGATGCCTTATTTTTGGCAATGTAGCTTATACTGGGCCTTAATTCAATTCCAAATATGTAAAGTTTACCGCTGACTAGGAAGTTCCAATGCCTATCAATCTCACTATGAGAGTGAGATGAACGTGTGCAAGTGTTTTTAGGCTGCAAGTTGCAACCATTAATTTACATGCATACAAAATTTTCTATTTCTAGGTTATGATTCATTCATGTATGAATACAAATATATGTTTTGATCAACTCAATCACATCAAGCTGAAATAAAAAGGAGCAAGACAAAGAGTTAGTTCAAATGTATGACTTTGTTTAAGTTTCTTAATGAGTTTATAGTTGATATCAGTGTCCAAAAGCAAGTACTTGATTTTGTTCCTTCTTCATCTAATCTTCAGAACCAAATGAAAATCATTAAAACAAACCAAAACAAATGATATACATAATATGGAAAAAAATGATTCATAAAAGCATGCACAGTTTTAAGAATTGACTTGTGCCATTTTGAGTTATGCATGTGAGCTTCAGGGCATTATTATATTTATTGGAAGTGTCTGGTGTTAATGTCAAATTGCTAGATGAATAGCACAGTTTTCTAGTAAATTCATCTCAGCCTCTTACTTCACTCTCATCAGTTAAATTGGTCCAACAGGGTTGACCCCTCCAAGCAGCTCAAAATAGTACTAGTAGTATTTGTTTCCAAAATAAAATAAAATAGTACTGGTAGTAGATATATAAATTGAACTTATCTTCACCAAAAGGACAATTATATTTGTTTTCTTTTTCCAAACGAATGAGAATATATTAGTACCACAACCCAATGATATCAAAAATTTCTATTTATTTATGAGTAATTTTATTTAAACATCAATATATATATATATATATATATATATATATATATATATATATATATATATATCAGTTTTGATGCCCATTTTCGGTCTGTTGCGAATCAATAAACTACTTTTAGT
Source organism: Trifolium dubium (assembly GCA_951804385.1). NCBI lineage: Eukaryota > Viridiplantae > Streptophyta > Magnoliopsida > Fabales > Fabaceae > Trifolium > Trifolium dubium. Next base: position 26,089,302 of record OX638074.1, on the reverse strand, counting down.
CTTGATTTCTATTTAATGAGACTTTTTGGAGTATCAGACAACCATTCACCGGTCTAGGCTAATGGACTAAGGGTGTGTCGGTCTTTGTGCGCATTATCTATAGTGCCCTAATATATCATCCTTTTAGTGCTAATTTACCAACCTAAAGCTAGTTGTGCCATTTATCTAAAGTATTATATGTTTTCGATCTTGCGTAAACTCTAACGATTGTGTCCTTGGTTAAATGCGACTCATAGATTGAGTAGAGTGAGGACTTGTAAACTATTTTTGTACTTGATTTTCATAAAATGTGAGACTTTTTGGTATAGGAAAAATGAACCAAAAATAGAAATTTTGCACAACAAAATTATACTATGAGACTTCACATGAAATTAGAGAATAATTGAAGGGAGAGCATGATTGTAAACCGTGCAAATGCTTCCAGAATTTCCTAATAGTGAGAAAGAGACAATTCTATATAGAAAATAACAAAAGAAGAGACGAATGAAGTACACACCAAAAGTCCAAAAAATCTTGATTAAATATTCACGAGAAAGATAGAAACAAATGCTAAGAAAACTAACAAATACTACTATAAACAAAACCCCTCTCCCTTACCCTCTCTTCTCTTCCTTCTCATATCTCAACCTTCTTTTTCACTTCAAACAGAAAGCCACTCTCTGTGGTCTCCAATGGAAGTTAATGCAACTACCACAGTACCTTCAGGGTCACCAACTGTTTCTATCAAGAACCATACTTTCTTACACCATTACCATCACTTACGTTCAGAAAATGATAACCATAGCCATGATGGTCATTTTCCTTTCAAAACCATTGTCATAATCATCACAGTGGTCACCTTAGTTACGCTCTTATTTACCATTTTTATGGTTGTATGCTTGATCCGTCGCCAAAAATCTTCCGACAAAAATGGGATTTACAAAGATGATTGTGAGAGTAGAGTGCTTCATGACACAAGCGGCAGGCACATCGCTTCAACAATCTTGTCCTTTGATTCTAGCCCAGGTAACTACATGTTAGTACTTATTAGTACCAATTAGTTGTGACCATATTCTTTTTTTTTTTTAATTACATTTGTGACCATATTCTTAATTGGCCAAACTATGCAAATTTAGATGAGTTTTTACGAGTTATATAGGAGTAAGTGATTATGGAGATAGTCACAAGAGTTTTTCTTTACAATAAATATCATTAGTTAGTATTTTGATTAATAACTCAACATGTGCTTAAAGGTATCATTAATAGTAGTACTACTAAATTCCTCTCTAAATCATGTCAATAAACTCAGCAACAAATTTCTTATTTTTTTCATTAAATTTTTATAGTAAATTATAGAGAAGTAAGGCTTCTGAAGCTAATAAATAATTTCTGTAAAACATTGATTTCAGATGTTAAAGGTGGGTGTCTTTATGGGGGAAATTTGAGCAGGACACCAACAACACCTAAATTTAGAGGGGTGCAAGTTTTCACTTATAGGGAGCTAGAAGTTGCTACGAATGGATTCAATGAAGCAAATGTGATTGGTAATGGAGGAATTAATGGTTTGATGTATAAAGGAGTATTAAATGATGGAACTTTGGCAGCAATTAAGTTGCTTCACAGTGAGGGTAAGCAAAGAGAGCGTGCCTTCAGAATAGAGGTGAGTGAGATATTATTAATATCTTCTGTTTGTTACCTGCTCTCTTTCAATGTCTCATTTTCTTGTTAACTCACAGTTTGTACATTTTTCAAACAAACAAAAAACTAAACTCACTGTTTGTACAGAGACCACTGTTTGTCTTTTACTATCAAGCTGAAACTTCTATTTGTTGCCAAAGAAAATTGAAAACAAAGTAACAAGTTGTAACGAACCGTTTATTTTATTGTGATGATTGACTTATGCAACCTATGAAATGACAACCTTAATGTACACTCTACACCTATCTTAGTTTGAGAAATGCTAGGATCACACTCTCTAACACTTTTTTAACACACTCCAATTAAAATTAGCCACATCACCCCACTTCTCCTTTTATTTTAATTCTTTTTTTATTATTAAGTTAATGAATAAGGAAAATGAGCGATGTGCCTAATTTTAATTGGAATGTGTTAGAGGAGTGTGACTATAGCATTTCTCCAATATAGTTTATGGTATCACGTTTGATTCGAGCAATGTATTAGTTAGGGATGTACATAAATTATTCTAAAGATTCTATGTCTAACATGAAAAGAGTGTTATCATATGAATTAGTATCCATTAACATTAAGTCAAAGTTACATGAGTAGAGTAATTTATTCATAGAATTTTAAAATAATAGCACAGAATATTTTCTGTTATCTTAACTCTTAACCTGCACAGAATTCTTTGGCGTTTTGCAATCAAATTTGGGACCATGAGGATTGAAATGCAAAACCTATTATTTTTACATTAGTCTATCCTATTCCTAGTTGCCAACTCATACTATGAGCTTTATTAAAATCTACCACATGGGTGTAAAGACTAAATGACATTTATGGCAGGTCGATCTCCTAAGCCAATTGCGCTCTCCATACTTGGTGGAATTGCTTGGCTATTGTGCTGACCAACACCACAGGTTGTTGATCTTTGAGTACATGCATAATGGTACACTACAACACCATCTACATTCTCCTAACGAGCAAACTCAACCATTGGATTGGTGGGCCCGGATGAGGATAGCCCTTGATTGTGCCAGGGCTTTGGAGTTCTTGCATGAACATGCTGTCTCACCCGTGATCCACAGAGACTTCAAGAGCTATAATGTTCTACTGGATCAGAATTTCCGTGCAAAGGTGTCAGATTTTGGATTGGCTAAGATGGGATCAGAGAAGAAAAATGGCCAAGTTTCTACCCGTGTGCTTGGGACCACAGGATATTTGGCACCAGAGTGAGTAATATGAGTACCCCATTACATCTATCTTTATTCTTTACCCACTAACAGTTCATAACTTGCAATCTCAAACAAAGAACTCATGCACATGGTCACACTCCAGTCCCTTTCAAGCAGGCTGTAACTTTCTAATTACTACTAGCTAGCAAGGGAATTTGGATTCTCCGCAGTCATTAATCCCCTCATTCACGCAACCGGCAAATTTATGACCATTGAATTGGGAATCAAATGTTCAGATTTCAAACGGTCAAAGATCTGCCGACAGTGTGAATGCAGAGGATTGCCGACGGCAGACAATCCAAATTCCTAGCTAGGTTTCTTTTATGATGTCACGAAGAAACCTAGAAATATTACTTTTTTAAATAATTAATTTCATAATTTATCGCACAAACTTAATTCAGCCGTTTAATTTGGATAAACAATGTAGGTACGCGTCCACGGGTAAGCTTACTACAAAGTCAGATGTTTACAGCTATGGTGTCGTACTTCTCGAATTGCTAACAGGACGTGTACCAGTTGACATTAAGCGGCCCCCTGGAGAACATGTCCTCGTGTCGTGGGTTAGAAAACAGTACTTTGCAATTATTTAAGACCAGTGTTTATAATCAAAGAGGGAAAAAGTGTTCCTTAAGTACCTAATTGTCCTTGTAATACTCTCATATTTCATTTTTTGACATACGATATTTGTTATTCATCAGGCTCTTCCAAGGTTGACAAACAGAGAAAAAGTTGTGGAAATGGTTGACCCAGTTCTACATGGACAGTACTCAAAGAAGGCTTTAGTTCAGGTCAAACTTGATTCCGTTTAGTCGATGTTATTCTCATCATTATGGCTTAATGATTATAACTGATAATATTTAGTTTTTTACCTTCTACCGGGTTTTACAGGTAGCTGCCATTGCAGCAATGTGCATACAGCCAGAAGCTGATTACAGGCCGCTCATGACAGATGTTGTACAATCATTGATACCACTTGTGAGAACCCATTCTCTTTCCAGTTCCCTAAGATTCCAGAAACAAGTACCAAGTTATTAGGTGTGCATTATCTTAGAAGTTCTGTTTGAGAAGAGCACAAGCAGCCTAGAAATAAATACTCTGCCTTCTTGGACTGAAATGGTGCTTGGACAGATATGTGGTAAAAATTTGTAATATCATACTTGATGGTACATCCTCAAGCATTCCTTCACCACTACTAAAAGGTGATGAGAGGAGAGGAGAAAAAAGAGCAAAACAGAGACAATTCAAATAAGCCTGAAGGGCCAATAAGGACTGAATCATTTACATTAGTTCTAGACACGCTTTGTTCTAGATTTTAATTTATTTTAACTAGTGGAAAGATGGGCACTAATATGATCGCCTATTGCTTTTTCTATTGTGTTTGATTGTATATATATTTTATTGTATAATATGTGTTTTAATTTAACTTACTTCTTTCAATTTTATAATATCTAAACTTATCCATATAATTGGTTAACTTAGTTTGGATTTCCCTGTATATAATTGTTTAAATATCCATATGGAATATTAACATCTTTCTTAGATTGGTTTTGTTAAGATAAACTTACTAAGATATGGTGTGCTAAATTAAGAGGAATGTGAACTTTCTAAAATTAAGGAGAATATTTCTTCGGTATTATAATGAAATGTATATCCGATCATTTTAATATTTCGTGTTTTATTGATCAAAGAAAGAGATTTTTGCCCGACAAAATTTTCAATCCCACAAATCACTTCCTGAAATCAAACTCAATAACATGCTTCAAATCAAACTCAATAACTTTGGTTTATGAAAATGACCTACGACATGCTTCAACTGAAAGGTAGGAAGTTAATCAATTGAGCCCCACTTCTTACTATCTGGCTGTAGGCAAAGTGCTAAATTATACTCCCTCCGTCAGAGAAAAATGATCAATCAAACCAAATACATCAACTTTCTTTGACCAATTTTTCCATATATTTTGGGACCGACGGAGTAGACACTCACACTAGCATAGGGTGATATTGGACAACTATATCTAAAGCTACTAACTTTTTTATAATGATAAATGCTAACATAACACATACAGATATATGTAAGGAATTTAATGGCATAATGCTGACCTTTTTAGACTTGCTATATTACCGCTGAAGGTGAGGGATCCCGAAAAAGCATGCAAGCACAACAGAAATCACTGCAGGTCATATCAGTGGATACGTCCATCATAGAAATACACAAGAAAGTGATATGTTACCACACGAACCAAAACTGTGGCGAGGAATTGTTACCTACAGTCTATTTGTAATCTATGATATTTCTTGATGCATAGGAGAAACCAATTTTCCAATTGCATCTTGATAATGTGTATAAATGTAGTGTAATACACCCAAAACACGAGCGGTAAATTCCTAGGAGATAGACCATAAGGATATATTTTTTATATCATTTTTTGCTTAGTCAAATATTATGTGGCTATTATTAGTATATTGTAACCTGTAGTGAGATTAAAACTTCCAGAAACCTTACTGAAATCTGTGTCTAGCTGTCAATTTAAGCACATGTCGTCTTCTAAATCTGCACAGCACCAAATTGCCCCAAATATATACAGGGTCTGGGCAAGAGGAGTTTCATACTGGTTCAGAAAATTTGCTAAAACTGATGAAACAATCAAACAACGGAAACTATTATTGATGAAGCTCATCTCCTCAATTCTGAATCAATGTGATTTCGGAATCAAGGAGACGAGGTAGACAGTCTGTACAAAAGATGAGAATATCTCTCAACCCAAGAATTTTGATGGGCTCTCCCTCTCAATAACCATATATTATATCCAATCTTCCCGATATTTGTAGTGTTATATGCTATAAGCCCCCTTCTCTACATTACCATTCAGTTAAAGCTTGTCCTAGCCAACTTATAGTCCAGTTGTCATATTACAACCAATTAACTACCCCTTCAGTTAGTTACTGCAATTGTTTCCCTTATCTCACTCCTCACAGAATACCATTTGGTTTAAATTCATGGAGATTAACCCTCTGAATTTCACGAGATTATCTTGCTCAAGAGGAAATTATTAAGCAACCACTGATATTATCAGCGGTAATTTTACGTTTCAGCATCCGATTCTCTGACAACAGTTGATTCTCCTTTCTCCTTCGATTTTGAAGTCATGTTCCGTGTTTTAGCTATTTCAGATAATTTGGCAAAAGCTTCGGAAAGGGCAGATTTGACGGTAAGTTCAGGTTCTTTCATCCTACGTTTGTTTGCATTGTCTACATCCTTTTGTTTATCTTCAAGAGAAGAGGAGGATTCAGCATTGTTCTGAAAAGATGTATTTGGACTAACTGGCTTATTCTGGACAGAAGTCTCTGGAATGGCGTGCCGGCTGGACTCCACACGCTTGAATGGTTCATGAAAAGTGTCAAACAAGCGTTTGACCTGTCATCAGGAAGCACCAAAATTTAGAGTTTTTTGGTATATAACAATGGGTTGTGGTGCCAAATTAGGCAACAACACCCTCAAAAATGTAACTATGGATCATTGTCCTAATGGTAATATACCTTCCGCTCTCCTATGCCAGGGCAACGAGCTAGATCCTCCATAGATGCACCCATTATGTTAGATAGAGACTGAAAGGACAAGAATGCAGCTTGATCAAAATCTTATGCAAACAAAATCAATCAATATATATGTACATATGCTAAAAAAACAAAATGCATACCCCAAAGTTGGTACCAAGGGTAACTACATCGGTCTTGTTGACATGTCGAACTGTTGTTAGGGCATGTGTTAGCTACAGTTGAAAGTAAAAGAGCATCAATGTCTTTGATGATTATGCTTAGATATTAACCAATTTAACAATTGCAACTTTAATATTGTTTCTGAAAGTACCAAAATCCATAGTAAACTAATCTGTAGATAAAATAAAACAAGCATACCCGCGACAGATAGTCTGTATCCATTTGGCCTTGAATAATATCTGCAGGTTTGTTTTCGTAGACTTTTATGGTCTCCAAGTAACGGCCACATTCCTCCAGGCTATAACAACAATAGAATGGAATGATACAAAATTAATTAAACAAGTAAGACGAACCATGCCTGATGCTACTGAATACACTGAAATTCACACCCACGAGAGGTAATTCCATGATACTTAAAATGCTTTAAGTTATATGCTAAAAATGCGAAAGTTCCAGAATAAGCTTTTCTTCTCCTTCGTTTTTCAAGATACATAGCATATAAAAAGACTAAAAAATACCCATACACATTAACATTCTTCATTAATGTCGTCAAAAACTTTCATCTTTAACAGTCATATATACTTTCAAAAGGAATTAAGAAAGAAATTCATTAGAGTATAGAAGATGATTGAAGAACTCTCATGCTCCTACAAGTTTAGGAAAAGAAATGCACAAAAGAAGTTAAAGGGAATTGTCATCTCACCTCCATCCACATAAGAGCGTACAATCATGAAGCAAAGCTGTTTTTGTAACTTCAAGTAGAGGCTTCACTACATCCTCCTGCAATCAATATCAATAATAAGAAAACAGAGAAAATGTCACTTCATTTATATAACATAATTGCTATAATTAAATCATAAATTTCTAAATTGGTCATAGGAACACTTAAACTAAAATAAGTAGATGCTATAGAAATTTGAGTGCATAGCAGGGTGCCTAACCACATCAACATGACATAAAATTACACGGAGTTTGAAATTCTTCTGCAATTCCCTTATTCTGTAATATAAATAGTCTGGGTGAAGCAGATGATACCGAAGACTGCATCAAAATCAATCATACACTTTCGTCAAGTTGATGCATAAAAATAACTGTAATTAACCCATCTAGCAGAGCAATGATATCTTGTCAAGTAGCAGCCTAAACAACCGCAAACAGGGGACAGGTAACGTAGAAAATGAGAAGTTATACAACAAACCAGAATGTTCCACGTAAGTACCTAACATAGTTGATTCACTAAATTGAGATAGTTAATATAAATATTATTATGCAATCATATCATATCTAACTATGCCACATATAAACAGTAATGGAGGCAGAGCATGCACCAGGAGATCCACCAATTACCGCACCGGCAATTTGATATGAATGTAGTTTTTGGCGCACAAAGAGAACGGAGTGGGATAGCTTTTTCTATTTCTTTATCTTTTATTCCATTCTTTTTAGTGAAACCAAAATAGTATTCCTTTTTTTCCTTTTATCCTGTTCTACTATACTACTATTATGTGATGCACATAGATCGAAAAACTTATATGTCCTGTTTTGCCCTTTCCTTATATGTCTACTAAATGCTATCAAAATTCAAGCAGCCCAATACTTTTAGCAATCACACTTTAACTAACGAAACATGCTTAAATAATAGAAATTTTTACTTAAACAAGTTATCTATCAGCAGAAATTAGTATCAAGAAATAGCACTAGATATTCAAATTTTTATTTCTCGTAACATCAATGACAAAGTGTTGTCGACTGTATATCACAGAACAATAATGGTTTATTAAAATTTCACTATGTAATAGCAATATAGTGGCCACTATAGCTGCCATTTGACAAAATCATAACAAACAAAAACTCAACTATATCCAGTGTAGTACCATACCACCTCTAACATCATAACTAAAGAAACACTCAAGCAGCCGAATATTTTTGCCAACCACATTATAACTAACGAAACATGCTTAAATAATAGAAACTAGAAAGTGCCATTTCACTTAAACAATTATCTGTCTACAGAAACTAGCAAGAAATGGCACTAGATATTCAAGTTTTCATTTGTCTTACATAAATGACAGTAACAAACCAGTGTTGCCAATTGCTGATTGCACAACAATAACAATTTGTTAAAATTCCGATACAACTATATTGCCACTATAATATAACCTCTATTCGGAAACTCAACAATATCCGTATAGTACCGTAGCACACAAACTTCACCAGAAAAACAAACAAGACACAACAAGTAGATTTGTATAGAGAAAAAGAAAAGAAAAAACCTTAGATAGAGAGCGCACGAGCTTTGTCCAAGCAAGAAATCACAAACAATATCAGCAAACGTCCATCTAACATTCCTAATATGTTTGAGCAAAGGATTTCCATTCTATTTAACCACAAAAAAAAAAAAAAACAATTTTAGTATCAGCAAAACCCTAATAAATTTAATTTTTAACCTAAGATTATGCATATATCAATTAAGAACCATATACATTATTAAATCATTATACGCATTTAACCTGTCTATTGCTGACAAGAATCGCATTGCGATTCTGATTAGGTTGAGAATTTGGTAATGTTGATGAAGCTGCAGGAACATTAGTAGCAGAAGATGTTGACGGTGTTGAAGATGAAGAATTCAATTGATTATTTTCCCTAATCAAAATCAAGTAACACGAAAACGATAAGAATAATAATAAATGAAAATTATGATAAAATCGTAGTAGTAGAAGAAGAGATGAAAAGTGTTAGTACTTTGGAGGTGTAGAGTAAAACTCAGAGGATTTGACGAACGCGAAAGCTTCAGAAAAAGTCTTCGATGGAACGAAGAGAGATTGTGGTGTTGATTTGGTTTGAGAGCTTTCAAGTACTTCTTGATATGAAGGGATTCTTATTACAACGGAACTTTTTTTGTTTTGATTGTTGTTTTGCTCTTCGATCTCGTTCTCCATCTTTCTATTCTTCGCGCGAATGATACAAACAAATTTGTGGTTGAAAGAGGAATTGAGTTTCTTATTACGAAATGAATGTGATGTAGTAAGTGTGAAATGGGCTTACTTAACTTTGGGCCTTTTCTTAAATTAAGAACGATATTCATGTTGAATTCTCGTGAGCACTATTGTTGGGTTTTTTTTTACCTTTCTTTGTAGTACTAACCGTTTATAGTGATGCGAAGAAAAAAGAAAAAGTGATATTGTTCTTAGATGACATGTACTATTCTTGACTTTTTTAGCTTTCTCTCTGTCGCACTAATCGTTCATAATGATATGAAGAAGAAGGAAGAAACAATATTGTTTTTATAGATGACGTGTACTATTGTTGGCTTTTTTTACCTCTCTTTGTAACATTGACCGTTCTTAGATGACATGTACTATTGTTGGCTTTTTTACCCCTCTCTATGTATCACTAACCATTTATAGTGATGTGAAGAAGAAAGAAGAAGCGATATTGTTTTTAATGATGACATGTACTATTGTTGGCTGTAGCACTAATCGTTTATAGTAACGTGAAGAAGAAGGAAGAAGTGTTATTGTTCTTAGATGACATGTACTATTGTTGTTGATCTATCTCCATAACACTAAACGTTTATAGTGATGTGAAGAAGAAAGATGAAGCGATATTATTTTTATAGATGACATGTACTATTGGGTCGATCAGAACATTGGCGCCGTTTATGGGGAACGTCAGAGGGCAGACGATACATAGCCTAATACTCCCCTTAGCCTCGACTGAGGGGCAACTGTTCTGGTACATCCAATAAGTCTCACATTGCTTGGAACTTGAGACTAATGGTAGTTTATATACAATACCCACACATCTCAATCTAACGAGACGCCTTTTAATAAAGACAAATCCGTGAGCGTTCAAGGCAAGCTCAAGGCGGACAATACATTAGAACGCGTTGTGTCGCACTTAATTGGGTCGATCAAAACAATATTGATATAAAAAATAAAGAAAAAACGATATTGTCCTTTAACATGCACTATTGACTTTTTTTTACCTCCGTACCAATCTTATCTTATATATATATATATGTATATATATATATATATATATAAATAAAAGGAAGCTACTTAAGCTCATATGCTCCCATTTTGCCTATGTGGCATGTTTATTTCTATTAAGATTCATGTGACTTTTTCTATTCCTATAATAATATTTCTATTGATTGCATATAAAAAGATTAAAAAAATATATTAAAAGAATGATTATAATATATGTTACAACAATAGTGTTTTGATGGTTTGACACAAATAATTAAATCAAAAAAGAAAAATATTAAGCACGATGAAAAGAAGATAAACTAATCTCTAGCTAAAAAATTATGACAAATTAAAAATAAGATAATTAAAAACTTCTGACAAATAAAAAATAAGATATAATTCTACTAACAGAAACTTTGAGAAAAAAATCTTAAATTGCAATTAAAATAATTTCAAAATAAGTATTTGCCTTTGAAGTAAAATGTTATATGAACCATTTATGTAAAATAATTTTTTTAAGTTATTCTTGAAAAAATTCCACTTAAAATTCCAAAATTATTAATTTTATTTAAATAATTATGTAACTATTTTATTGCAATAAATATAGATTCTAAAGTGATGAAATAATGTTTAAGTTCAACTCAAAATAAAATAGTGAAATAGATGTAAAAGTAAGATGACAATTTTTTAGGGTTAAATATGTTTTTGGTCCTTATAAAGTTACAAAATTTTGTTTTTAGTCCCTATAAAAAAAAGTTGCATGTTTTGGTCCCTACAAAATTTTTATCAATGCAATTTTAGTCCCTATTAATTTTCAAAATTTTGAAAATTGTTTAATCAACATTAAACTTATAAATTTTTAAATAATTTTTTTCCAACCATGTTTAGAATACTATAAAAAGTTTCTTAAAAAAAATTTAGAATTTTTTAAAATGAAAATAATTAAATATGATTTTTTAAAATTTTAATAGTTATAAATAAAAGTAACCGAAATTTTGATTTAGAAATCAAATTTTTAAGTTCTTTTTTTCCGATGAACTTTTTACAATGTTCTAAAAATGTCTACAAAAAAATCATTAAAAAATACAAATATGTTTAACAATAGGGACTAAATGTACATGCATAATAATTTTATAAGGACCAAGAAGTGGCGAAAAAATTTAGAAGGACTCAAAGTAGAAAGTTCATATGTTTATAGGGACTAAAAATATATTTAACCCTTTTTTTAAAACTAATAGTAAGATGACATATTAAATGTTAAATTCTTCTAAAATAATAAACTATATATCTTTATTTGAGTCAAATAACTAAATCTAAATTCAAATATATGAAATCATCGTCAAAACTAATATATTGGCAACAAAAAATATTCAAATTTATATAATAACAAATATAAAATAAATATTTGTCAAAAATTATAAACTAAATCATTAAACCTAAATTTATACAAATAATTATGTTTGACCTTAGGGATTCATTTTTTATTACTAAACCTTAGAGATTCCTATGATGCAACTATAACTGCAAAATTACAATTATGTATATTTACTTATTAACATATATTTATAAAAAGTGAAGTAAAAAAATAATATTTATAAAATATATTAAAACATATTCTTTAGATATTAAACCATATTTCTGTCGAATTTAAACAAATTGAATATATTATATTATTTAATTCAAGAAAAAAAATATAAATAAACCGAATACTACATATTTTATATATTTTTAAATTTTCTTCCATTTTTAAGATAGAAAATATCCAACATTATTTTGGTAAAAATAAAATATTAAATATTTTTAATAATCACCATTTAAAAGGGATAAATAAAAATATTTTTCATTTAACCTTTGTCATAATTATTAATTATCATTTATATAAATATTTTAATTTATAATTTAATCGAATCCGCGCAACGCGCGATTTTATTTCTAGTTTTAAATGTTATGTTCATACTTTTTTACATGCATGAAATGGATGGCAATGTGCAGTAGGTAGATGGCTAAATGCCGAAATCAATAATTTAGTTGGACATCTATGGGATGTACAAATGCACACCAAATAAGTAAATCAATTTAGGCATGTGCAAAGAAAAAATAGCCCAAACAAAACTTAAAACTAAACCATCATACACCTAATTAAATGAATTTGTGTTGTGTGTTATTCTAGAATACATATGAAAAGAGCATAAAAGTAGTTGGAAACATTGAATTAAAAGGACTCCCTGTCCTTGACGGCTCGCACCATTTTGGAAAACAAATTGGTCCCGTTAACCAAAAAAATGAAACATCATGAACAAAGAGATTGGATATTGAATAACTTATATATATATGTGAGAATTTACAAACCGAATATATTAAGATTTTAGATAAAAATGTAATGTTCAACTAATTACTCTCGATCTAATATGGTTGACTCCTCTAGATTTTCTCTCGTAACACCACACGTTATATATTGAACACATCGACGGCGGTACAACACACTAGACAAATATGTACGTGTTCACTGTTCAATTAACTTATATAGTTATTCCTAATCTGGTGCAGGTGCAGATGATTCTCCCAACTTTTTCAGTGATCCAAATATATAGTTCTTATTTTGGTACTCCGTGTATATGTATTAGTCAACAGCGAAACCTGCAGGCCAATTAATTATAGAAGCCATCACCCTTCACCAGGCCAATCAATTACTTACAAATTTTAAGCATTACAATTACAATATACTAATGCAATGTTGCCTTTTTATTTTCAAACATACTAATGCTTGCTTAATTATGTAATCAAAAAAATACTAATGCTTGGTTCTGTTAGGAATTAGATTAGAATAGGTCTCCCTCCCACACCCAATATCTACAGAGCAATTATTGAAAGACTTTAAAGTCCATTTTGTCTTCTTACCAACAAAGACCGTTTTGTCTTGCAGCGTCTCACTTGGTTGGGACTTATAACAACCTTTGTTGGATGTTTATCCACTTTGGGTACGTGGCATGGGCTAGTTGGGTTGGGACCTAAATAATTTCAAAAGCTTAAAGAAAAACATTCCATGAACGTGCATTTCTTTTTTCTCCTATGCATATACATGTAAAAATATAATTAATTCAATTGAGTAGATTGTTAATTACTTAGATTGCAATTAAAAAAATTGACTTTAAAATAGTATTGAATTAATTATTTACTCCGAATGTTGTGTGGGTGAAAAAAATGTCTATGTATCATTAAGCATGAAAATTCTTAATTAAAAGCAGCCATGTGACTCATGTGATGATATCATCACCAATAATAATTGACCATATATACTATTCTAGAAACAGGATTAGTTTGAGAAAAGGGTCAAGAAGTTTATAATCAATATGAGTTACGTTGCTCCACATGACCAGCAACATACACTACTAGAAATTTCCTGTTTTCCTGCGGAATTTTCTGCGGATTTAGACAAATATTCTGCAGGAAACACCTTTCCTGCGGATTTTTCAGAGGATTTTAGTTCCCAGCTAATACCTTCGTGGGTAATTGTTTCCTGTGGTTTTTAAATCCTCAGAAAATATTCCTGCGGAATTAGCTGCCAAAACTATCCGCACCACATATATTCTGCAGGTAACTCCGCATTTATTTCCGCAGCAAATGTGTTTCCGCAAATAATTCCGCAGGAAATGGTTCCTCAGATAAATCCACAGGAAATAAGTTTTTACTGAAATTATTTTGTATTATTTTTGTAAAAAAGAAAGCATTTTTTTCATAATACAATTGTTTTTGTTCAAATCTATTTTGCTGTATATTTTTTGGTTACATTATTTTATTGTATTTTACTAAATAAGGCATAACATAACTAAAAGCAAAATTAATAATATTAGCTAGATTAGTAAAAGAGTGGGATGTATAAACTAAACTATTCTTATTCTTGCTACATCCAAGAATTACATAATCCTGTTATTATTAATACCTATGAACTACACAATAATGCCAAAAATCTTACATAGCCAATGTTTTGCTATTTCATTGACATAAACAAGTGTAACTTCATAGAGACATCCTTGCAAATGAAGCCAATTTTTTGCCCTTCAAGACTTGGTGCTGTTGATTTACATAGCTTCTCTGCTATTTCTCCATGCTACAAGTGACACAAAATGCAAAAAATAGTCACTTAGGCCTATAAAAAAAAAAGGATTGTCACTTAGACTACTAAAACTATATTATCAATTACAAATTGCAACATTCTGGTGTTTCTTTAACATTAAAGAACTTAAATTATAACTATCATACACAAGCAAAGCATTACATCGATATTACTAAGGTGATGAAAAACCATAACTACAAGCAAAACAGTGTTAATGATTAGGAATGGCGTTAGAACCTGGCATAAAGTGAGTTAAATATCTCCAATTCTAGGAGGCATGTCAATGACAAGCTAAGGTAGCCCAACCCTCCCCTATATTGTGTAGACCAAATCAAGAATACATATTAATCATAACCTATTTGTTCTTCAATCTAACTTAACTCCCATGTATTCAGTTGGAATTATTGTCCTTTTTTCTGAATTATGCAGCAATACTCTAAACAACTATCTTAATTACATATTCAATTTTGTATATAAATGCAACAAAATAACAATTTAAGAAGCAACACGCATAAACCAACAAAAATCAAGAGTCAAGACAAAGTAAGCAACAAAAAAGAAACAAAATTAGTAACACAAAGCAAAATCCAGTTGAGCAAAAACCAACAATCAAAATCGAGCAAAAATGCAGCCACAGCTGCATCTTACACAACCATAATGATCAACCTGTAACAACAACCAAGTTCGCATCACATATTTAGTTCAGTAGAAAAATAAGTTCATATGAACAGTAGAGATAACAAGTTCATTTCAATGCCTTACATAGTCAATTAAGTATATACCAAACCATAGCAAGCAAATAAACCCATATGTCATAAGCTTAGAATATAATAAGAGGGGGTGTCATATGGTATGAATCATGGAAATAAAACAGGTCACACAAAAATCCTGATTCGTAATGACACATCAAAGCTAAACGTACTACCATGCCTCATAAGGAACCTCATGTAGATAAAGAAATGTAATTTAATTTTTTACGAAAGTACTCCATACTATAAATAGTTATGCCAACAAATAGAATAATGCTCAATTGCTAAACACGTCAACTTATTGCTGAAGTGTTGACATTCAACATTTCACAACTTTTAGAGATATATATATATAGAGATACAACTAATCTAACGCATTCATGCAAAACGACGACATTAGGTAAGGTTCAATCCTATTAAATATAACATTATAAGTGACAACATTAGGTTCAATCCTTTTCACCTTCAACCCGTTCAAAAACGATAAAGCGGTTTAAAATATACTAATTTTACACCACCCATATATCAAAACAATATATGCAGTTTAAAATCTACTAATCTTACACCATCCAAATATCATCTTTCAACTAGTTTACCTTACCTTCTTTGCAATGAGAGACTTCTCTAGTTCTTTCAATTATCGGTTCACATTCTTAGTGAAATTCATTCAGTGTCTCTAGCCATCCATCATTGACAAGGATAAACTCAAGCAAAATATCCACCATTTGAGAGACTGTTTAAGTTATAGAAAAATAAAATCATCATCAATAGATATCAAAAAAAACTATAGAGGAATTTTTGTGTGTGTAATCTAGTTTCTGATCACAAATTTTCCTTTTAGACAGATTTCATCTGATTGTACATGACTCAATCCAATACTCATGGTGCATACATTTACACTTCAATTTGTAACTACAATACCCTGTAACTACAACAACAACCAACAACAATATGTAATATGTGCTAAAAAATCCCTAATCAAATTGGTATCATATTCAGATTCAGATAAATCATATACAAAAAACCCTAATTCAAACTTGAAATTGAACAAAATCGATCGAATTTGTATCACATTCAAACAAATCATATACAGAAAAACCTGATGCAAACTTGAAATTGAACAAAATCGAGAAATTGAGGAAGCAAATTGATAAAGCGTTGAACGAAATTAAAAAAACGAAATCAACTTATTGAAGCATAGATATGAGAAGATTAAAATCCTTACGGAATCGTCGAGAGAAGTGACGCAAACGGAGGGAGAATTGCTCAGGTTGAATCGAGGAAATTGAAATGGAGATTTGAAGAGTACGGAGAAAGCTCAAGCTCGCGACGGAGAAAGCTCAGGCTCGCGACGGAGAAAGCCATGGCGGTGGTGTGATTTCGATGAACAAAAAGCTTAGGGTTTCGACGAAGGAAGTATCAGAGAAAGTTTCGTGTTATTTGTTCAACGAAGGAAATGAGTTTAATTTTATTTTATTTTTATAAAAAAACTTGATAAACAAAAAAAATTAAAAAAAAAATCGAAATCCGCAGAAAATCCTAGGGAATACCTGCGGATTTTTCTGAAAACATCATATCCGCAGGAAACTATTTCAGTTCTGGATTCCGCAGCAAAATCCTTGGAAACACCTGCGAATTTTCTTGAAGACTTCAGATCCGCAGAAAATTACTACTTAGTGGCGAAAATAGCAGGAAAATCCGCAGGAATACTTGCGGATAATATTCTGCTTGAAAATCCGCAGGAAAATAGCAAATTTCTAGTAGTGATAATGTGCTGCGAAATTCTAATTAATAGCGTTTTGCGTAAGCTGTTAGGCGACCCCAAAAATTTTGAATATTAATTTAAGAATTCTAAGATCTAAAAACTTGTTTGTTAAGTTTTATTATTTGAATATTTTGATCTGTCGTGGAGCCTTGTCTACTTAGAGTAGCGTTATTGCTCAAAGCATCTTATTCCCTTTTTAAACACACCTACTTTGTTCCACATAAAAATGGGGACTCACAAATACTTCTAGCTCGTTATCGAGATAGATTCTAGGTGGGGATGGAAAAAGACAATGAAAATAATTCTAGTTGTCGGAATATTGCACAAGCTCAGTTATGAAGTGAAAGAATATTAGGATAATTAGTGTATGTTTATAATGCGAATTTTTATATAGTTCGAAAGTTTGGACTAGTTTAAACTTCTTGACAACTTTACCTCATGTTTAATTACTTTAATGGTGTTTTATATTAAGCAAAGTGTTTTCTAATAAGGTTCATTCTACATTTGCCCTCTCTTAATTACTGTTTGAAGGTTTGAACTCTCTCTTTTCGTTAGGCTCAACCCTAATTTGTCAATGGTCTTTATGGCATGGGATACTCTCTTCTCTACCTCATGGTTAACAACGTGTGATGTGTATCACCTTTCTAGACATACATGCTTCTAACCTTTTTTATAAGTAGGTGTCTCAGCTCTAACCAAAACATATTCTAGACATCCCATTTTTTATTTCTAAAAAGATAACAAAGATACGAAATATTATTACGATGGAAATAAATTGAGTTTTTTTTTTTTTTGGAATTGAATAATTTTACTAAAGGTTTTTTTTTTCAGTTTCTAAAATAACATGAACTAAACTCTTAATCAAGAAATTGTCCGTATATAACTTATGAAAACAATGTGCTGCATTGTACACATTTTACACTAAAAACTATTCTGTGGAATATAAGTATGCTAAAAGAAAAAAAAAATTAATAAATACATTGAAATCTTAAAGAGAAGATGGTAGAATTGGACAATTAAACGGGAGGACGCGGCGAGTCAACAACCACCGTTGTAGCTGTTGAACCAGAGGTACCTTCCCCGACGCTATTAGCTACCCTCGGTGATCTTATAGACGACGCTCTGACAAGGAAAGGAGGTGCCATGGTGAAAACCCACCGGTCTGATAGTAAACCCCGGTCCAACCTCCTTACAGACTTCCCTCTGCTACTTCCATCCCCACCACCGGGTCTATAACCCCGCCGTGAACTAGTTTCTCTTGGCAAAACAACCAAACTTCTAGCTCGATGCAATTCCGGATTTTGTAGTATTTGTTTTCTTACTTCAACTGGCAATCTCAAAGTGAACCGTTCGGTATTTTCACCCGGTTGCACCAATGAATGACCGGTCGAATGAGACCTAGGAAACCAACGAGACCTACCAGACTGCGAACCTCTTGTACGGTTCCGGTTCAACGTCTGGCTTACACTCAATACTTCCGGTTCGGTTGACTCTTTAACCGAACCCTCTTCATTTTGATGTTCATGAACAGATTCAACAACGTCGTTTTGAGCCTCGATATCTTGCGGTTCGGTATTAAAAACCGGCACTCCGTGAACCGAATCACCCGGTTGAGGAACCAAATTAGCTCTACAAACCGGGCAAGTAGTATGCAAACCAAGCCACTCATCAATACACTCAGGATGAAACACATGATCACACTTCGGAATCAAACGCAGAGTTTCATGCTCTTCAAACTCGTTCAAACAAACTGCACATTCCAACGCACCTTTTCCGATCTTATGCATCTTCACCGCGGAATATTCAAAGATCGGAAACGTCTCCAGTATCGAAGCGTCGAGACCACGCGGCCGTCGTGACCGTACAGTACCGCCTGCCATGTTTCTGATACTGTTGGAAGGTGAATCGGCACAACGACGTATGTAGAGTGAGAAGAATCCCATTAGAAATAGAGCAGCTATAAGTATCACGATTATAATAGCCATGGAAGGACTTACACTGTAATTGTTGTCGTTGTTGTTGTTGGTGGTGGTGGTGGATTGTGCTCCGGCGAAGGGAACGCCGGAGAAAAAGAGAAAGATGAAGAGAAAACAGAGATGGGTAGTTCTGTCATTTTGACAGAAATGATTTGAACTTTTCATCGTTAAAAAACTGAGAGTATTCAGTGAACTCTCCTTTAGTAATTGAGGAAATAAAATGAATCTGAATTAGTGAATGGTGAGAGTTTATAAATGAAATGAAATGAAAAAAGATAAGAGGTTGTTGTGTTGTGTTGTGTTGTGTGTTTGTTTGGGACAGTTGATTAAGGAAGGTGTCGTGTAATTAAGGAAAGCTTGTGAAAGTGACTGATAAAGGGGTCCACTTTATGTAACATTAGTAATCTTTTGTTGGTCAGAGACGGTGTACAGTTGACCAAAATGATGGAGCGGAAACTTCCCACAATAATGTTGACTAATATTGTTATGTGTTTTGAACGGTTGTGTGGTGTCTGCGTGTATTTTTGGTTATTTAATGATTAAGTAGAACTTTAATTCTTTATTTTGGTTATAATCTTCAGAATATTTGTATTCCCCTCATTATACATACATGTAGTTCTTAAAAATGCAAAAGGTAATTGATTCTTGTTTATTCAACAGAGTATATTGCAAAATATCACAACATATATTCCCTTAATGATTGTATATTTGTATTTATTTATTTAGATAGTATTTGTTTATTCATGAAATGAAAAATGCTAATTAATGTACTTTCTCTGTTCCAAAATATAAGAGAAATTTGATTAATAAAACGTGATATATATCTAATTAGGAATTTGATCTAGATATATATATATATATATATATATATATATATATATATATATATATATATATATAAATTTTCTATGACCAACTTTATTTTATTTTGAGACGGAGAGAGTAACTTATGTAGTATTGTAGTACTCCTATGTTTTAGTTAAATAAACATAACAATAAAATTATAAAATATATATTGAAATTTGTATAATTAATGTTTATAAAATATAAAAAATATTATTTTTAATGTTAAGTTTATTTTTTTGCTTTCTTTACTAATTAATGCATAGATGCCCTAGTTATCTTTATTTATTTACCTGGAAGTTTAAACTAGAAAAAGACTAATAATGTATTCAAAATGTTCCATAAAAGCAAGTACCATTTGGCAATGTCAAAATAATTTCAAGTGATCTGTTTAATATGAGTGCCCTAGGATGCGAAGGTGGAGGGACTGTTTGGCAATGTCGCCGTTAGTTGTGGATGTAGTAGGAGGATTTGTTAGTGGAGTGTAGGAGTTTTCTTGATAATATTTCTTTGCACTCTAACATTTCCGATAAATGATTGTGCGGCATGACCCTGGAGGAAGTTATTACGTGAGGGACGCTTATCTTTTGCTCACTGCTCAGGATTCTCATGAAGTGGTCACTTCTTCAGATTTTATTTGCCATAAGCAGGTTCCCTTAAAGGTCTCGATTTTGGCATGGCGGCTTCTTCGTAACAGGTTACCGACCAAGGACAATTCGGTGTCGTGGAATATCATTTCACCTGAATCTCAAGCCTGTGTCACTGGTTGCGATAAAATAGAGACAGCTCATCACTTGTTTCTATCTTGTCCCGTTTTTGCTCCGTTATGGTGTATGGTTAGGTCGTGGATTGGTATAGTTGCGGTTGAGCCATATTCTTTAGAGGATCGTTGTTTTCAATTTATTCAATCTTCTGGAGTTCTTTCATGCAGCTTCTTTGACTTTGTTGTGTTTGGATTATGTGGAATGAACGAAATAATAGAGTTTTCAAGATAAGGGAGAGTTCTATTCATCAAATGTTTGATAAATTTAGATTACTTTTATATGGGTGGTTGAAAGCTAATAATGTCAATTTTAGTCTTAACTCTCATATGTGGTGGTCGAACTCTTTTTTTTTTTGTATGGGTATCGACTGAGTTCTTTTTTTCTTTTAATTTTTTGGATGGTGCTTGTATTCTTTAGCAATTTTTTATGGCACACCTTAGCGAGAAAGAATTCTCTTGTAGTTTTTATATATTCCATTTTTGCTTGTTCAAAAAAAATATATATTACTTCTTTTGTACTAAAATATGAATCACTTTGAAAAAAAAATTATACTAAAATATAAGTCACTTTACAATATCAATGAAGTATTTAATGTTATTTTTCCTATTATATACCCTTAACTATTTATTACTCTTTTTTTTACTTATTATTCAATTTATCTTTTCTATATCATTAATGAAAGACAACTTTGTAAACCAACTAATAATTTTTTTTTCATACAACAATGATAATATTTATTAATTTATGTAATTAATATGGTCAAAACGACTTATATTTTAATACGGAGGTAGTAACAAATTAATAATAATGTACTTTTAAATTTTCCGCATATAAAGTACATGTATTAAGAATCTTATATTAAAAGAAATATGACATAAACATATACTACATACCTACGGTCCTTAATAAAAAAGAAAATTTATTTTATAGATTCATTGAATTACTAATGTATGTAGTCTATAATATATTAAATATAATAAAATTTTAATAAACCTAAAATGTAAATTTTCTCTTATACTAAAGACCGGAGAAAATATTTATAAGTGACAGAATCATAATCATTTGATGGCATGTAACCAAAAAAAATCATTTGGTATTTTCAATTTTTAAAATTGTTAGGTTAAGTTAATAAAAAATAAGTAATTATTAGTTTTTCATCATCATCATTTCTTTATTTATATATGCATAACACACTGAACAACTCTTTTTCACTTTTACCTCTAGAGTAGATGGTCAAACAAATTCCATGTTGAAACAATTGGGGAAGATGCACCATGAAATAGTAGGGATAGGTTATAAAATTGTATTTGTTGAGAGCATCCAGCATTCTATACATTGACTATCTTATGATTGATCTAAATTTCCCGTCAAAATTGTGATTATACTCTTAAATTCAAGATATATGCATTTAATTTCGAGTCCTTGGTTTCTCATTGGAAATTTATAATTTATTATAGTTGAATTAGTCTACATTTGACCATGACTGTATATCATCTAGCTTTGTCAACTTTTTCTTCCAGAAGCATGATATCATTGGGTAAAACTAAATTATAGCACTTTGCAACTTATGGATCGGCATTTGATAAAGTATTTTTGTCATATTTGTCCAGTTCGAGTTGAGAATAGATTAGAAAAAATTTAAAATAAAATGTAATTTGAATTTAATTTTCTTACACCTCTTTTTCAATAAACAACAACAAATAAAAATTACTTTTATATCTTCTCATATAACTTTTGTTTTATATAAAAATTATAAGAGTACAAAGATGATATCTAAGACATCTAACTATGTTGGGACCCCAAGTCAAAATTTGTTTTTATTAATAGCCAAACAAACTCTCACAAAATTGTGAAGCATCTATTAATCTATTGATTTAGTTATTAGTCTTCCCATATAACTCATTTCTAGAAAACCCATGAAAACATACTTCAAATTAACATATTTTAATTTTTCTTAATAAATGTAATTTTTTTTCCTTATAATTTTTGACGGAAGGAGTACTTTCTACCATCGTCACTACTCAAGATAATTTGACTTCTTTCTAGTTTCTCGTATCTCTATCTAATCTAATAATGAAAATCATTCATTTTGTATCTCAATCTGTCTAGCCTAGTGCATAAGGCGGATCTAGATTCTCAACGACATATTTCTCTTCTTCCAACGTATGAACAAAAGAGACTACGCAAGGACGCGGTGAAATTCTTAATGAGAGAGTAAAGTTACATTTAAACTATGGGCTTGAAATTATGGGCTTATATAAGAAAAGAAAACAAGTGGGCTTTTGAAGCCCAATAACTCCTTCTCAAACTATCACTTTCCAAATAGTAAATTTTTTTGTTTGCTTCCAAATTTGAAAACATCACTTTCCAAGAAACTAGTAAAAAGACCGGTACATCCGTACGGGTCGCGTAATATTACCGTAATTATATAAAAGTAAATTATATTGATTATATTGTAAAATATTTAAATATAGTAAATGAAAATTATTAATATTACCATATTTTTTCTATTAAATTAATTAATATGTAAAAAATTGTTAAATATTAACAACGTGTCCGTTGCTTATTTTATTTACCTATATTTGTCAAATCAATATTATAAGTACTGGTTTGAGATGCTTAAAATTATATTTACTGATATGAGAAAGTCAATATAATACAATTTAAAAAACTTATTATTATATTTTTAAAATATCAACATTAATATATTGTTTATGTTAATTATATTATTATTTTATATGCAAAACACAGATATATGCTACCACTGTGCCCGTTGTAGGTTTTATAAGTACCAGAATGAAATGCATAAAAAATATACTAATATGAGAAAGTAGAAAGTCAATATGATAAAAAATCTAAAATGCATTATCCGTGAGACTAAAACTGAGTGCATGATTATTTAACATTTTTACAAATTTTAAGATTTTCTCATTGAAATGGGATTCAAAAACGAAAGGATTTTCTCTATGAAATATTTATTTATTTTATATGTGAAAAGTTGTTTAAATATTATATATATATATATATATATTTCTTAATTAGTGACAAAAAATTATCCTGTAATTTTTATACATTAATGGAAGATAAACATTTGTCACATTTTTATTTATTTATCAATGACGAATATATGTGTACTGTATTTTTATTTTTAATTAGTATCGATCAATGCACAATTTTATAAATTCAAATCAAGAGATCTTCGAGTTAAGACTAACCGTGAACCACAACGATAATATGCTATTAAAATAAATCTCAACAAAACGTTGAATATTCTTCAATGAGAGTAAAAATACGAAGTAGATAATAGAAATAAAAATAGATAATAAATATAAAGATATAAAATATATTTATGAAAAAAAGAAAATGAAATTTTGTATTAAATTAGATTAAAAGAGAGATGATTTAAATTTTAAATATAAAAACAAAAATTAAAAAAAAAAGTTGAAAGAGAAAATAAATTAATAAAAAAATTGAAAAGTTAGAGGAAGAATGAAAAAATAATAAGAGAGAATAGTAGTGGAAAGAGAAAATAGTAAAAAACTGAAAAAGTAAGAAAGAGAATATAAAAAATAAAAAATTATAAAAAGTAAATTATTAAATTGACTATTTTACCCTTAAAAAATTTAAATTCATTTATTTAAAAAAAAGATAAAAATATAATAATGTAAATAATCACATTTCTTATCCTTAATTCCTTTCTAAGTGTCACCCACTCATTTCCTCAAAAGCACCTTTATCACTTTCTTCACCATTTTCAACCATCTTTGGTCATAAAGCAGAAAAGAAAGACCAAAAAAAATGACACATTGCACAAAAAATACGTTCCTAATATTGATACTACAAACCACTACAAGTTTTTCCAACTCTTGAAAACCAAAAAGGAAATAAATGAAACACAAAAGTAATACATTATGCAATATGCAAGTTATTCAAATAGAGAATAATCTACTTCATATCGTAGATGTCTAAAACACCATTGAGTGTGTGCAGTTTTTTCATACCAATAACAAGGAGTTGGGCGTAGTGTAATGCATTTTTTCAATCTTATCTCATCCCCAACAGAATACACACTACATACTGTAGATATACAATTGACTACATATATAGAATTGCTCTCATATCCCCACCTATTTGGATTGCTCAATGCATAACATTTCCTCAGAAACCCCTTTGAAGCAAAAAGCAATGCAATGTCACCCAAAGTTTTTAATTTGACATAACTCATAGTTGATAAGTCTATCTTGTGCACATACTTTATTTCCGAGATGTAATTAGTTGCTAAAAGATGCTCATCATCACAGTTAACCAAGGATAAACTTGAGGCAACTACTTTTGGAGTACTCTTCAATTTTAAAAATTTAAGATTCCCTGAATTGAAGTTGAAGACCCCGACGATGGCTCTCATAGTGACAACATATATCATATTACGAAAAACCACAACATCAGCAATCCTACCTGAATTTTGCATTGTTGAATAAGTAACCCAACTACAATCTCGAGACTGATAGATGTTCAAATAATAGGTGCATAAAACCACCAACACAAATTCCTCGGAGCATTTGTCAAAAGCAAGCAAGGCGGACTTAATAAAACAATAATTGTTCACATGATCCGGACGGGTATTGATTACCTTCTGTATTCTTGTAAATGGATTGATTAGTAAAAATGCGCCATCACGGCTACTCAAGATAAAATAACCACTAGAAAACATAACATGGAAATAGTGGCGGAAATTGTACTTCATCTTCAAGCAATACACTTTTTGGTCAGGTATGCCAATGAAGGAATATAATTCTTCACCACCATAATAGGAAATTTTAAAAAGTAATGGTTCTTTGGATGTCAAGAAATTTCTCCAATAAATTTTATGAAAAGCCCTCCATTTCTTGCACACACCGGCAAAGTGAAAGAGGTCGTCAAAATCTAGTGTTTTGGAAATTTTATCAAGCACATCCCAAGGAAGTTCATAGTTCTCTTCTAGCTTCTTCACCTTTTTCCCTTTGCATCATAACAATAACAATGTTAGGTGATTTCTAAACAGGGGCACATGAGAATCACAGATGGAAAAATGGCATAAGAGAATGGACTAAGGAGGGGTTATTGGATTGGGATTTCGAGGGATTATTTTGACAAAAAAAGTCTTGAAGATTTTAAAAGACTTCGTGGGATTATATTGATTTTGTGAGATTTTGAGAGACTTTTTTTAAAAGACATTTTACAATCAAGATTCTTAACACAAAATATTGTGAAAATTATAATACAAAAAAAAAGTCTTGATTGAATAATAACAGATTTTGTGGCATTGAAAAAAAAAAAAATCTTGATTGAATAACACAAGACTTTTAAATTCCATTAAAATCCCTCAAAATCTCAATCCAATAACCCCCTAAATGAGATATATCCTGAGTTGCACAACGGGGAAAATAAAGAATATATATACTAACAGAATAGGTATAGGGTGATAAAGGTTAAGGAGACACTTGAAACTGAAGAATAGTCTTTTTCATATATTGAATAGGAAATATACAATGTATATATATAGATACATGAGTCACTAAAATAAATAAAAATCTAGATATAAAAACATAATATCCTAAAAGATGCTAGTTATAAAAACAAAAATTGCATCCAATATTTATCACTAGAAGTAGTCATGGTATTACTCATATCATGTGTTTGAACATAAACTGTCTTATACGATATTTGGTGGACAAAAAGTTATATTGATAATTAAGTGCAAAGGATAAAAAGTTGTCATGTGGGTTAGGTTTTGTTTAGATTGATGGATTGCATTAAAATAAAATGGAAAGTGATGGAATGGATTAGGGTTCTTTGGATTTTAAAAATAACAATAAAATGGAATATACCATAGGTTCCACTCCATAGTTTTTTTTTTGAAGCAGCTAAATGAATTTATTAATCTTGCTAGACTAGCACAAGATGTGCTTAGGCTAGGAGGTTCCACTCCATAGTAAAATATCTAAACAATGGAATGAAAGTTTTAATCCATTCCGCTCCATTTTATTTTAACGCTCCATTCCATCAATCAAAACGGAGTGGACAAATATTTCAATTTTTGGTCAAGTCTTATGAATAGTTTTTAAATCAAACACAGTGCTACAAAAAAAGTGCAATCAAATCAATAATTATAAACTATCAACTAACCGGTGGTCTGAAGATGAAATGGAAGTGTGATTTGTTGTTCCTTTGGCAAGAAGGAGTTGAATTCCAAAATTAAATTTGTATGCCCTTTAAGCAGCTTTTTCACTCTTGTTGTGATTGTAAAAATTCTTCCAGCCTTCAAATCTTTTAGAACTTTCAAAAGCCCATTATAATTTTTTCTCTTATATTGATCATCCCGATCAAGACTAGAACACACGTTGTTTTGGGGAATCTTCATCTATATTCAAAAATATTACATTACAATCCAAAATATAACCCAAAAAATGAATGTTTCGTGTGAAAGAGTAGAAGCATAACATCACTATAAGTTATTTTCATAAGCTAACTGTTTTCATATATAAACATCTATGTTATAAGATGTCCCCTAAACTTCAACTCTTCGAAATAGTTTCACAAGTACTTATGTTATGTCGGTAAATAACCTCAAATTAGTCGATCCAAACATACTCATAATATTACCAACTGCTAGAAACTAAAATTAAACAAACAAAAACTAGTAAAAGAAAAGGAAAAAATACTGACTTTAAGATGATCAGTGATTGTATATAGTTCATCTTCAGCACGTTTCAACTCATTCTCAACTTGATCTTCAGCATCAATATTTCTACCCCTTTTCTTCGCTAATTCTTGCTCAATATACTTAACCTTGTTCATTCATTCATTCATATATCAATATTCATTATTCAACATCAACAACAACTTCAAAAAAAAAACTCAAATTCAATAACCTAATCACAAACACATACAAATTCAATAACCCTAAAATTGAATTTTTGAAGTGAAAAAAAAAAAAAACCTTCTTTCTCGTTTGTCATCGGAATCGTTGTTTTGTTGTGGGAGCTGGTCGTGTTGTTGTGCTGGAATTCTCTTCCGGTGGTTTTTCCTTCGCGGCTGCTCTTTTTCAGAATTTTCCATTGTATGTGTTGGAGAAACTATTTACGAAGTCCCGATAATCCAAAATTAATCGAGTATCGTGTTAGATATTGTATCTGATACCGATACGCGTCAGATACTTGTCGATACTTCACTATACTTATCGGGGATGTATCAAATGATTAAATTTTAGTTTTTAAATAAAAAAAACCGACACTTCTGTGATACTTGTCAAATACTATTTTATACGTATCAGAGAAGTATTCAGTATTTATATTTTATTCATTCTTTGAAAAGAAATAAAATGAATCCAAGATGACTAATAATTTGGTTAATGTGCATACAAATTTTCAATTTTTGTCAAAGAAATATGAAGAATATATGAAAGGAGCGACAAAATTATATGTACATGACTCGCTTTTTAGATAATATTTAAGATACATAATTTACTTGTTTTGATAATTTTAATAATGTGAATGTTTCTTTATTATCAATTTTAGTTATGTTTATATATTTTGCATTTATATATTTAATTTTTTATTGAAATATCCTAGCCGTATTGTATCTTAAATTTCTAAATTTTCTCATATCGCCGTATCGTATCGTATCCGACTATCTGTGTCGTATCTCGTATCTAGGCTCCATTGCTATCTACTTTCATATTCATATAGAATGTTAAAATTGTAGTATTTTTTTTGTTTTACAATTTAATATTTCGTTTTTTTAATAGAGATACAATTTCAAATTTTATTTATGAAATTTTATTTTATTTTTTAATCTATGTGCCCGTTTGTTATAGTTTTTTTTAGAAAATAGTAATCACTTATTTTGAAAAAATAATCACTTTTAAAAATATAACATCTGTTTGTTATAATTTTTAAAAATAATCAGAATCTAAAAAGGATCTACAAACTGTTAAAAATCTGAAGCTGATTTTTTTTATAGATTTTTTTAGAGAAAAGAGAAACATGTGTTAAAATTTTTCGGACAAAAATATACTTAAATTTATTATAATATTCCAAAAATATCTTATTTAGAATTTGTAGCATTAATTTGTTATTTTTAGAAGATAAGATTTCGAAATATTAAAAACTAGTATAACTAACCCGTACAAATGTACGGGTTAAAATTCAAAATTATATTAATATATATATAATTAATGTTAAAGTAGATTAGTTTAAATATTAATTTTTGTAATTTAATTTAATTTTTTATATCTTATTTTTAATTAATGAATTTTTTGTCATATAATTTATGTTTTTCTAATTACTTACGAAATTGATTTAATATTTATATTATTTAATTATAAAAAATAATTATATATTTAGGGATTTTAAATGGATAGAACATGGTGGAGAATGATATTCCACTTCCCGTTCTCAATAGTATGGTATTTTCTTTTTGTCCCCGTAAAAATTATAAAAATAATAGGATCTGTTTATTATATAAGTATAAATATTGTCTTGTATAAATTACAAAATAAAAATACACTCATATTAACATGAGTGTAAATATAATTCATAGTTGGAGAATGATCTCCCACTTTTCATTCTCAACAATGTGATATTTTTTCTCCCATCGCCGTAGCAATTTAAAAAAACATAGGACCTTGTTTTGATATGTGAATATAAAGTCTCATTTTTTAAATAAAAAAATAAGCTCTTGCATTAATATATGATTATTAATATTGATCCCGTGTAAATTATAAAGACATGCATTGATATTAATATAAGTGTAAATATAAGTATTGATAAAAATTACAAAAAATGGGTTTATTCTATTAATATAGGAATAAAAATATGTTCTTAATAAAATACAAATAAAACATAAATAATAAGTATGATTTATATTGGATACAACTTAGTAATAAAATAAATGATCGATAGAAATGAGTTAAGTTTTGCATGTAAATAAAAGTTAAAAATTAAATTAATAAAATATACTTTTATTTGAGAAATTATGAATTTTTTTATCATAATAATATTTATGTAAAAGTATATATTAATTCATACAACTTTATTTTTAAAAAATAGATACATATAATTGTTTGGGTACTTATATTTATATAATAGTATTTCAACATTTGAATCAATTAATTTTTTTTATGATATATCATTAGTTACGATGATTAAAAAAAAAGTTATGGAAACATTATTAAGAAAAAAATTCTTTAAAAGTATTAATCTTAAAAAATTATTGTTATTTGTTAGAAATTGGCTTGATTTACTTATCTTTATCCAAAAAATTTGTTTGTTTTTGTCTATAAGTGACTATTAATCTTAGTTATATAGAATATGTGTTTCAAAAGTATCTTTTAAAAAATGCCTCATAATTAAAAATGTGTCATGAGTGAAAATCAAAAAATGATACATTAAGGAATTCTAAAAAATAAAATAAAATAAATTGTAGCATAATTAAAAAAGTGTCATGAACGGGAATCGAAGAGTGATACAAAATTCTAAAAAGTAAAATAAAATGTTTCATAATTGAAAAAATGTCTTGAGTGGGAATCGAAGAGTAATACATTAAGGAAGAATTTATTTGTTATGTAGATAGTCTCATAGTTTGCCACATATGTATATGGGTACTTGATAGCTTGCCGCATAGGATTACGACCAGGAGAGAGACATCCGTAAATATATTATATAGAGATAGAGATAAATATTATTTTTTTTTGCATTTAAGCTACGGGCTTATACAAGAAAAGAAGACAAGTGGACTTTTGGAGCCCAATAACTCCTTCTCTAACTATCACTTTCCAAATAGCAATTTTTTTTGTTTGCTTCCAAATTGTTCCAAATTTCAAAACATCACTTTCCAAGAAACACCTCTTTCGGTTCCTTAATTCCTTCATCACTCACTCATTTCCTCAAAAGCACCTTTATCACTTTCTTTTCTTCACCGAAAAAGCAGAGAAGAAAGACAAAAAATGACAGATTGGGCACCAGTTGTAATCGGAGTGGTGTTGTTCGTGTTTCTTCAACCAGGGTTGTTGTTTTCTTTTCCAGGTAATGGAAAACAGCTTGAGTTTGGTGGTATGAAGACTAATGGAAAAGCTATTTTCATTCACACACTCATTTTCTTTGGACTATATGCTGTTATCATTTTGGCTCTTAAGGTTCATATCTATACTGGTTGATCCTGTTGCATGGATCTGTGTTTTCTTTTTCTTACCCTTTGTTACAAAAACTGTATTATTGTATCTAAGTTATAACTTGATGTTTTTTTTTAGTTGTAGTAGTTATTGTTTTTGTTAACTGTGTTGTTGCCTTTGAATTGGGTGTATTGGAATAAATGTTGAGGCTTTTTTGTTTTGGTTATTAAAAATGAATAGATCTGATCTGGTAAATTTTGGACTTGGGTTATTCAAGTGTTGGTTAATCTTAGTATTGTTCTTGAATCTTGCTTGTTCAGTGCAGGGGAGAGACCTAGCTGGTAGATTCTGTTCTAAAGCTTATGGCAGTAGTGTTTTGATTAAAAGTAGGATTAGGGTTATGTTTCCTTAATTAAACCGCAATAATTTGGTATCACGGTGGAATGTCTGACCTACTGTGATTTTATTGAAGCTACAAGTTATAGCTTCTGTAAAATCACGGTGAATCACCGTGATTACGACACTGCTATTGTGAAACCAAACATAGGTGCAAGTCTTCTAAAATTGAATTGAATCGTACTAAATTTTATATGTCTGGTTTGGATCGGATAAAATTTTGCTTCAAAACCAATACAAATCAGAAATCACACCATGAACACCTCTATAGAATAGTCCTGACTCCTAATTAGTTAAAAAAATGTGGTTTTTCAAAACTATTCTATTGGGGCAAAATTAGATTAACATCAGAATGTAGTGGTAGAGAATTAAGTATCATTTTGTTTGGTACAAAGGGTTTGAAGCCTGAAAGGAGAAAAGCTACAACGCTGTAAAGCACAGGAAAGAAACATTCCTTAAATCATCATCTAAGACCATCTTCACTTAACTAGGAGGATCATTGAACATATTTAAACCATGTTGGGAAACACACTCAAATTAACAAGCACATCTGCGCTTCTATTAGCCTCTTGACAAATATGACTAAAATTTTAACTTATACTCCCTCTGGTCCTTAATATAAGAACATTTTTACTTTTTAGATACATTGAGAATCTAATGTATCTAGTCAATAATGTGGACTAGATACATTAGAAGCACAGTGAATCTAAAAAGTAAAAGTCCTCTTATATTAAGGACCTGAGGGAGTAAGTTATAAGGCACCGAGGATGTCATTCATCATAAGCCACAGAGGATGTCAGCTGGTGAAATTGCCCGCAACTAGGCCCATCTTAAAAACATTCTAAAGGGTCCATGGACTTTTGCTAGTCCAGTCCAAGCCCATGCTCACAACAACAAATACGTTCATTTCATTTTTATTTTTATTTTTCATGGTGCACAAGTTGCGAATATTATTATAACGAATACGAATTTTACAAAATTATGGATTATTAAGTTGCGAATATTATTAGAACGAATACGAATTTTACGAATTTTACAAAATTATGGATTATTAATTTATTAATCAATCAATAAACTTTAGAAGAGTCAGATCATTAACATAATAACAAAGAGAATTTCTTCAAATAAATAAAATAAATAAATTAGAGGGCATAGAGTATCTACACTATTTAACTGTAAAAAAAAAAGAAACTGTTGATGAAAGACAGTAAATTATGTTAAAATAATGCTTGATGGCTTGTGATTTAGTTATGTATTAAGGGCCTAACAATTGATTCTTGCACCTCCATAGTAACCACTACACAACAACTTTGAGGTGAGGAATTTCCTTTCTGGTTTAGACCTTTTGTCTAAAACAAGAATCATTCACCACAAAATTTGTTGAGTCGAATGGTATCAAGAAAAGGTCAAACATTATGTGTTACTCATGGTAAACACATCCATGAAGATGTGAATTAGCATCATTTACTCTCTTTTAATTTTACACTAAATTTTTTTTCTCTCTTCAATTGTGAAAACAATTTTTTTTTCTTTTCTTTTCACGTACCAATTTTTTTTCTTGCTCAGGTTGTTACTGCCGATTAATTTTTTTTAACATATTGTTAGAAATTAGATGTATAGAAAATAAAAGCAAGAGAGAAATTAGTTTTTTTTTTTGTCACAAAGAAACTATTGTGAGAGAAAAATTGGTCATCTTCTTAAGAGGTGCGCACACATGAACTAAAATGATTGGTTGAGAGGAAAATTGTTACTTTATAAAGTAATAAAAAATTTACAATTGAAGAGAGAGAAAAAACTTTTGGTATAAAATTAAAGAGGTTTTTTTTTTATAAGCAAAGAATTTGAATTATATGGAGTATAAAGGGTACTCAACTCTTACAATTCAAAAATAGGAGGAAAGGGAACATGATTGCCCCGAAGGCAAATCAGAGGATTCTTACACCATTCGGTAAAATTTACATTATTCAGTTGACCTCTTCCTATAAACCAAATCCAAGACACATGAAAGATTCGATCTAACAAACTAGAGAGATTGATATTAGTTCCTCTAAAAATAATATTGTATTGAAGACCCCAAATACACCACGTCGTAGTGAGCCAAATCAAATGACGAAAACCTTTTCCGGATGGTCCTTGAACCATGTTACCAAAGGAATTAAATTGAGCAATTATGGAGACCGGAAAAAAAGAAGCGCAACCCATACACCGATAAATATGTGTCCATACTTGTAAAGTAAAATTGCAACGAAGAAAAAGATGGTGCAAGCCCTCATTCTCCTAATGACAAAAAACGCATTTTCTATCCAAGACATTAGTTAGGATACCTTTATGAAACAATTTTTCTCTAGTCATCGGTAATTTTTCTAGATGTGGAAATGCTAATTGGACACCTTCATAGATGTGTTATAGCAAAACCCATGTATTTATAAATAAATTTAATAATGTATATATTCAATAAAAAATAGAATTAATATTAGCAGTATTAAACAAAAAATAGAGATTATAAAATTTTCAAAGATGTAATTTATTATTAGTAGTATTTGTCAAGAATTTTTTTTACATAAAAGCCTAGTGTTAAACCAAGGTAAAAGAAAAAACCAAGGTAAAGAAAGGAGTCCGAAGAAAAAACCTAGGTAAAGAAAGAAATGGAGCATCTTTAATTTACCAACTCAGCTAAAGAAAAAATTGTAATCAAATTGTCATATTATTTATTTAAAATGAAATTAATTAATTTTTTAAAAAATTTAACCTAAAATTTTAAAAGCATGTTTCAGGTTGGACAGTTCGGACCAGGATTCTCCATTGTAGAATAAAGCACACACAATTTCACATAATTTTTAATCACAACCATTGATTCTAAATAGGACGGTTTATACTATACATTAACGAAAACAATTATAAATTATCTTAACCATTAATTCTAGATTGAACAACTACGACAGCTTACTACATCGACATAGTAATTGCGTCTAATCAAATTATGGACCGTTCAACCAAACCAAACCGAATCGTTTACATTTGTAAAGTGTATAGTAATCTAGTTTCTGTAATCTCCACGACATAAACTTTGTGAAACATCCTTGTCAATGTCAAACTGAAAAGAAATGAAAGAACGTGTTTGTTTGTCTTGTCTTGATTAATTGTTTGATGTTTCTATATCCATATATAGATGAAACTGCTTTCCACTATAACAAAGTGTTTTTTTTCCTTTCTTTCCCTTTCTTTCTCGTCAGCCCGTTGTTTTGATGGTTGTTACCTCTATAGTGCCCTGCATGATCGGTAGATAAGGGAACCGTAACATAATTGTAAGGTCTAAATGGATGCATGGATCCATCATGTTACTATTCCAAATTCCAATCCATGCATGATGACAATTACTCCTTTATGTCCAATCCAACACAAGGTTAATAATAGCTAGCAATCAGATTATTGATTAAGATTTTGTTGATTTTTCTCAACTAATAATAGAATTTTTCATTTGATAAAATTAAAGTTTATAAGACGTCCATTTTAATATACTATGTCTCATTGACATACCAAATAATTTCCTATTAATATCAAAATTTATAGACATAATTTATGGAACATGTGTTGGGGTATATTATATTATATGAATTCACATTCCTCAAAACAAAGGTAAGAACTATACATTTCCCTTTATTGAGTAAAAAAAGTTGACAAACTATATATACCTTCCCCTTAATTAGTTGGAGGGTTTCATTAAAATCACATAATCATCTTAGTTTGTTCTCTTGCCAGTTAATTTTGATAGTGACAAATATAGTTCCCTAGTTATAGAACACAATTTATATTTAATGTTAGGTGAGGCCAATAAGTGAAAAAACTAACGAAGATATATACATTATCAATACCAAGTTACCAACCATGCTTCTTGTTTTGTGGCACGTGTGCTAACAGTAATGTTACTATGTGGAATAGTAATTTATTAAGAACCGTGTGTAATGTAATAAAGTTTTAGCTAGAAAACTTGAGGTTGTGCTTCCTATTACCTGGAGGCTGGAGACACCAAAAGCCTTGAGAAGATTTTGATTTGATGTGAATGAACTTTTCACTATGAGAATCACAATAAATATTTAAAGGTAATTTGGATAGAGACGTAAAGAAGGTAGGTATGAATTTTGTGGGCGGTCCTAAGAATTTTAATAAAGTTCTTTTTGACGAAAATTAAATGGAATTTGCTCTAATAAATCATTAATGTTTTGATTCTATTTTTTTAATCCACGGACCGAATGACACGTTATTAAAAATTAATATACACAAATTAGAAAGATTAAATTTTAAACTTCAGTCATAAACATTATTCTTTTTGGTTGAGACCGGGTATCCACCGCCGAACGCAGTGATTATTCTCTCGCTAGATTAGAGGCACCTTGAAGGGTGGGATAGCTGACCCAAGGATTTAAAGCTGCTTCATACTCAATGTGAGGATCGAACTCTCGACCCTTGGTTAAGATCATAAACATTATTCAACCTAACAAATTCAATATTTTTTGATTAAATTAAGATTTTTAGACTTAATCCTAGAAAAAAAAAACTAACAAAATATGTTAAAAAACTTAATATAAAAATTAATACCTTAAAAGTAGCTAGTTTATTCAAGTTGTTAAAAATCAAAATATATTACACATGCATGTTAGTATGATCCAAAAATTTAAGTGATAAGAATACATGGTTTTTTATTTATAATAAGCAAAAACAGAATTATAAGGAATAGAAGAAGTACTCAACTCTTACAATTCAAAGAGAAACAATCTATAAACCATGACTACACTCTAAGGAATTATTACACCACAACTGAGAAAATCAACATTAGACCGAGTTCTCTAGACTATATAACGAATTTATTGCACAAAGAATGATAAAATAATATGTTCTCCTCGATCTAAAAATAACATTGTTTTCGTACTCTTTAAATACACTAAATAGTTGTCAACCATATAACATACATGTTAACATGACTTAAAATTTTAAGTCTATGTACGTTAATTACAGAATCTCTAATTTAATCTCAAATTTATTTAAATATCAAATTATCTTTCAAAATTATCTATTTTCACTTAAAAAAATTTCTTCCCTTAAAATTTTCACTTAAAATATCATAATTTTTTTACTTTAAATGTAGAGTGATAGATGAGTTACCTATAAGCTGAATTAAGATGCTATGTTGAAAATGGATAGATGAGTGATGAAGTTGCTAAAAAAGAAAGGACTACTATCGGGCCTGTGCTGATAAAATGATAGCCATTTTATGTCGACTTAAAGGATATAACAATGTTAAGAGTCCAACATCAAGTATATCAAAATGCTGAATGTGACATCCATCTATTGGACTAATCTCTTGGGTTAGACACTTGGACGTACTCTCCTCATGTGTTTTATAAGTCCTAACAATTGTGGTGGGGGTGAGAAAAGGGCTGATGCTCATAGTTTGAGCACCATATTGAACACTTTGATATATTAAATGTTTAAAGGTAAATGAGTTAATACCCCTATAAAGTTAATCAGTTTTGTAATGGTACTCTTTGTATTTTCGTTTTTTTGAGATTCCTCTTGTAGTGTTAGTTTCTTTGTAATAGTCTTGAACTCAGTCAACTATAATATAATTATCGCAAATAAAAACCACCACAAAATATAATTTTAGCGTGAGTTTTAAACCGTCTTAAACTGAATCAGAGGGTATTGCAAATAATTTAACATTACAAGTTGGAATATCAAATTTTTTATTTACAAAGAGTATTGCAAA
Source organism: Trifolium dubium (assembly GCA_951804385.1). Lineage (NCBI taxonomy): Eukaryota > Viridiplantae > Streptophyta > Magnoliopsida > Fabales > Fabaceae > Trifolium > Trifolium dubium. The sequence goes on along the minus strand of OX638074.1, from coordinate 26,052,202 downwards.
ACTGACCAACTTTACGTCGGTCGTTGGGTATTAACCCATTTACCAATGTTTAACTTAAATTGAAAAGATGGTAGAGTATGTGAATAGAAGCTAGAAGCATAAAGCCCCTTATTTACTGTTGCTAAGGATTCTTCATCTCCACCTACTTATTTATAATTGGGTAGGTTTCGGAATCACATCACATTTGGTAATACAACTTGAACATTTTCATGAATATAATCTGCCATTAGAATCACTTAACAACTAATGGAACAATATTAAGCAAATTAACATTTTCAATTCATTTCAGCTGCATTAAAATTATACTCTTTATACTACAAAATTAGTGCACTATATAGTACTGTACAATCTAAACCAATGCATGCAATAATAATGTTTTGCAGAGTACTCTCATAATTACTTTGATTTCACTTTTTTACTCTCACTTAACTTATTCAGTTATTTGTTTTCCCTTCTTCTGTATCCATAAAAAATGTACTGTATCACATATATAGATTCTTCTTAGATCTCTCTCTGTGAATGGTGCAAATATAAAGAAGTGCTGATTCCAAATTATAGGACCCACGAAGGTGTGATTTAACATGCATAGTGATATTAAGTTATTGTCGTTGATGATCAATTCTATCAAATTCATGCTTTTCTGCTTCCCCAGTAAGTTCACAATAGTACTACTATAACATATAGTTCACACAGAAACAGTAGCTATAGATTATAGTTATTTTGACTTTCATTTCAATAACAACTTGGTTATTTTGAAGGTACCATCTGCACTTTATTCTATGCAATAATATAGTTGACAGCTAGCTTTTGGCTTGGTTGAAGTTGAACAAACAAAGAATTTATTCATATGGTTCAATTTATTTTTATTCTTATGTGCTATAATATTTTGCACTTATACTAATTTATTTTAATTCTGCTGTGGAAAATTACATGGGGATATTCATTGATTTGCATATGCATTGCTTATAGTATAAGGACTACATGCGGTAACTATATATGTCATGCTCACGCATATATCGACGTTTGAGATTGATTATAGTTAATTTCGTTGATGTCTAATCCGAAATGCCCAATTACAACTCAACAATCGAGATTATAACTACATGAAATAGAGTGTTGTTTCTACGGCAAGGCGACACTAATCCTTCATTATGGTAGTTTAAGTAGACTCCATTTACAACTCTTCGTTAAATATATATATATATATATATATATATATATATATATATATATATATATATATAGCTGTCAAAACGGACAGCCCGACCCGGATGGACAACAGGTTTTATCGGGCAGGGCTAAAAAGCCCGGGAAAAAATATAAGTTAGAAATTTAGTGTCTGAGTCTGGCCCTTTGCGGCCTAGCGGGCTTTCGGCTAAGCCCGACCCAGATCGATTCTTTTTTTTTTCTTTTTTATTTTATTATCAAAAAACAGTTTGATAGAGGAAATAAATTAAACATTTCAATTATAATATAAAAAAGTTTACATTAATCAAAATAAGTTACCAATCAACCAAAAAACATAAAATAAATTCAAATAATTTTTTAAACTAAACTAAGTTTATGCATAATCAAACAACACAATTATAATTTTCAATCAAAATATCACACAAAACAACATAAATGAGCATAATCAAACATAATTATAATTTTATGACTATTTTGTAAAACTTAGACTTGGGTTGTGTCTAAAAAAATAAAACAAAAAAACATATATGCAGGCTTTCGGGCGCCCATGGGCTATTCGGGTAAGCCTATATTTTCACCGGGTAAATACGGGCCGAGCTAAAAAACCCGAATGTTAATTTAGCTAGAAATTTAACAGTCCGAGTCCATTTTGACGGCTCTAATATATCTTTTGAACTTAAGAACTCTTGGGAAAAACATATATATTAGAGATGCTCTTATATCAAATTACTTTTTTTCTTGACCAAATAAACAAAATTAGTATATATTTTTCTGTTAATTTTCATATTCTAACTAAGAAAGTGAATGTTTACTTTTTTCATATCATCATTTATAATTTCCATTTATAGGGGAAACATGTCATAGAAAAAAAATCAGATGATTTGTCCTTTAACTTTAAAAATCAAATTTACATTGGCTTTTTGATCATTTTTATTTTTGTATATATGCAGAATTTTGGTTTTAGTCCCTGTATTAATTTTTGTTATAAATAAGTCATTGAGTCAATCAAATTTTTTTTTTTGGTCCTTAAAGTTAAAATCAATAGGAAAATTCACAAGTTTCTTGCAGATTTTCTTACAAATTTTTTTGCGAATTTTTGTTTTAAGGACTAAAATCAATTTTTTTTATTGATTCAGAGATTTTTTTAGAACAAAAATTATTACAGAACTAAAACCAAAATTCTGCGTACATACGTCAATACATGAAAATGATCATTAAGACTTACCATAATTATTATTGTAACACGGTATTCCCATCATCAAAATTACAACTATAGGATTTGCATATGCCATTGATTGCATTGCATGCTATTTTATTCCCTTAAAATATCTTATCTGCAACATTTTGGGCACATTTTAATAATATAACACTAATTGTACGTGTTATATTATTCAAAGAGCTTGGCAGAGTAATTGTCATACTAATTATTCAAAGAGAAGATTGTACCGACCGACTAGATCCCAAAATTCTGGAAAACAATTCAATCATAAGTTTGATCATTTAAGTAATTCATTAAAAAAAAAAACTTAGACAATGCATCTCAAATAATATAATACAATTGTTGGTGTGTTTTGATTTAATCTACATACTTTTTTCCGGCAACATGTTCAATAAATATATGCATTGATATTGATTGAATTAATTTTTCCTTGAGGATACACTTACTCAAAAAATTCTAACCAGAAAGTTCTCCTAATAAGCATTAATTATCTCATAACCATGAGCTAGCTGTTATTAGGAGAACTCTATAAAGAAAAAGAATATACTATATATTTATAAAAAAAGAGAGTAAAGTATGGGATAAATAAATAGGATAAATTAAATCCATGATATAGACTCAGATTACAGGGTCTATTTCATGATCTGGATTATCTACCTTAGGGTGTGTTTGATCTGCTAAAAAACAAGGTACTGGACAGGACAAGTTCTGTTGTACTGTGTTTGATTGTGAAACTGCTTCAGGGACTGGACAAATCAGATAGCAAGGGACAGCACAAAAACAGAAATTCTTGTCCTCTACTAAACCACAGCACAACTTTTTGTCCATAGTACAAGTGGTCTAAAATACCAAAATACATTTTTTTCCACCAAACATCGTATAAAACAAAAAATTATTCAATATCATAAAATTTTGTCTTGTGCTGTTTTATCTTGTGCTGTGCTGTTCTATCTTATGCTATGTTGTTCAGTACTTAGTGTTTAACAGATCAAACGCACCCTATGTTTCATGATCTGAATTATATTGTCTATCTTTAAAACTGAAATACTACCTTTTCTTTTTGAAGAAGTTAAATAAATAAATTCACTTGGATTGTTTGGTGGCTTGGGATATGAGAATGTGATTTTTCTCGAAGTCTCTATGCATATGCATACCTGATTAGACAAATTTATCACTAACTTTAGATAGATACAACTAATATTGAGCCAATTCCAAACCTTTCATTCATTGATTCAATTCACTTTATGTGAAGTTGTGAACCCAAACGGGTAATGATTAAGCGAGTGAAATTTAATTTGAATTAACCAAAGATAAATTAATTTTTTTTATAAGCAAAATTTGAATCATAAGGAGTACAAGAGGTACTCAATCCTTACAATTCTAGAAAGAGAGTTTAACAAAAAAATTTCTCCGAATACAATCCAGAAGATTATTACACTAATCATCAAACTGTACATTAATCAAACTCCCTTTTTCTATAAATTAATCAAACTCCTTTTTTCTATAAATCAGAACCAACAATTGCTTAATATGAGCTAATAAAAACGAAAAGTTGAGGATTGTCTCTCTAAACAAAATGTTGTTCCTTGAGCCCCAAATACTCCACAAAGTAGTCAGCCATATAAGATGACAAAAATCCTCACTATGCCGCCCTCCTTTAACCAAGCTGCCAACAACCATGAAGTGGTCAAGAATTGAGACCGAAGAAATAGGGGCACAATTCATCCACCGATAAACGTGTTGCCACACCGTATTGGTGAAGGAACAATGAAGAAAAATGTGATTTAGATCTTCATATTCCTGTTTGCACAATACACATTTCCTATCCTCATTATCAGTAATAGTACCTTTGCGAAATAAAACTTCTTTAGTTGGTAATTTTGCTAGTAACATCCGCCAACCAAAAATGTGCACCTTTGATGGTATGTTGTTCTTCCAAAGCCTCTTGAACGCGAGCTCTAGGCTAGGTTGAAGAGGTGTAACTTGATTCAAATTTTGCAGCAAAAAGTAAGCATATTTAACACTAAATAATCCTAGAGTGTTAGGAATCCATCGTCGTCTCTCTAACGAGTACTGGCATGGTTGAATCTGAGCCAACATGCTCTGCAAGTCAGCTGCTGCCATTTGTCGCTCAGAGTTCAAGAAATCAGTCCAAACCAACCCCCACGACCAACTACTATGATCCCACTGCCCCATATCCGACACAGTAGCATTACGGTTAGGAGACAATTGATATAAAGAAGGAAATGTCAAGCATAACGGTTCCAACCCAACCCATTTCTCCTTCCAAAAAGATATAAAGAAGGAAATGACAATTGATATAAAGACAAATTGATTGATATAATAATCTTACCAACTCCATATCTAGTTGCGGCCATGCATGCATTTTTCTCAAAATCTTATACATCATGTACATCATAATATCATTATCATGTCTTACCCTAATTTGGTAAAAGAAAAATAATAGAACCCTAGCTAGTGTACCAAACCAAGACTTCAGCATCTGTGTGAGATAACCGCCCAACATATACATAAGCATGACAAACTTAATTGTTATCTTGTGCTTGAGATTGCAAATTTTTTCTCTAATGATTAATTAATTAAAGAAATTAATTAATACATGTCCAATAAAGTTTATTGTGTATCAATTAACCATGAGACAGGTTGCTGTTATTGTGTGGAAATAAGTGGCTAGGCTTGCCATTCTTTATGACAGGAACCAACCGTGCAGCAACATTTCCTTAAATTTGGTGATTTGCTCAAAGGAAAGATCAAGAAGAGTTTTAGGCATATTATTTGATTAGCCACGACGTGGAGTCTATGGCGCTTACGCAACTCCATTGTGTTTCGTGGGGAAGGTGTCAATTATGTCTTCATTATTGGATCGTATTGTTCATTTGTCATGGTATTGGTTTATTGGTCGTTCTAGGAGTATTGTAGTTGTAGCTTTTTTTGATTGGTGTAATAACTCTCTAGCTTGTTTCCAATGTTTTTAGAGTGGTTTATGTTGAATTGTAAGGGTTGAATACCCCTTGTACTTTTTATAATTCAGTTTTGCTTATAAAAAAAAGGTTTAAACATCTTTTTGGTCCTTGTATGTACACCAATTTTTGCTTTTAGTACATGTATGTGATTTTATTCCAAAATAGTCCCCGTATTGACCAAACATTTTGTTTTTGGTCCATAAAGTTAAAATCCGCAGGAAAATTCTCAAGTTTCCTACAGATTTTTCTACGAATTTTCCTGTAGATTTTTGGTTTAGAGACTAGAAGCAAAAAATTTGGTCGATACGGGGACTATTTTGGAATAAAATCACATACAAGGACTAAAACCAAAATTTCACGGACTAAAATGACGTTTAAGCCTAAAAAAACCCATGACACCATTTGCTTCCACATGCTTATTTAAATCTAATTAATTGACTTGTTTAACTGTAAATCAAGTCTCCTGCTCTTAAATCAACCGGCCTATTAATACCTAAACAATATTTAGTAGCCCTTACCACATCCACTTATATTAGTTAATCATAATGGTTGTAATTAGTGTTGATTGACCTAATCATTCAATTGTTTTTTTTTTTGACAGTATCAATCAATTGTTTTTATGATTCTTGGGTTGAATTTGCTTCGTGACATCGCTAGTATTTTAGATTTGTACAATGCAATTGATAAACTCACTCTTCATAAAAATCAATCAATAATTTTTTGAATCATATCAACGACATCAATACCATAGAGGGTGGTTATAGAGGGTTTTGATTATAAAAAAAAAACGACATCAATACCATTTAATATATTAATGAAGAACAAATTCTTTCGAGTGTAATTTCATTTGAGAAAATAAAATATGATGTTTTACAATTTAAATTCATTTTGTTATTCTCTTTTCTATTAAATAATAAGAGATCACATTTTATTCTCTCAAGTAAAAATTACACTTGAGAAAATCATTTCCGGGTTATATCTAGTCTAATTTGTTTTCTTTTAAAAAAACTGAAGTAATGAATTTATAATTAATTATATTCCTAAGCACCTTTATACAAAACGACAGTTACGAGATCAATGATATATGACTTTAATGATATATGACAATTATATTTTTATAGAATTAGTCTAATATATATGTATGCATGGCTAACATAGCTAGACCCATCCATAATTTTTCCTACGTTTACTCGATCAAAATGTGACAATTATGTGATCAATGATATATGACTTTAATTTTGCAGGATACGATGGTGAGAATATGTGGGGTTATATATATGTTTTTTTGTTAACATTATTTTTTTTTAACATTATTTATTACAACTTACACGTTTGAAAGTATAAGAGATACTAAATCCACTACAATAAAATAATTTAATATTTGAATACTGGCATACTGCTAATATTCATGTAATATATTTGTCTACCACCAATAAAAATATAAATAAAATGGAAATTTTTTGGTGTACGCACCTTGGAATTTCATTCCATATGGTCTCTTTGTGGCTAAAATACCAAATTAAAATCCATATTAAGATAGTTAAATATAACAAAATATATAACAAGATAATAAATAATTGAATGATTGAATTGTTGGATTTTAATTAGCTTATCAAGTATATGTTGGATTTTAGCATATTAGGTGTTTGGTTAAGCGAATCTTCTCTGGTTAATCGAGCTTATATATCTGTTGAAGCGATAACTTATTAGTTTACTTATCACTCAAGCTATAGCTTATAAGTAGTAATCACTTGTTATACTAGCCTATAAAAATCACACTTTAGTAATAAATAATCAAGGATTAACATTGAATCCTAACATGAATACATACCCAACAAGTGATTTCAACATCGGAGCATGTTGATCACCATATCAATTTGCAAACGTACTAAAGTATATTTCGATTTTTTTTTTGTTGAGAATTACTTATTTATATATTTTCTTATTTCAATGAATATATATAGTTATATACACATCTTCATAGTTCAGTTCACACCATACACATGCAGAAGAAGACACACTACTTGTTGTGTATGCTTTAGTTGTTGTATTTACGCATAAAAACAACCACAAAATGCCACAACGTACTGTACTGCATGTCTACTAATAGTTATGAATTATTTTTCAATAATAATTAATAAATCCACATAAAATTCACATATAGGTCCTACTAAAATAATGACAAAAAATTGTCTAATTAATTTCTTGTTTGCTACAGCCTACAGTACCGTTTGTTAGACTCATCTTAATTAAGTCCTAACCACATGAAATTAATCTATTTATGTGATCTATAACCACTGACAAGATGCTTATGTATAATATAAATTAACTAATGTAATGTTAATGAGACAAGATGAACAAATTAACAAATTAAGAAGAATTAATCCAAATGCATGGAATGAAATTGATTGTTAAGTAGCTCTCTTCTCATTTTCAACGTATCTATTGCTAGTGCTACCATGAAAAACAATAGTTCTTTAGTTTGAAGTATTCAATCAAGTGCCATTTGGGTCTAATGTTTATTTTATTTTAATTATTATGACTGAAACTTTTCTTTTAAAAATTAATGGTTCTATAAATAGGCCAATATTATTAACAGTGCTAATCAATTATTAATCAACTTGGTGGGGAGGTGCTTTTTTAACTTCAAAATACTTCTATATAGGCATGTTTGGGGGGGTCAGCATGTGTACGTGTTTTATAATTGCATAAAAGAAGAAAAAAAAAATACTCTCATGTTCAAGTATAATTTGCTTCCTAAAAAAAAGTATTGCATTTACTTTTACCTTTTTATCAACTAACTCATATAGATTTAGTTAACAACAAAATTAATTATTATTTGTCAAAAAAATAAAATAATTATTAATATGATTTTGTGAACTCTCCATAACTTTGTTGGATACACCTTGTGATTTTTGATATTTAATTATTTTAAAGTAAATACAAATTTCCTATATCCAATAAATATTGGTATTAAGAACATTTTAGGATGAGCAATTTTAATCGGCAACGGCGACGAGAGAGATCAGAATCGATTGGACCGATAAAATATTATTGAAACTTCCATGCCCATTTTGGTGTTTTGGGTGAGAGATAGTTAAGTAAATAAAATTGACTTGTTATATATAAAAAATAGTTTGAGTCAATAAAAATGATTTATTTAATTCAAAATTTGAATAGATATAACAATTTTTGGTTAAATATATTTTTAGTCCTATCCTATAAAATGGCGATCTTCTAAGTTTAGTCTTTATTTAATTTTATTCAATTTTTAGTCTTTAAAAAATTATCATGCACTCAGTTTTGATCTTTATTGAAAAATCAACTTGTATTTTTGAATGATTTTTTCGTAGGTATGTTTAGATCATCCTAAAAAGTTCATCAAGAAAAACAAGCTCAAAATTTGATTTCTAAATCATAATTTTTGTTACTTTTATCTCAAATTTTTGCTATTGAAAATTTTATATTTAATTCATATCATGTTAAAAAATTTAAATTTTAAAAAATAAATTGTATATGATATTTTAAACATGCCCATAAAAAAACTATTCAAAAATTTAAGAGTTTAATTACAATTAAGCAAATTTAAATTTAATAAAGATTAAAATTATATGCAAGAAACAAATTATAAGAAATAAAAATTAAACTTTAAAGGTCCTTAATTTTTTTTTGAATCAATCAAAGAGATGAAGTACAAATTAGATGGACCAAAAACTTTAAAGGTCCATATTAGAGGGACCAAAAACATTGATCAAACTTTCTTTCATATATAGGACGAGATGGAGTACAAATTAGACAACCCTACACCGTCATGACCATCTATAAATAAAGGTAAATGTTAAAATGTGTTTTTAAAGTATATGATAAATAATTTAAGATAATAATATTTTGGCAAAAATACACTATTGATTCTTTATCTTATTTATTTGTAACACTTTGGTCTTTTATCTTTTGTTTGTAACAAATTGGTCATTTATCTTTTATATTTGTAACACTTAATAATTTTTCTCATTTTTAAATAAAAAATTATTTAGGTGTAGGATTATTTTATTTTTAAAATTCATTTATTTATTAAAAATAGAAAATTTATGAAGACATTATAACCTTCATCATCATCTTGTAACCAAAAAAAAAAAAACTTTATCATCTTCCTTAAATAAAAATAAAAATCAATTTCTACCCAAATTTACCTTCAAATAACATAAACATCTCTATATTCATCATCTTTATATTCTTTTAAACTAAAAAATCATAATCCCCACTTTCAATATACATACCCTAAAAATTTATGCAGTAGATTATCCTTCCACAAACATGGCCTAATTCATCTAATGAACAATTTGAATAATACATAGTTTTGCAACTTGAAGAAGAATGAGGAGCCACGAGAATTTGGGGGTTTTTTTGGGGTTAATAATTTTTTTAGGGTTTATTGAAAATTTGGGGATTTTGATTTTTAAGTTTAGAAGTATATAAAAGTGAATCTAATAGAGATGTTGATGTTATTTGAAGGTGAATTTGAGTAGAAATTTATTTTGATTTATAGAAGATGATGAATACATGCATGAAGATGATGATGAAAGTTTGAAGGTGTTTATAATTTTTCTGGGTTTACCTATTTTTAATAAAGAAAAAAAGTTTACAAATAAAATAATGCTACATCTCAGTTTTTTTATTTAAAAATGAGAAAAATTATTAAAGTGTTACAAATATAAAAGATAAAGGATCAATTTGTTACAAACAACTGATAAAGGACTAATGTGTTACAAATATAAAAGATAAAAGACTAATTTGTTACAAACAAAAGATAAATGACCAAAGTATTATAAATAAATAAGATAAATGAGCAATAGTGTATTTTTGCCTAATATTTTTCTCAAAAGTTATACATTTAACTTTTTAATGGTAAAATTTTTGTATTTTTAATAAAATGATTCTATTTTGAAGTTCCTTAATATATACCATTATGGTACATAAATAAATTAAGAAAATTTCATAACGTGTGTTACCAAATTAATCATGTTGAATAATTTGTTGTAACCTTAGATTGATTAAGAAAAAGAAAAAAGGAAGAAATAAAAAGCCTGAAGATTTACCTTCCCTATTATGGAAGATTTGGTCGTTTGTGTTTGTTCTGAAGCATATGTTTTTCCCTACGAATTTCTGACACTGGTGGAGGCATGCTGCTCCCTCTCTTGGAACATAATATACTTACTTCAACCTTTTATGTTAGCTAGCTTTCAAATAAAGGAAATGCTTAAAATCACACTCAAAATAAATAGGTTTAAATATATAAAATATCTTTGTATTTTGGTTACATGAGTTTTAATCTCTATATTTTAAAATAGTTTTAAATTAATTTATTCTTTCATTTTACTTTTAAAAAGATTTTTAGACCTATTTTATGATGATATGTCACTTGAATTTTAGTCTTTATTCTTTAAAAAAACATTTAAATTGAACTTGTATTTTCATTTTACTTTTAAAAAGGTCCATGATCATTGTCAAGTCATCAAAAAATACCCTGTTATTAAAAAATGAGTCCAAGAATCTTTTTGAAAATAAAATGGAAGTTAAAGGTCAATTTAAAAGTTTTTAAAATACAAAGACTAAAACTGAAGTGACCCAAAATACAGAGACCTTTTATATATTTAAGTCAAATAAATACTTAAAGTAAGAAAAATAATAATATAATCTTGAAAATAATTCATTTAATATTATAAAATTTTAAAAGAAGAATTATTTTATTTGAAAAATTATTTTGGTTTTTATTTTTTTAACTATTACATTGGATGTACTATTTAACACAACTTTTCAAATAATAATGCCTTACCAAATACTATCTCCAATCTTAATATTTAGGGTCATAATATTTAGGATTAGGGCCGAGGGAGTATATATAATATATGTAAGTAGTGTTAATATTAATAGGCCAAAAGTTACTATATAAAATATCATATAATATGACTTTATAAGAATAAATATTTCTGTAACTTTATATAGCTTAAAAGGTTTGCACCCATTTCAAGCTTTAAAGGTTTCCCTTGTTTCAGCCTATAGAACCACAGCTTTTGGATTTGGAGGAAGGAAAAGAGCCTTTATTTTTTCTCTCGATCACAAAGCCAATGAAACATCATCAAAGAAGTACAACGGTTATAAACAAAGTACAAATTAAAGTCTACTTCAAGATCACTCTACATCATACATTGAACCTATATTTGGTACTCACAGTATATATGTTAAAATTACGGTGATTCACTAAAATTTTGTAGAAGCAGTACAAAATCAGCGCGATATACCAAACACGCATTGATTAATCTTAAAATGTAGTTTTTTTTAAGTATTCTTAAATGATTTTATAAAAAAGAAAAGTAGTCTAAAATAATTTGTTTTTTTTAAAGAAAAACTAGGATACCACCAACTATATATATATCTATTATGTAATTCTTTAAATCAAGTTATTATAAATATTTTTAACTTATCATGAATATTGTACCTAAGTACATAAAAATAAGGTGAATTCTTAGGTACCCATCTTAGTTGGATGGGTACCGGTACCTCGCTGATGTGGATATGAGGTGGCAGAGCATTAAAAACTAAATTATTTATATTTAGAACTTTTTAATATTATACACTAGTTTTTAATATTTGCAATTATATCCTTACTATAAATATAACTATTAATATATTTCCTTTTTAATATTATATTATTATTTTTTTCTTGGCAAAAAAAAAACGTATGATTCCATAAAAAGTTCAACAAAAATTGTATAGAATATTTTATTTTTCTCTTCACCAAAATAATATAAAAAACGTATGTAAAAAACTAGTTTTTCTAATTTTTCTTTTTTAAAAAATTTTCAAATTTTAATTTTTGTCTCATAAAAAGTATCATATTTTCGTCCATAAAAGTTTTAGTCACATATATTAAGTCGATTTGTACTTTTTAATTATTATGTTGTCTACATATTTAGAATATTATAAAAAATTCTTTTAAATATAAAGAGCTCAAAACTTAATTTATAGGTGAAGATTTTTGTTATTTTTATCTTGATCTTTTGAATTTAAATATTTTTAAAGTTTTCTAAAGTAACTTTTTTATAGTATTATTCTAACTATGAAAAAGTTATTCTAAAAATTTCAAAGTTTAAGGATAATTAAATAATTTCGAAAATGAAGGACTAAAAACTGTGTAATAAATAATTTTCAGGACTAGAAAAATGCCACATTTTTTTATGAGGATGGAAAATGAAATTTGAATTCTTTAGTCATAAAATTAGTTGGTTAATATTTTCATAGAAATTAGATTTCTTAAATTACAAATGGTTCATCTATGTGTTAAATTGTCTGATGCTGAAATTCAAATCATTTGTTACAGTTTGTTTTTAAAATTATGTTTTTATACGAACTATGTTTCAAGTTGAACGCTCTGATCGAGATAAAATAATTTCATTAGCCACAATATGCATAATTAGTTGAGACTTAAGGATTATTTTATGTGTATTAGGTTTCTTGAGTTATAGTTAATCTAACTAGTTGAGATTGAACTATTATATTGTCATAATTTGAATTCTTAGGTGCTTTCAATTCCAATTTAATTTAACTTATGTGTTTTTCGAGTGAGAGTTGTTTCAACTAGTTGAGATGAAACCGTTTTAGATTGTCGAATTTTTTTTTTTTTTTTGTCGAAATTTAAAGTTCTCGGTGTTTGTCAATTCCAGTTAGCTGAGATTGAATTAAGAACATTTTTATATAATTTTACCTTTAAATTATGTTTATTTATTTACTATATCAATATAATTTTTATATTTAAAAATTTATTATATTTTATTTTCCATCTTATAAAAAACATCATGATATCATTCCTAAAAAATTATTTTAGCTTTATGATGTTAAGCCTATGTGTATTTTTTAATTATTTATAATTAGAACATTATAAAAAGTTCTTTCAAAAATTAAAAGTTCAAAATTTAATTTATAGGTCAAAATTTATGCTAATTTTATATTATTCAAAACATACTTGAAAAAAATTAATGAAAAATTTAATAGTGCAAAGATAAACATGATTTTGAAAACTAATAAGATTAAAATTGTGCATAATAAAATTTTGTAGTGCCAAAGAAATGCCACATTTTTTATGAGGATGAAAAATGAAATTTGAATTCCTTAGTCACACTTAATTTAATTTGTAAAATTAATTTGATATTTTCATAGGAATTATGTTTCTTAAGTCGTAGTTAGTTCCTTACCAAAAAAAGTTAGTTCTACTAAGTGATACTAAACTATCTCATTGTTTATGTTTCAAGTTAAACGGACAACCAAATGTTAGTTGGTCAATGGTTATTGACGCTTGTCTTGGTATGGAGGACCACGGTTTGATTCTTGCAACTGTGTTTGGGAAATGACTGAAACCACTTGATGACAAAACTTACCCCGAACTCTGGACTAAAAAAATAAACAGTCTGATCGAGATAAAGTGATTCCCTTAGTTACAATCTGCACAATTAGTTGAAACTTAGCGATGATTTTATATGAACTAGGTTTTTTTGAATCATTAGGCTATCTTGTTGTGATTGAACTATTATATTATCTAAATTCAAGTTATTAATTGGTTGTCATTCTAATTAGGTAAAAGTTGAGTCTTAAGTCACATGAGTTCATGAGTATTTGTCATATGAATTAGGTGTTCAAAACCCCTTAATTGACGAGACAAAATAAATTAATGTATCTTTTTGACCAAGATTACTCAAAGAACTCTCATCAACGTTAAGTTTATAAAATGTATGTGAAGACGTTAAAGTTGTCAATTAAGATTTAGGGTTTGAGCTTTAAAAATCTACGGACTATACTTTTTTACTCAAAATATTATAATTTGTATTATCAAAAAATAAAAATAAAAAAAAGTAAAATAGTTTTTTAAAAAAATAAAAACAAAATTTATCTTTTGAGGGAGTTGAACCATGGACACTTAATTAAAATTTTAACTAAGTTACCACCAGGACAATCATATTCTTTTGTTGATTTTTGTTTGCTATTGAAACTTAAAGAAAAAAAAAAGCGATATATAAAAAAATAAAAAATAAAATGGAAAACCTAAAACGCCCCACTGTAAACACGATATCAATTTCTTCATTCTTCAAACTGCCCCACTGTAAACAAATCTTAAACGTATCTTTCTTTCGACTTTGATTTTCTTCAAAAATACCACCCTTCAACTTTGATTTTCTTCAAAAATACCACTCTTCTATAAAATCATGGTATCACTCCTAATAATTCAAAACCCTATCGTTGTAGAAGAATGGAGTTTGGTGAAGCATCAGTTACGTCACCCTTGGTTTCTAAGAAGAAAAAGATTTCTGTCAAAAAAGAGGAAGAGATGTTTCAAGGAACACCTCTGATCAATTTAGTCGACAGGTAAATATCCTTTTCTTTATATATTGTTGATATTCATCAATAAGTTTAAATATCCTCCGGTGAATTTAGTCGACAGGTTTGGTATGGGCGGGCTTGTTGTTTGTTTGTGTTAGAGGGGTCTTTATGAGATTTTCGAGATGATAGTGTGTCACGTTAATTAATCTAATTCTTTCGTTTACCAAAAAAGTGCCATAATTTGAACAGAATAACCTATAATACCTGATCTAATCACAAATCAAACAAAGGGTATTGTACAACGTTAATAAGAAGCCTATTTTTTGGCTTCTGACATGGGAAAATCAGATAACCGAAACATGATTCCAAAGGTGATTTTAGTGACCGAAACATGAATCAAAACTAGATGAGTTCAAAATCATGTAAGAAGACTGAGCAAGCTAACAGAATAATTGCATTAGAACTATTTTATGAGATTTTTGAAAGTTGATTTTTTTTGAGAATTTTTAGAGTTTATTTCTAACCACAAACCTATAGGTTTGAATGATTTGTGTCTTACATATATGTAATTGTTTTGATTGGATGATATTGTAGCCCACCGAAAGCACACAAGATGGAGATGAATTCAGATGATAATTGGAATTCTGATGATGAAAATTGTGATGATTGGATTCCAAAAAAATCCAATCCTCATAAAGAAGAAGAAGAAGAGAAGGTAATTAATTTGTCATATACAAATAATATATATATATATATATATATATATATATATATATATATATATATCATTCATAAAGTGTTTGTACACAATTTTGAAATATTTGTCAATATTTGAATAGGAGAAAACACAAGATGAGAAGATAGCTAAGTTGGTGGAAACTTTTGATCACTTTAAAGAAAACTTAATAAGCTGTTTTAGCCAACCAACTGTGATGTTTGCTCCCCCTATGGTGAGAAAAATAGTAACACCCGTTACTAAGGAAAGAGTTACAAAACTGTATTCACCATATCGCAAGGACAGTGTTGAAGTAACCAAAACTCCGACTGGTTGTTACATTGGATCGATAAAAGACACTCGGAGAAAATTAGTTGGACCATTTATCCCCGATGTAAGTAATGTACCTTTGTGTTACTCATTTAATATAACCATTATTCTAATTTTCTATTAGTAACTCTTACTTTTCACATCATATGTTCATGCAGTGGTTGTCTTCGTTATTTAAACCAATGAAGACAATGAATTTAAAGTCAGATGAGTGTGATATGGCGAACTATATATTTGGCTGTTCAACAAATGAGTTAGTCATATTACATTTCGAATTGTATTAAATATTTGCTTTTTAAATAATTCAACATTGTGAATGACATAAATTGTGCATTTATTTGTTAATATTGCAGCAAAGAGGTCATTATTAGTCCAAGTATACCATTATGTGATGGAACGAGGAAGCTTCTGCAATGTTTGAAGCCCAAGCAAATGCTCCTCCAGGATGTAGTAGTTCTTTTTTATACAACTAATAGCTTAATTTTTTTTTAAAAGCAAATATTTAATACAATTTGAAATGTAACAAATACGTGGTTATATTAATGTTCGTCGATGATGTATGTTATATTCATAGCTTAATTTTTTTTTCACATGATATCTTCACATTGTTTCAGATAATTAATTTAGTGGTATGTGTGTTGACGGATAAAGCAAAGAAGGGTCGAAAAGGAATTTGGTTTATGCCAACGTATTTCTCGGTACAATCTTCACACAATTTTTAACTTATATTAGATTTGTGTACATATATATTTGAGTATCCCTGAATATATTTTTTTTATCATAGCAATATGTGATGACATGGAAAGCACCAATAAAGACCATGATAAAAAATTATAAAAAATCATTTATGGGAGACTATGATATGATTTCAAAGGTAATTCACAAAACCATATTATTAGCAGATACATAGTTCTAATAAATTTACCTAAATATTAATTTGAAATATATACAGGTATTTATACCAATAAATGATGATGAATACACACATTGGTTCTTGCTTATGATTGACTTTGAGAAAAAAGAAGTCGTTTATCTAGACTCGTTACCAAATCATTCAGCCCATCCCGGCAGAATGATTAGTATCAGGAAAATGGTAAGAAACAAAAATTTATAATTCTGTATGTTTATAGAATTCGTTGTATCTAAAATACAAAATTTATATCATATCACTTACACTCATTGTTTCCTTTAGATTTTATACATGGATGATTTGCTCAAGGATCCCTCTTTCCATGTGAATAGAGCAACATATAAACCAATCATAGGTGATTTTAAACTAATCACTCCTAATGGTCTGGGAACGCAAGCCAATAACTCGTGCGTAATTCTAACTCTAATTTCATTACATTCGTATTTTCTTTAGATTCTATTTCTTTTGTATTTCTAATGATAGATTTTAATGTTAGGAATGACTGTGGAGTTTGGGTGATTATGTGGATGATGCAGATGGGAACAAATGATTATAAGATTGATGTATGCCTTACTTCCTTATTCTACTATTATGTTTAGTTTACTGGTAATTTTTTCTAATAATTTTTCAATTTATGTTATAGGTGGATGAAGGTACGAGACTTAGGATAGCATTAGATCTGATATCGGATCCTTCCAACATATTGAAAGAGAAAGTTTTCGCCGATGCAAAACAAATGAGGGTCGAAGAGCGCAATAGAAGCTGACTAAATTGTATACCCATATGTTTTACGGGATTTTGCAATCATTAAAATTTCTTTTATAGTTATGACTTTAGTTTCTACTAGTATGGATGGTTGACTGATTTATTAATTTTGGATAATTATTATGTTTCTACCACTATGGATGGTTGATCAGTTTCTATTAATCAAAAACTCATGTTTTTTTTTACTTAATTAAATGTTCCTTATGCCTCTACAAGGAAGCTGTTGTGATGAATTGTTCTTTATTTTTAGTTACGAATATTGTGTGAGATTGTGTTGTCTTTTGGTTTTGGATTTGATGTTTTAGATTCTGCATAAAAGCTTTGGCCTATCTTTTTGCTTTTGGGTTGTATTTAGCATGTTTTTTATTGAGTTCTAGTTCAGGTGTTTTTATAATAGGTGCGTGTAATTTAACCCTTAGAACATGTGTGTCAAATTCAATGTGCCAGTTACGTTTACCGGTGGAGTAAGCTAGCCTGTTTCTGGAGTAGTTAGCACATATTAGGTTCATGATGTGGTGGTTTTTGCCTCTATCCTTATTCTAGTTTGCTGGTGTTTTGCCTGCAGTGTTATCTGTGGTATGTTTTTGTTTCCAATGGTTATGTAATTGTATAAGGGTTAGGCGCCCATCTGCTGCAGTGTATCAGGTATTGGCTAGCACTACAAATATTGGCTCCGGCCTATTCAGGCTTTATGGCAGCATTTAAGAGTGCATGCATGTATGCGCGTCCGCGCGCGTGTCAGAGGATTCCCATGTTGGTTCAGTGTTCTTGTTAAATTCAATGTGCTCTTGCTTACTATATTTTATTATTGCATATTATGCAACAAGGTGTTTTTGAGTGCAAAAGAGACATGGGTTACAACAATATATGTTGTCATGGCTTCTCTATTAATTACAAAAAATAGCAAAGTGAGATTTTGAAGCACTGAAACTTATAGACTTATTCCCTCCCAGCTTCCATTGAACTTAAAATGAAGTCCTGTAAATTTGGGGTTCCTACTTAGCAAATGTAAAAAGATACCTTGCATGCATCTAAATTGCATTTGCGAATGACTTTGCATATGTTTACGGTTTTGCATTTGCATATACCAGTACAAGAAATTTTCGTAGGAACTAAGTCTGCCATGCATTCACTGTCACTTGTTATAAACTCCAAGTGACTCAGAGTTAAATCTCTTACAATTTAGCACCAAATCAAGTACTTAGGTTCCAAACTTGGGATAAAAATCAAAATTGTACAAAATTTTCCTTGAAACCAATAAATCACCATGTTATACGTTGACCTCTTCATCAACTATAATGAGAGGTTTAAATATAAATCATATTGATAAATAAAAAATGGTAAATCATAATGAGAGGTTTTCAACAATCCCATAGCTTGTGATTTGTTAATATGAAATCTTCATTTTCACCTCCATTCCTAGCCTTTTTTGCTGAACGCTCCGCCTCCATAAACTAAATAAATTAAGAGTAAATATCAGAGACAAAAAAACATATTGCATGACTTAAATATGAATGTTGTGTTTACTCACATTATGTGCTCTCCCAAGAAGAAAATTTGGAGATGGGAAGTTGTCTATCGGTGGAAATTGAGGAAAAATTCTTGCACTTTGATTTGGAACAAATTGGGGTGAAGTTGATGCGCTTTGATTCGGAACAAATTGGGGGAAAGTTGATGCGCTTTGATTTGGAACAAATTGGGGGAAAATTGATGCACTTTGATTTGGAACCCCATAGTTCCTCCACATTGTATTATGACTTTGCATTTTACCAGTAGGATTACCAAATACAAATCCATCTCTCATAACATTCTGAAACAAATAATAACATACACATAAAAAGATAAATATAATATTATATCTCAATGGACTTGTATTCCCATAAATTCTTTATAACAGACTACTTACGCTTTCAATATTCAATGAGTGATTTGGAGTGATAAAAGCACTAGTCACTGGACCGTCTTGTTCATTTGTATTTGACATGTTCACCTTAGGTTCGTTAGACTTCTCATCTTCAGCCTAACACCATGTCATAAAAGTGTCAACAACCAGTTATGCGCTTATGAAATTCAATTGAAATTTAAAAAGAATAACAATGTCACCTTTCTTTTGCTAGAGTCCTGGTTTGAAAGAGCGACACTGACACCTTTCTTTTGTTTACTACCACAAGGGTAACGACCAGTCTGCACTAACATAATATGATGTCATAAATAAAAAACATAACATGAATATATAGAGCTAGATAAGAATGATGGTTATAAGCATATAGTAATAGTATAATAGTAGTGCTCTTTTTCGTTTGTGACTTTTACCGAGTCTATGTCGTCGTTTTATATTAATTTCAAGACATAAAATAAAACTAGCCTTTAATTAAGAACAATCACAATAATAAACTTACTTTGAAAGCCATCGACTCGTCATCAGATTGGCCAGGTGAACCCTCATCCTCAACATGATGTAGATCATCACGTGCAGCTAGTACAGGACATTTTCGTTTGTTGTGATTAGGTCGTTTACAATGAGTACATAGTCTCCGATTCAGCTTCTGTGATTTTTTTTTCCCACGAGGAGCACCCTTGCTCTTGACAATTTCAGGATCACCTATAACCGATGGATTGACCTTATTTTTATTATTTCCACCACGATGCCTCCTTATTTTCTCACTCAAATTATAAATTCCTTCTATTGCCGCTTTATAAGAACCAGCATCTTTACAAGAAACATCACACAAAGCATTGAACGCAGCTGACATTGCCCCTCGACGAAACATGATTAATTTTTCAGAATCACATTCTTCAAAAGACGCTGGTGATACATAATCATTCTTTGCTGATTTAGTCCACCTCTTACAAACCAAACTTTCTGGAAACACCTTTATATGCTCATGCCTCATGGCACAAATAATGTGAGAACATGGAATTCCTATCCGTTCAAACATACTACAGTCACATAAAAATATATTTTCCACCTTATTAATACGAACTGAATGCATAGAATTTGGATAGCAAAATCGATTGATCTTCAATGTCACATTATTACCAAGCTTAATCTGTCCAATGACATTCAACCCAGCTGCACTTTCTATCTGTTGTTTAACTTCCTTAAACTTTTTTCTTGTAAAGATCTTTGAAGCTCCCGTCTCAATCTCTTCTAATGCATTTGTCAAGATAGGCTCAGTATAGAACGACTCAAAATCAGACAATAGTTCATTATGTCTGTAATCTTTCAATGCTCTATCAAAATTATACATAAAATCAACAAGGCTGGTTTTATTGTGCACATACCCTTTGATAAATGAATTGATACCTTCACAACGAGATGTAGTCCTTATACCACAAAATTTTTTGTCTCGCATGTACGCACTTGCCCACATTTTCTTCCTCTTATAAACCTTTGTAACCCACTCGTGGTTAGATACATTACAATCATCGGTGATCCTCTTCCACTCAGCTTCAAATGTCTCAGGTGAATAATTGGCATAGATCAATGAGTTAAACTCTTCCACGAACTTTGAATTCTTGACATTCTGAATAGCATTTCGATGTAAATGCCAAGAACAAAGGCGATGTAATGCATTTGGAAATTCAGCTTTGATAGCTTTCTTCATTGCTTTATCCCCATCAGTAACAATTGCATTCGGAAGGTTTGGAAACATTGCTTCTGAGAAGGCATTTAAAATCCACTTATATGTCTCTGTCGTTTCATCAGAAACTAAAGCACAGTCAAAAATTGTAGTTCCACCATGATGATTCAACCCACTGAAAATAACAAACGGCTTGTTGTACCTGTTCCTTTTGTAGGTTGCGTCGAATGAAAGCACATCACCAAAACATTCAAAGTCAAACCGACTAGTTCCATCAGACCAAAACAAATTTTGTAGACGACCGTCATCTGTTGTGGTAAACTTCGAAAAAAACATTGGGTCATTAAAAGCCTTAGACTGCAAATAACACAAAGCACCAAAAGCATCCCCACTTTCCCTTTTAGCCTTAGCTTCATTAGTAAAGTAGTTATATAGGTCCTTCTTGATAAATCCCAAATCTTCATGACCACCTTTATGAGCCATCATAAAACCCAAAATATGACATGTTCTAACACCACATGTATGCAAGCCATCAGCAAGCACTTTATCAGCTTCACTCAATCGACGATACTTAGGAATAAAATGAACCAAATTTTGTGGAGTTAACTTATGATTGTGAGCGGACTCGAATGCAACAACTCTCCAATTCTTAGTCTCACCATTATATTTCACACGAATCCGAGCTTGACAACCTGTTCGAGTCAATGCCTTTGGAGCCCTGTGTCGGTCTACCCGCGACAAATGTTTATCGTGTCTCTTACCCTCTCTATTACAAACTAATTGGCGCATAGTAGTATTCCCTTCAAAATTAGTTTCCTTGTTATCTTTTCTTATGGCAAATCCATGATATTGAGCATACATGTCATAAAAAGAAATAGCTTTTTCCTCCGATTCAAATTCCATCTCTCTTATATCATCATCTGTGATTTCAGCTATAGATCTATAATCATTCAAGTCTTCTTCCCCTTCCTCAATATCCATGTAATTACCATTGTTCATTTCACCATCATTAACATCTCCATTATGATTCATGTTTGCTTCACAAGTTGTAACATTTATGAATTAGATATCTGCACCATATGAACTTTGTAAGTCACTAATTTTTTTTAATGCAGCAAATATAATATAAAAGCATCTAGATATGATTATTTTGGATATGTTGAATTCTTTATTCAAATGTAAGATAGTGATGAAGCATCTAGATATGATTATTTCATTTTTTTATATGGTGATTTGAACTAGGATGATATAAGAGTGACTTATTGGTCTTCATAGTGTATTTTATTATTCAACATTCTTATACAATTTTAGCATTTGATACAGAAAATATAATGTGTATAAATATTTTTTTTGAACATCAAAGAATATTATTAATAGACAAAAAGTGGGTACAAGAAGTACACCACCCACCAAGAGTTTACATTGACAGAGACAAAGATGGTGTGAAAGGATTGGGATAGTGTGAAAGGAAGATGTGCCGTAGGACCAATTAACAATTACACCACCCAACTTCTTGACTATGGCAAAGACACTCAATGTAAAAAACCTTTGCTATAACTTCTATAAAAACTGAGTTCTTTATCTCTTACTATATCACTTTTTATTAATGTTAATTGGTTCACAAGGGAGGAAATTTAATTAATGTTAATTGGTTCACAAGGAAGCAAAATCTTCACCATGTGAGTGATCCCAATTTGCATCAGCTAAAAACTACAAGTTGATCAATTTCCATATCTACTGTACTGACTAACTTTGTCCTACATAGGCTTGGGATGCTAGCATAATTGAAACAGCAGAAGAAACATTCTATGACTTTTTTGTTTTTTGAAGCAACTAAAAAGTTTTATTATAACTTGTTAAGCACAAGGAGTGCTACAACAAGGAAGAAAGAGTACAAAAGTTGATTACAGAATAGCAGAACCAGGCCAAACACATGCCAAAATCACATAAAGCTAGAGGTGAAAGATAAAAGCTAACCTCCCCTCAATCCTATGCAAAAAAGGGGTTTAGTATGCCAGCAATTAAACCTTTGCTACCCCTACAAACAATCAAAGACACGCACAAACAAGACCAATAGACCACGTAACAAAAACCAGATAACACCCATAACATGGAAACTCATATGTAGTCAAATACAATTGCGATAAAAGAATTTGAATACTCACTCGAAGTAGTCGACAACAGCGGACTGACGAAGGATGCAGGTGAGAATGTCAATAGCACAACGGCGGACTGACAAAGGCACAACGGCGGACTGGCGAAGACACGGCGGCAGATTGACGAAGGCACAACGGCGGATTGATAACGTCGTACCGGCGGCGGAGATTTGAAGAGAGAAAAATACCAATGATGTGATTTGAAGAGAGAAGATATCAATTTTTTGAAAAATTGAAGATTTGAAACCCTAAAAATGGAAGAATTTAGAAACAATAGAGATGAAGATGGTGACTTGTTTTAACTAATAATTTGTTTTTAATTTTGTTTTGGTCGTGACTTTTTTATGGTAGTAGATGAATTATTTTTAATTAATCAATGTGTGTTGCAACTAAAATTTATAAGATTGTAGGTGCAATTTTGCAATTTTTAAAACTTCAAAAATAATAATTTTAAAAATTTGTAAAAATAATTGTTATGATGACTAGAACATATGTGGACCAATTAAACTGAACCATATCTTTGGGGTACGGTACCATGATAAAAAGAGGAGGTACCTGAATGTTCACCTAAAAATAATGTAAATATTCTAATAATTGATTAAGAATTTGTAGTTAATATCTTTTTTTTTATTTGCAATAATATCTTAAATACATATGTTCAAAAAACATTATCTTAAATACATAGTACTATTTAATTAATTTAAAAACGTGATTTCCTTCAATCTATTTTTTTTTATCAAATCGGTACGACCATTTTTATGACCAAGTCACTAAATTGATCTAGATTTTGGAAGACACTTTTAAACAAGTCTTTGACTTCATATGAATATTTAAAAATATCTTTGATTTAATTAACTTGTCAAATTAATCTCTATTTTTAACCACTTAATATATTTTATAACTTACTATAAATTTAGTCCTAAACTTATTCTCAATTTATAGTCCTAAACATATCATTTGAAGGACTATAATATGAGTAATAAATTCACAATCAAAAGTCTTGTGAGCTTAGCTCAGTTGATTGAATATTCATACGTAATGTGCAAAAAACTAGAGTTCCAAACTCTGGTATATGTCCAGTTATTCACCGTCAAGAATATATAAAATTTTAACTACTAGACAGACTACTTGACAAAATAAAATTTCACAACCATAAAACAATTTATTCTTTGTACCAAAACAAAATCTATTGTTTTTTATTTTAGGTAACATGCGTGTATATATCGTAGCATCAATTAGATTTTTTGACAAGTGAATCAAATATAGTACTTTAATAAGTATTAATTACAAATAATTAAAGAATTATTATTACAAGCAGCATTTGGAGCGATCATACATTCCAACAACATTAATTTTGCGTATATAGGGGAACTGATTTCATTCCTATTGTTTTTCAACATGTCTTTTTCATTTTGATTCAAATTATTTAATACAGACATGACCGCAAGTGTTGCAAAATGATGAGCATGTTGTTTTATTATAAGTTCAGTTCATATACATACATGCACCTACCATACCACAATCCTTCTTCTCTTAATTATACCGACAAATAAAGTACTCTTATTATATTTGATATACTAAAGTTGCAACTTGCAAATATATTTGATGTATTGGAGCATGGAATTTACAAAACTCCCCTGCATGTTGAGAAGTACTACAATACACGCAATTGCAGCCGCTTAATGTTGACATGGTAATATAATCGCATCACATTGTAATTGCAGTGTAATTTTTAATCACATGTTCAGTTGTAATGTAATTGCGCATCAAGAAACTACAATCGGATGATTTTGGACATATTTATTTAAATTTTTTCACCAAAAATTAAATTTTTTCACCCCAAATTAATACAAAAATATGCTGTAAATCTAATGAAATTTTTTACTTTTAACAATCTTTCAAATAATGGTCTTGTATTCTCGGTGTCAACTGATGATCCGACAATTTCTTTAAGTTCTAGATGTTTTGCTGAATCCATAGAGAATTAAGGTTTGTGATGAAGATAGTCTTGATCTGATTTTGGTTTCCTTTCACCCTGGGGAGGCAGAGGTAATTAGTTCCTCCACCATATGTGATGATTAGTAAATTTAATTTGTAAAGATTACAAGTACATGATAAACACACCTCCAAAAGTTTGGTCTAGTGGTATAATATCTTTGGAGGGAGATAATTAAATCTAAATACTTTTGTAAGTGTTTTTTGAGGTCTAATTAATGACTTCACTGTTTTGGACTTGGGCACCATCCACTCACCCTAAATTTTTATTATAAAAAAGTACCTATAATAAATATATTTTGATGATATTTATTTTGTGTGAATTAAATATTCCTTTACCGCAATTGCAGAGATTAATCATTCAAACTGAATAGAATCACAAATGACAGTAAAATTCTCTGAGAAAGTTTAACAATGTTGCATTTGAATTTAAGACATATGATTCACGCTAAAAAGAAGTGCAACCCAATGACTTTCTAAGATGTCACTCATCTTATTACAACTTTTTGATGATTTAAATAACAAGGATATAGAAATAAGATATATTTTTTATTTACTTTTTACTTAAATAAAAATAAAATAAAATTAATAATATAATATAATATATAATAAATTTATTTATCATGTGTAATTGTTATCTCCGCAACGATTTGGACAATTTTCCACGATGGTTAGAATGCTGAGTTATATCTATCCACCATATATCTTTCATGATGGAAATGTTTGTACAAATATTCTAGCAAAGATGAAAGCTAATTGTTCGGATTCTTTAACCGTTGCCTAATTTATCATCAGTCATTTTAGAATAGCCGATAATTTAGGAGTGTCCTTTTTAAGGACATAATTACCTTCTTTTTTATTATTAATTTCTCGTGTCATAAAAAAGTAAAATTGTTAGGCAAATTCTATGGTACATTAGATAATTTCTAATGTACCGGTATATGAGTATCAATTTATTAACTAAAATAAATATATTTCAAGTGAAATTATTTTTCTATCATTAAAAACATTATATTAACTAAATATCATTAACCAAAATTGTCAAAAATATAAATTTTGATATTTTTTGAAATTTTATTCTTCATAATAGTCAATATTCAATTTTTTATTGAAAAAATGTAAAAATATTAGTGTAATTATTATAAACAATGAAATTGTATTTTTTCTTGTACTATTATTATATCTACAATATAATAATCAACTAATAGTGTTTTTAATTCATAAAAATAATTGTGATTTTATTAAATTACTATGTCATGTACCGGTACACTTGAATTATTCAAGTGTACCGTAGACACTCCCAAATTGTTATACTTTCATGATGATTTACACGTCACAAAAAATTGCTTCTAAAGTTGTGTGAAGGTATGAATGTTAGAAAAAATTGATATAGAGGATCAAAAAACAGGTTTTTGAATGGGGATTAAAACTTCAACAGAATTGAAAATAGTACTAAAACTATATTTAAACATAAAAAATTTACTATCAAAAAAGTATTATATATATATATATATATATATAAAATGGAGTGGATCTATATTTTGTTTAGAGGAGATACACTCTCATGCAAAATCCACAAATATATTAATCATTCTTAGTGAATAATTAAGATAAAAATTTAGTATAATTCAAAATTTTGATCCCGCGAGTATAATTAAGTTGGTAGAGACATTGCATATAATATGTAATGACAAAAATTTGAATCATAATACGTCTACTTTGTCAAGTCCCATAATCAGTTTTTAAATCAAATAGAGTATAATAAAAATTGTCTAATCCTTTGATTTTTAGTAGATCAAACGCAACCTAAAGGTGAAATTTTAGTCGGCAAACTATGTGATAAAAAATTGTTGTAAATTTGTAATGAAATGAATGAGTTGAAATTTCCTTTAAAAAATGAATGAGTTGATATTGTTACCTAGTCTTAAATAGTAATCAATACTTTATGCTGATTGCAATTGTTTTGATTTTATCTAACAACCATCATTCAATTAATCTAGTTATTTAACTGTGTGTTAAGTTAATAATCTGTATGTATTAGATTTAATTTAATAGAATTTCACGTGCAAAAATCACTGTCCAATTGTTGTATCCTTGAACAAGGCCTTTATAAGCCCAAAATCACTTTTATATTTTGTTCATTCATTCATTCATCATCTTCCACTTTCCCTTGAAAGACACAAACAAAATTGATTGATTGTTATGTGTTTACCTGAAAAGGAAAGAGATAGAGTGAAAGACATGGCACTAGAAGCTGTGGTTTTTCCACAATCACAAGAACCTTTTGGTTTTGGTGGAATCAACAAAGATTTTTACAACTTCAACTTCAACAACGTTGTTGCAAAACAACATGAACAAGAACATGAACATGAACATGAACATGAACATGAACATGAACAAGAACAAAGATCTTTCTGTTTTGTTGAGAACCAAACAGAGAAGAATTATCCTTATTATGGAGATTGGAATAACAGTTGTTCTACTTTTTCACCACCCCATTTGAATGAACTTCAAGAAACTACTACTGATCCTAGTAGTAACAACACTCAAAACTTCGACGCTTCGCCTTCTATTAACACAATTGTTCGTCCTAAAAGGCGCAGAGCACGGAGCCGGAAAAATAAAGAAGAAATTGAGAATCAGAGAATGACTCACATTACTGTTGAGAGAAATAGGAGAAAGCAGATGAATGAGTATCTTTCTGTTCTTCGTTCTCTCATGCCAGATTCTTACATTCAAAGGGTACTTACTATTTACATATATAGCATCATTTAATATATTTTAGATTCACGGTAAGTTTGACAGAATCACGATGAACACTTTGTGATTCTGGCAAACGCACCGTGATATCAAATATACACTAGTATTAGTATATACTTAAATTGACAGTAATTTTGGCAGAATCACAGTGATTTTAGTAAGAACGATACTTTAGATCTTCAACTAAATCACGATGATATACTGTGATTTATGATTTTGTCAAACTCACCCTGGTTATGGCACTTACTTGAACATTTTTATTTTTCTGAATTGAGTGTGAGCTTCAGTTAAGGCTGAATCATTCAAGAGAATTTGAGTTCGATTCCTGACTGAAACAATTTTTGTCATACTTTACTTACGGTGTCAACAAAAGAAGTGAGTTTGTTTGTTTTGTTGTTGGTGAATGCAGGGTGATCAAGCTTCTATAATTGGAGGTGCTATTAACTTTGTTAAAGAGCTTGAACACAAGTTTCATTTGCTAGGTGCTAAGAAAGAAGAAGATGTGAAATCTGATGATGTTGGTGGATCAAACCAAAAACCATTTTCTGAGTTCTTCTCATTTCCACAGTATTCAACAACTAGTGGTGGTGTCTGTGGTAATTCTAACTATAATTCTGCAGCAACTATTGATGAAAAAGTTGGTGAGATTCAGTCTTGCATTGCTGACATAGAAGTAACAATGGTGGAAAGCCATGCAAATATCAAAATAAGATCAAAAAAGAGACCAAAGCAGCTCTTGAAAATGGTATCTGGTTTGCATAACATGTGTCTCACAATCTTGCATCTAAATGTTACCACTACTGGTGAAATTGTTCTCTACTCTCTCAGTGTTAAGGTCTGTGTTCTTTGATCCTACCTCCGATCCTAAATATAAAAGACAGTTGCGTCAATAAAATTTAATGTATCCGGTACATCAATTTTTATTGACATAACTGTCTCTTATATTTAGAACCAGATAGTATTTTTATTGAAGATTTTAGATTTTTAGAAAATTTTGGAAATGGTTAATTAAAGTGAAAATGCATTGAATTTTTTTGATTTAGGTTGAAGATGATTGCAAGTTGGGATCAGTGGATGATATAGCTGCAGCTGTATATCAAATGGTGAATAGGATTCAACAAGAACAATGTTAAATGAAGATTCAACTTCATTTGGTTTTTTAACCTTATAACATATCTCTATCTCTTTTCCTCTTACAAGTGATGTGCCCAATTATTGCAATGTTTGTTCATCTTTTATTAATCTATATATTGTGGGCTCCTTGGAGGAATTTTTTGGTTTATTCATGCTTATGTTATTAATATGTTGTTATAACTAGATCCTAGATCCTTTGTTGTATATTGTGCTTGAGACAAATAATCTACCATGTTCTTGGTCAATTCTACCTACCTTTGGTTGGAAATTCGTATGATTTTGTCTCCTTCATAACCATAAGCCAAATTGTCAAAGTAGAAATTGACAATTTCTTAAAAGAACATTGAATGAAAATGAGAGCTCAAGATTGTTAGGTTGTTGTTACATAAATTTATTAGTCTTTTTTGTTTTCTTTTATTTGGCTTTCATGGTTGAATAATTTATGCTAACAAACCAAAAAATCTCCCTCATGTTTTGTTTTTGATTCTTGATTTGTCTCTTAGTGCATCTGAAATCTGAATTATAATGCTAGCATCAACTTGAGATTGATCAGTGACATTCATGCCATTATTATCAGAATTAGAGGTCAATTAGTATATCTGAAATCTGAATTATAATACCAATGCAAGGGATGTAGGACCTAATTGAATACATGTTTTCCAAGATTATTAGAATTAGAGGTCAATTTTGCAGAATTACAGTGATTCATCGTGATTTGAACAAAGTTATATTTTAGAAATGATTCTGACATGTTTGGTTTCTATAAAATAGAATTGATTCTACCTCTAGAATTGATTCTGCTTGAAGTTAGAAATTGTAGTTTCTAATTTTTGAATTGATTTTTACACTGAAATTTACTGTTCAACACACTTTTAATTGAATGTATTCAAACATAAATCAATTCTACTAATATCAATTTTGATAAAATCAATTCTAATAAAATTACTTCTATCAAAATCAATTCTATCTAAAGTCAAGCCAAACATACATTGGATGTTACGTTATTATGTAAACTATGATTAAAAGAAAATATTTTAAAAAAAAAAATACAAAATAGCATTGAAAAATAAAAGAAAATATAATAATTAAAGTCTTGCATTAGTATTATTATGTGTTGGACTTGTATAGAAAGGTATAACTGTCAAAGGAGACATACCTACTCTGTAGTTTGTACTAAGTAGGATTCAACGGCAGGGGAAAGAAAGCTGCTGAAATGCAGTTTCAAAAGAAATAGAGCTTTCTGTGGAAATTATTACTGCACTACAACAAATAAGGGTCCACTCTTATATCATCATTCATCATTATCAAATTTACGGTGGTTTCTACTTTCTAGTTTTAGGTTAATTCTATGGTGCATAAATAAAATAATTTACACCATGTACAATTTTTTTATTAGACTAATAAGTCTCATTAGTTATAGGATTTATTATTTCAATGATAAAATCAAATTTTTGCATGTTATTCTCTATGAACACTATTATAACTTATAAGTAAATTTGACTTTTTTTGGTATATTTGACTATTGATGTATCTGGTCTATATTATAAGCCAGATACATCAGTAGTCAAATGTAAAAAAAAATCAAATTTAATTATAACAGTTTATAGAAAAAGTAATTACTATCTTTACTTATTTTTTTTGATGAAAACTGAATATCTATGTGTGCAAGTGTTGACACTTGAATAGTTGAATATACTAAAGCAAATCATTATTACCACATTGAAAAATTATGGATTCATAAAGTACCAGTACACCATAGTCAATTCGGATCCCAATGTAAATAAAGGAAAGATTAATGGTGGTGGGGTTAAAGTATCTCCAAGATAAAGCTATATATGCATGCAAATTTACTAAATTTCGTGTTCAACTTATTAAATGGAGAAGTATAATTGGGTGATTTGAGCAAGCAATTAGAGTAATTTGCTGATTTTTGTTTTGTCTTCAATGATCTACTTTATTCTGTAGCCAAACTTTTGGTATGCATTGGAGATAATGTTACTAGATCTATTAAAAAAAGAGAGATGTTGAAGTTAGCATGATGATAAATTTATTTGAGCATAACCAAGTGCACCAAGCTCCCTATAAGAGTAAGTGTGTAAGGATAGCCTCAAGTTTTAACTGTGAAGTTGATACAAACCTCTATATATAGGAACTTCAATTTCTGCTAATAAAGGAATTTGTGAATATTCATCCAAAAATATGATTAGTAGTGACTTCAAAAAATGTGACTTCATTATTTAATGTTCTATTTAAGTTTTAAAGATTTAACCCACAATTATAATTTATTGGTCACGTGACCATGTAAGAGTATCGATCTCAGTCGATACAGGTTTGATCTTGTGCTCTAGCCAATAGAGAAAATTCATTTGGAATGAGATAACCCACATTGTATCACATGGCATAAATTTTTTGATAGAAATTAATCACCGCTTGCTAAACAACGTTGGAAGCTTCATATACCAATAACATGGTAAAAAAAATGGTCTAAAATATTAATCGAACATTTTATCCTCTATTTTATCGGACTCTTGAACTTCTTATCATTCTACATTTTATCCTCTATTTTATCGGTCGTCTAAAGTTAAGTCAAGTCAGAATCACGGTGACGATCATATATATGAGTGATATATAAGAGTCAGGTTCAAATTTTATTGTAAAATACTAGTAGTCATTACTAGTATCATTCTATAGTTAATTATTTCCCTATTCTCCAATTTTTAATATATATTTGACCGCTCACAACTTTGGTTTTTCACCATCTCATTCACCTATTTTTAATGTCAGATTTCACATGAGTCCTTCTTGTACACTACCCTACAAGGGTCATAGCGTCGTCTTGTACAAGTGAGCAAATTATGATATATATATTATAAATAGTAGGGATTCATCGATTGTTGAAGAAGCTCCTGAATTCTAGCTCAGAAGATTCCAACTATCAATGTACACCTGTTTGTTTTCACCTTCTTGTTCTCTTCTGCACACCTTTAATTCCATTTCAATCCTCTCTCTCTTGCATTATTTCTAAGTTTTCTTGATCCTCAATCTAATCCCAATTATAACAAGGAAAAGAAGAAATGGTGGGTGAAGTGATGGGACTTTTAAAAGCTCTTACTTAGGTTCATGACTTGCAGCTATTTAACATGGACTTTGAAATAGATTGCAAAAGAGTGGTGGATAGTCTCTATAGTAAAAAATCATCTGCTTCTGAGCTCGGTGCTTTTTAGAAGGATTGTAGACATTTGCTATCTACTAGTTTAACGAACTGTTATGTGAAGTTCATTAGAAGACAAGCCAATGAGGCTGCCTACAGTCTTGCAAAAGTAGTCCTATTATTAGCTAATTTCCAGGTTTTTATTGATATTCGATTAAGGAGGAGTTTTGAAAAACAACAACAAAAGAAGAAGAAGAAAAATATAAGCTCAAATCTTAGATTGGATACCACAAAAAGATATTCATTCAAGGAGGAGTGTTGTGAATAATGCATAAATATCTTTTGAAGATTTTAGATTAAAATAAATTAATATTAGATCTAAGATTTTGTATTTATGTTTAGAATATTTATATTTTTGTTTACAATATCTCGAATTTGTTTGTTATTTAAGATCAATATGATATAAAAATATATTTTTTGTAGCTCTATAAATAGAGCCTTATACCATGAATAATAATGAGAGGAAGAGAATGAGAACAATGAATAATATATTTGTTATATTCTTCAATCTCCAAAACTTCTTCGTATAAACATATATCCCACCAAATTCCCCAACAACAACAAAAAAAAAAAGAAGGAAAAGAAGAAGAAAAATATATCAAAATCAACAAAATAGCATTAGATTGAAAATCAAATATAAACTACATAAACAAAAATTAATCAAAAGAAAATTAATGTTTTTAGTTCAAATTTTGAATCAAATGCATAAATATTTTTTTTGACAAACTTTTGCTTTTATTTAATAGCGCAAAGAGTATTTTCTAAGTATACCCTCATGTAAGTTCATAAAAAAAAAAGGTATACCCTCGTGTAATGGGAAATGAGAAATATATATTAATTAAATATACTCACTAATATGAAAAGGAAAAAAATCTTAGATTTGAATTTATTTTTTTATAAATGAAACCAAGAAATCTCTAATAATTGAGATAAGTAATATTATTTAAGTTTATGTTTAGTATTACTGTGTGGATGTGCTAAAATTGCGGCTATCCACCGTGACTTTACAGAAAATACACTTTGTAACTTTTAGAAAACACAGTGAGTCACAGTGATTCTGATACATAAACCGTGATACCAAATATGCACTACAAATGACTTACGATCATTAGCTGAATTACGCATTTTTTAAACATTACGCATTTTTTAAACTAACCACCTATAATTGATACAAGGAGAAATGCTAAGAAAACACTCTCTAACACACTTTTTCCACACACTCTAATTAAAATTTGCCACATCACCCACTTCTCCTTTTATTTTAATTTTTTTTATTAATAAATAAATGAATAAGAAAAATGAATGATGTAGCAAATTTTAATTGGAGTGTGTCAAAAAAGTGTGTTAGAGAGTGTGTTCCTAGCATTTCTCTTGATACTAGATTTCACAAGACAAAGAAATAATTGTTGGATAAGATTAAATACTCATCCTCCTTGACAAGACTGCAGAAGATATTAGTTCAATAATTAGTATGCCCTAATGGCTTTTATCTCTTAATGTGTATTGTTGCTGAGTACTTGGCTTGCCTGGTCAATGTGTTGATTTCAAAATGGGCTTGGATTTCAGCTCAAAGAGATTCATAAAACATGCATAGAAGAAGAAATGCAATAAGATTCATAGAACAGTCCTTAGTTAATAAATAGTGTGCAGCAAAAAATAAAAGTCACTACAATTACAATGACACATTGTGAATATAATCAGCCCAAATTATACATAATTAAATAATGTGGTGATCAATGTGATTTTAAATTTCATACTATTGATTGATAACACCATATATGCTTCTTTCTCAACACAAGGAAATGACATGATCCTTTGATAACACCACATACGTGGCAATACTTACTATTGAATAAAGTAGAGCAAAACGACAACAGATTGAGTCAAAGAATGTTTTATTGCCTTCATGAGTTAATGGTAATCACAGTACCAAATGTAGCTCTCATGTATGTACTTGGTTGGAGTTGAAGGTGACACATAACATTCTTTTCCACACTTGCAATAATAAGGACTTTTTTTTTTGGGTTACAATAATAAGGACTTTTTAAAACACTTTTTAGGAAAGAATCGATGATTTTAATTACTATGCATTAACATTATAAGAAATTTTTAGATTGATTTCAATTATATCTCATCGACATCATGTATTAGTATTATTATATACAAATACTTTAGAAAGCACTATTATTATATAGTTATATAGTTTATGTCGGTATAAAGTTGTTAAACTTATAATCATTTAACACTATACATTAACTATTAAACAGATATTACATAAACTAGAAGAAATTAAAAAAAAAAGCAGCAAATAATATATTACTCATCAATATTATTTTCCGATGTGCCAAAAAAACATATTACTCATCAATATTGTTACATTTTGGTTCACAAAAAATAAAAATTAAAAAAACATAACTAACAACATTTTTTTATATTTTAGTTCATACATTGATTAAGCAAATTTTCAACCAATTTAATCAGTAACTCACTAACAAGTAGTTAACTTTTTTGCTCTTGGCATTGATGTGGTTTGTTAAGGAGTTCAACACTAAATGTAGGTGAAAACCAATGGGAGAAATCTTATTGAGTGTTAGTTATGGAGGAAGATCATGGTGAGGCCATCCAACATATATTAAACCAGTGTGATGTATCATGTGTGACAATGACTTGGAAGCAAATGTGTGACAATGGCTTGAAGGAAAAATGTGACTTGTAGCAAATCTAGTGCACAGTATAATAGAGGGTAACTTGTTGTATAGCGATGCTATCTAGTATTGTTGAAAGTGTTAGTTGTGACTAAGACTCTCCTCGCGCAGCGGGAGCATTGTGGCCTATGCGGCGGCGTAGGCTCATGGTCCATGCAGGTGAGACCCCATAAGTTGGGGACTTCGTGGTTGCGGCTCTTGAAACAAAAAGGTCAATCTCATGGTTGAGCTTAACAACGAGATGGTCCATCAATTACCTTTGGATCGGAATAGTAGTTACAAGCTATCAAGCTAAACTCGTGACTAGCCCATTCAGTAGAGGCCCTTAACCGAACCAATCCATCCGCAGACCCGCTCTTCAATCTCACCCAAGATCCTTCCAACCCGATACCGTAATGGGCGTAATTGGGCCTAAAAATGTATGGTCAATTTCATTCCGCATGAATTTTTTGGGCACCAATGTCCTCAATACTCTGATGATTTAGAGTTTTAACTAAAGAAGTTCCAACTATGGTCTAGAGTTTTCAGCTCAATTTTCAACTATACTCTTTAGTATTAAATTTAGAGGGGTTATGCTTTGGTGCCAAGATACTATGATGAGAGGACTGATTATAGTGGTTATTACGAGTTTCAAACCAAAATTATCTCCACATCCAAAACTTGACTCTATGATGAAATGTAGCACTACGTACTACGTTCAGCCTTAGCTTCTTCATCGCTCTTCATCCTCACAAGTCACAACCAACCCCTCAAACCTCCTCCATGCATTGTTTCCTTGACACGCTTCATAACTCATAACCTCCTTCCTTCCATTCATCTAAACGGTTCAAAGAATGTCCCTTGCTTCAACCATCTTCTTTCCACATTCTCCTCAAATGTTCCCTGATTGTGCTACCGGTTGCTGACCACGTTTCCTATTTTTAATTTCCCTTCCAACTTAGGGGATCATTGGTTTTAATTTTCTATGATTCCATTCAATGAGGTTTAATTAAATCCATTTGTTAATACAGTAAAATCTCTTTAAATTAATATTCGGTAAATTAATAATCTCTCTAAAATAATAAAGTTGTCCGGTCCCGACTTGGGCCAATGTAAGAAATTGAAAAATTCAATAAAATAATAAGATAATAATTTTTCGGGAGATCCCTTTATAATTTTCGGTCCTAAGAAAATCACAAACTAATAATATGGCAAACTTGTGAGATATGGTGTTAATACTCTATCACATTTATATGACAAATTTGCTTAAAAATACATTGAACTCATTTGTTCTTCTTGTTTACATCAAAAGTCATTATTGATTTTCAATCCATATTATTAAAGTGTCATTATTGATTTACAAGTCATTAAAAACTCTTTAAATTAATAATTATTAATTTATCAATAAATTAATAATTCTCTAAATTAATAAATTTCTCCAGTCCCGACTCTATTAATTTATAGAAATTTTACTGTACATATATTATACTTATGCATATCATTAGTATCAACGTGTTTAAGTTATGCTTAGCTGATTATTACAAAAGTCAAAAACTCACTTGGCAAGTTATGAATGTTCAGTGACCAATGCTTACGATTTGAAATTTGCCACATTTGAAGATCCTCCATATATAAGGAATTCAACTTTCAATAAAAGGGTACTATCAAACTTTGAAATACACATTTCTCCTAAATTTGTTTTTACATTTTGTCGTATGAGAAACAACATAAATTTTGCATTATTTGATCATCAAAACAAGTGTTCCAACATAAATTGATGTTATCTGGCATATATAAGAGTTTAACCAGCCAATTAACAATGCAAATGTATTTCTCATAAAAAACACTACTAATTGATATAGAGTTGGGTATGTGGGCTACTCCGCCCCGTTTAACCTGTCCCGCATAAGTCCACATATTAAATAGGGTGAACAAACTCATCACTAAATATAAACGGGTTATAATTGTTTGCCCGAGTACAGTCCGCATAAACATGCGGGTTAAACGGTTAACCCGCGGACTATTATATTTATAAGATAAAAAATCACTTTTTTAAAAATAAAACTAAAATATTTGATATTATAAAAAAAATTGTGACATTTTTAAATTTATCTATCTTCTTTTTGTAAATAATGAAATCAAAATTAAATTCAACTGATTCACATTATAATTCTTTATCTCCACACCACAGTCCTCAAATCTATAAGATAAACACAAATTAAAAATATTTGAAGTATGTCAATAGGAGAATTATGTTCAATTGCTATGATTTCTCTTAAAATTTGCAATTCTAAAATAAGTTTAATTCATCAATATAAGAGTTGTCATTGTGTTTTAATTCATCAATGTTAAGGCAAAATTCTTTCATATTTTTAATTTCTAATGACTTTAATTCCTTAATACTAAATAGAAATCCAAAAATATGTTCATATATATTTTAAATTGTTGAAATCTACTTTAAATGAAATAATTGCTTGATTTATTATGTACAAAAAGTAATATGATTTTACTCTAACATAAATTGTAGGTTGTAACCATCATTAACCAACATAAACATTATTATTAATGGTTTTTAGAATACAAAAATTCTCAACTTTTATTTTAGTCCTTAAGTCTCCATTTTTTATGTGAATGGAGAATTAAATTGAGTTGTATTTTTTTCTTATGAGGCCTTAGTTTTGTTTTTGAGACTATTTTTTTTTATCATGGCATTATAGATTATTGAATTTATTATTATTTATTGGGGGCATTTTTTCTTAATAAAAAAATATTTTTTTTGGGGCTTAAAGTAAGACTTTAGTGGCTTGACTCTTGAGCCAGCTCTAAGTGAGACATGACTCTAAAATATTCCTAACAATCCTTTTTACTACAATACCCCTAACCATCTTTACATGATAGATAATTTTTGGATATATAAGAAATGATATGTTTTTATAAAATGAATATATGTTTATTGGTTACCACATACAAAATTAAGTGTCAATAAGTCATTTATATATTCTGACACTATCCATCACAAGAAAGTATATAAATTTATTTCAATATAACATATATAATTATAACTTGGTAACATAATACAAATGCAAAGCACAAAAATAAAAATATAAATATCCAAGAGCCCCTTCACGTATGTAGTTTATTTATAATACTCTCACACACATTACCTTATTATAGATATAGAATAGAATAGATAATATATATCAATAAGACGATCAATATTCATCATGGAAGATTAATACTTTTTGTCTTTAATTTGGAGCATTACTGCCAATAGGTGTGATATTTGTGCAATATTGTTTGTACAAGCTGCAATACTTATGAGGATCAACTAGCACACACAACTTGTACAAATGATCACAATCTATGATCCCAGGAGAAGGTGCCAAAACATCATCTTCTATATGGTAATCACCTCTTAACCCAACATCTTCAACACTATAGGAGCTATTCATAATTGTCACAACAATAAGGAGAACTAAAAAAAATGAAGTAGTTATAAATTTTGTCATTATTTCAATGAGAATGTTGAGATTATACTTTTTTTACAATTGTTCTATTTTTCTTGTATTGCATGGAAATGAGTTGGCTTTCAAATCACTCCAATTTATAGATTTTTTTTTTCTTAAAAGAGAAGTGAAGGATTTAAAGTTGAGTTTGCGTAAGAAAAAAGTATTTTCAAAAAATTTAAGATTTGTGTGTAGGAATATATCATATGTATGTGTGTGGTTTCCTTTTATGATTGTATTTTAAAGTTGACCAATTTATTAAATAGTTAACTAGTAGCAATGATAAACAGTATAGATATAAATGACACAGGGGTAAGTTTGCAGTTGGTGGTGGACATACATATAATATATCATATTCAAAGGGTTAAATTTTTTGGTAATTAATTGGATGTTGGTGGTTGAATCTTGATACTCTTACTAAATATAACATAATGGCATTAATCGGGTGGTTACTAAATTAATTTAGGCTTATCTAGTTCATCATCTATAAAATTTAAACTACAAAAATGGTTGTAGATTAGGAATTGAGTCGGGATTTGTTGACATCAAATGTCAATCCTTATTTTGACACCAAATATTAACCGTTGATTTTGTTTAATCAATTGACACAATATATATATCTACATCAACTGCAAACATCTTAACTGCCCGATTGTTAAAGTTTATTCTGGTTTGAAGAAGAACGAAAGAACCCTTTTTCTCAAGGGTAGTAGCGTTCGTTACACTACCATAATCCGAATGCTCGATTTCATCATAAAACAAGATACAAAACATCCATCCATCAATGTCGCAAACACTAGAGCCCTATTGTATGAAGATATTTTTAGATGGTCACATGACAAAGAAATTGCATTTAGTCGCATCCACAAATACTACGTGAATATTATTTAAAAAGTAAGTCAGTGTAGTTGTGATTGATAACAATGGAAGTTGGGTTTCAAATTGCAAATATAAACTAATAAGTTTATATGGGAACTAATAAAGTTAGAGTAAATGAAGCAACATTTTTTATTCTAAACTGATAAAAAAACAAAGAACTATGTTAAGATTTGAAGTAGTAGTAGTAGCAGCAGCAGCACAACAGCCATTTCACTCGCTTCCAAGTCCAAACTGCATAGTAGAAGAATTTTATTTAAGAAATATATATACACATTAGGATTGTGGAAATTAAGTTCAAATAAGGAGTATTTAGTATTGAAAAGTATAGAAAGCACAAGAAAATATTGCATACCTTTCAAGTCTCAAGGTAGT
The DNA here is from genome assembly GCA_951804385.1 of Trifolium dubium. Classification (NCBI taxonomy): domain Eukaryota; kingdom Viridiplantae; phylum Streptophyta; class Magnoliopsida; order Fabales; family Fabaceae; genus Trifolium; species Trifolium dubium. Next base: position 26,012,441 of record OX638074.1, on the reverse strand, counting down.
TCTGTATTGGTACGCCCGACTCTTCGGTCAACTTTTTATAAACAGCCTGCAGTTTTTTAGTTATTGGCCCTACTTTCCCGTTACCAATCGTGCGTCCGTCAACCTTCACTACCTGGAGGTGGTAAACAAAAGTTTTAGCACATCATATGACAAAATACCTATCAACTAAATGGCTTTAAGAAGCTAACCAAGTTAATTAAACATCAAACATGAGTTATTTTGCTGATAAATATCAAGTGTAAGAATTTAAAATGATAGGCATGGTTGATTGGTTGTCAAGTTACGAATGAATCGGGACTCGGTCATTTTGTAGCACAAAAATGGATTGAAAACCAAGAAGTTGGATATGTGAAGTAGAGCATTTACATTTCATTGTAAATTGTAAGTCTAACATAATTCAGAAGACCAAAGTATAAGTTACTTACTGGGCTTAATTCTCCCATTGTTCCAGTTGTCCATACCTGCAAGGCAGCTTTCTAGTTATAACTTGACATAAATTATCGAGTATTCAAACCAGTTGAGTGAGAGGGAGCATTAAAATTATGCAACATTTTGAATATAAGGCTATTCCAAACCAAATAGTAGAAGTTAACAGATTTTTAATATATCCTATTCTTCTGTTCATATTATGCAAATGAAAGTACTAAATCCCTTAATGGAAATAAATTTTACTACCATTCCTACATAGAATATAAAATTCAGAAAGCATTTAATTTAATACTAATTCAATAGAACATCAAATTCATTTTCTGTTAAATTAACAAATTTCTAGAAAAAGTATATATATAGTGGTGAACCTCGTCTGCGGTATGTACTTCTGACAGGCTGATTCTTCGCTCTTCTAAAATAAATTGCTCCTTCACCACAAGATTCATAGCCTTAAATTGTGAAACAATTTAGTTCTATAAGTACCAAAATATAATAATAATTTCGACAAAATAAAATGCACTAGAAAACACATCTCATTGAGAGAAAAGGAAGAAAAGGAATTTGAAACCTTCTCAGTGACAATATAAAGTTAAGTTTTTATATTTATCTACTTTTCCTTCAAAAGTTAGTTTTATCGACCAAAATTTGCGCCAAATTACCAGAATGGTGTTTATGTTCACTTGTTAACTTACTATGGTATTAAAGAAATCGAACAGGGATACCAACTCAATATTCATGCAAAATAAATTGGTATAAAAGAAATGAGTCTACATAACTTACAGTTGATCTTGTAATGCTAGGAAGACAGTAATCAGCATGTGGTGTCAAAACACGACCTTTCTTAACTATGAACTAAATAAAGTAAATCCATGTATTAGTTGAACTGTGCATTCAGTGCATGCATTGTGCAAGAAGATGATTTTGCATAAGCTATGCATTACATTACATTACAGAGTATGTAATCAATATATAATACTAATCATCAAAATAGAGAACAAAGAATTTCATAACAGTTGAGTTAAAGTTCAAGACATACGATGTTTGTAGCATTGGTTTCAGATACAAAACCATCTTTGTCCAGCATGATTGCATCGTCTGCTTTAGCATTATTGCCTTCAACCTGCACCAGACCAAATAACGACATTTGTGTGAAACACATGGTTAGAAAGACAGGATATTAACATGAAAATATGTTAAAACTATGGTTTCTCCATGGTTGCATTCATTAAATTTTTACTTTCATGTACTACAATTTCTTCATTAGTAATAAATCATCAATGTGTGTATGTAGGTACACAAATTACATATTTTCGTATTAATTATTGGCCACAATATAGTTGGGTATTGATCTAAGGTTTAACCTACTCAAATTAGTGATTAGCTCAAAACAACCACCCTTGTTTTTATGTAGACAATCTTCTAGCAATAGTACTATTCATAACTTATTCCATTTTGCATTAATATATGTAAAAATTCATGAGGTGAATAGAAAATTACCTTTGCAAGTATGTTATTGAGGAGATTGTTGTGATGTATTTTTGAATCCAAACTCTGGTAAAACAAACAAATAAAAATGAGAACAAACAATTAATTTAAGGGTAAATATGGAATGATAGCATTAAACATGATAGATGTACTTTTGCTTATATTTAAGAGTTAAGACCATTTAACATAACATTTTTTTTGCTTTATATTTGAGATCGGATGAAGTATACACCAAGCAATCCCATGCCAATTTCAATTATCATAATGAATAAAATCAGAGAGTTTCGTACGCAAAAAGCATGAAAGTCATGACAACAGTTGAAGCATAGATTAACAAAATAACGACTTCCTCCTTCAAATTAACAATTATACAAACAAGAAACTTACATTTGGTGAGTTACGGCGTGTAGTGGCAGTAACAAGAACTATACCCTGCTTATTATCATAAACTGGGGGCTTCCATTCAGCTAACACTGCATAACTCATTATGGACCAATTTCAGTATAACATTGCATAATTTTCAGTATAACAGTTGAACAGCATTTTGTAGAGACATGAAATAGTTAAGGTTTAAACTTAGAAACTTAACATGTTGCTGTTATTAGCATGACAACTTCATTAGGTGTCACTTCTAATTTCCCACTAATACATTCACTCACTTATGATCCAGGATCACAAACAGACTTTCTTAGATCAATAAAAAAAATTGCTAAAAAAGGCAACGTCAATATATGCATATATTTATCGAAAGAACATAAATATTTTTGCATTGTATAGGTTGTTACCAATTAATGTGCATCCATACATATTGAATGATGGGCTCATCCCAGAAGTAACCTAGAAAAGAAGATAACATAGAATTGGTCAGTGGTCGGTTTCGTGACTGAATCAAACAAATAATTTACATAACTGAAACAAAGAGTCTGACAGAATAAAACCTTCTTTCCTCGTGTTAAGGAAAGGCGGATGTGGGCATTGTCAAACATCCCATTCCTAATTAAGGTTTTGAAAATAGCTTCCTTAATCTGCAATATAAGTTGCAACTAAATGTCTAAATCCATCAATAGAATTATGAAGAAGTAAAAAATACAAAGACAATTGCACTTGGTTTTGCTACAGTCTGATCCAGAAACATTAAACACAGATCCCGTTACGATATAAAATTATGTTACAGTCCGAGCGGCTCGTGATGCATGAACAGAAGGTATCTTAAGACTCACCTCATCTCGAGTTGGAACATTTTCAAAAGCCAGAGCTTTAGCTGAATCAGATATCCTGGTGAGATTTATGAAAATCATATTATCAGTACAGATTGAATTACTAGTTAAACATCTTTATACATTATTAACAAAAGATCATTGTAAGTTGTAACACTACCTGTCTAGATGTTCCTCAAGCTTAAAAATCTTTTTATTATAGACCCGTAGACCCTCCCAAACTGAGTCGCCACCTTGGACAACTGAATCAAACACCGAAACCTGGTATATCGAAGAATAAAAATTTAAAATCATGAGAGTGTGTGCTCAATCACATAAATTATGTGCATTATTCTATTTACAGTAAACCTTAAAATGTTGTAACATAAGTAAGTACCTTAGCATTCTCACGTGTCACAATCTCATCACCAACCCATGCAAGTAATTTCTCATTTGCAGGAACTGGAAGCGCGGGAACAGGCAAAGGAGAGCTCAGAAGACATGACTTCTTCTTAACATGGCGCCGAAGCATGTTGTAAAGAGGTAGACTTTGCTCTAACAAATCATAGAGAGCAAAAGGAAATGGCTGAAAAGCAAACAACAAAACGGCATAAACTCAACCAGGATTTCCCTCAGATTATACCACTATATTTGACAAAGATATGAGCAATGGAATAAAGACAATGTTGAAAACATATATGGTTTTTAGTTATTACTGCAAATGGCGTAGACTCCTTGCAATTGGAACTAAACCGAAGGCATAAACAAAGCAATTGCATACCTCAGGATACTTCTTTTGTTCCTTAAAACCAGTAGATTTGTGTGCATCATTATACCACCATGGGGCCCATAAGCCATCTATTGGTTTTGGACCTGCTTCCCAACTGGCAAGTTCAAAATTTGAGTTGTCATTTCCCATGTACATATGCATAAACATTGTTGTATTATAGCAGTTTCAATATACACTAACACTACATTTGTAAGAGTACTTCGATGAAGTTTCAATGAAGACTGGAAAAAAGTAGTAGCAGATGGCAAGGACTATCATAATGAAAATTCTGCATGCCTGAGCATTGAAGGTTGAAAAGGAATCTCCAAATCATTGCAGAGATCCCGTAAAGTAGCCTGCAAATTAACAAGAACAAAGATTAAAAGCTGAATTTAGATTTGTATATAAATCAGTCTAATGTATAGATAAAAACATATTTCAAAGATAAGCAAATACATATTTTGGCTTATTCTGATTACTATTCGGATTCATTTTCATCTCATTCCAATGAACACAATGTGACATTTTTTTTCATACTTCATTAAGTAATAGGAATCAAGCATGTCGAAAAAACTCAAATACCTCAGGATCTTTCTGAAGTTCTTCAGCATCAATAACAGGTGGTGGTTTTCCAATGTGACAGAGTTCATTGTATACTTGAACAAGCTCCAACATGCCCAACTCAAACAAAGATGGGGGGACAACCTTGTCAAAGGATGACTGGAAGACACACAATCAGATCATAAGCCGGTGTGAGCCGAAGATTGAAGTAGCATATAATATATGAAATAAGAGTTACTTACCAATATGTCAAGAGGATTTCTTATGAGAATGAAGTGTTTTCCTTTCTTCATTAGATCCTCAGGCAAACCAAGCACCCTTTGTTTTGATATATGCTGAAGGCAACAAAGTAATAATAATTAAGAACTAATAATAGTAGCCAAAATGGCATTGATATTTCATATTTGATTGGATTGTTTCTTCATTGATTGCATCATATCTTGAATGAGTTATGAGGTGGGATTTACCTTGCAGAATCTATACTTGTTGTTACTTGGACGATAAATAATGTCATTAACGACCTTATTTCCATCGGATTCCTATTACAAATGAAATGAGGATTTAGAAATGAATGTTGAATAGTTAAGAATAAGGTATTTAAAATGAGATAGAGAAGAGTACCATGTTGGAGAGTACTTGGTCTCTATAGGGTCTATCAAAACCACTAACTCTAAGGAAATGAGCATAGAGAGGTTCATCAAGAACTTCAATATCATCCCTCTGAATTAAGTTTTATTGACCAAACAAACACAGTTAGTGACATGAATTGAACTGAATATATAAGAGATAGTGATGAAGAAGAAGATATAGTACCTGTGAAAAAGAGTACATTAGGCTTGTACTCAGGGACCTTGGTACAGACCATGCATGAATCACCTCCTCCATAAGTTCAGATCAAATTTTCACTGTTGAAATTGAAAAATACATACAATTATCACTCTCATCTTTCTTAATTTTTTTTTCAAGTTTTCTAGCGGCTAGAATTTTGGTGAATAGTAAATGAGCGGAGTATTTGAAATTCGAACTTTGACTCATATATATAAAATGTGATGTTCATATAATCCTATCAACTAAGCTGAGAGCTAAGGGGACATCAGTCTTAATCTTATATATGCTTTTGATTAATTGTGTAAAAACTATAAGTATTTTAACAATATGTTAGTTTAAATTATTTTAGAAACGAAAGGCTATAATTAATTATGTAATTTTATTTTCTTACCAAAAAATATTTACGTAAAAGTTGTTATTATTATTATTATTATGTCCCCGTTAGAGCATGGAGATCGCATTTAAAATGTAGGGTTAAGGTTCGAACTACAGATACCCACTTATTCACCTTAAAGTCGAATTTCTAACAATTTGACCAAAAATTTATTATTATTATTATTATTATTATTATTATTATTATTATTTTAGAATTTTTTTAATTTAAATAATTTAAATTAAATTAGGGAGAAAAATAAAAGTTTTTTTTATAAATTACTTTGTCAGGATCTTGTTTCAAGATATATCTTATTCTTTTTAGTGTAAATGCATTAGAGAAATCAAAATAAACAAATATTTGTTCTAGTATAAAATGCATTGCTTCAAAAAAAATATTTTATTAATATAAATCTGATTATCTATATATTCTTATTCTATACTACATACATGGAATAAAATTTTAGTATTTTTTTTCTTCTTTTCAAATCTACTCTTTATGTGAACTATTTTATTAACAATTCCATCCTCATTTATTTAACTAAAAAATTGAGATAAAAAAAAGATTATTTTAAAAAAAAATCTAAGAGATTTATTTTGTAGAGATTTTGAAAAAAATATTAAGTTGTTTTATGTTTGTTTACAATTATAAAAATTATTTTTGAGAATAAACACACGGTCCTTATTTTTAAAAATATAGATTTTTAAAAAATCAATTGAAAATAACTTTTCATTTTAGACTCAAAAATGATTTTCTTATCAAAATAATTTTTATAAAAATCTGAAACAAACACATGAAAAACAAATAAAAAAAGTGATTTTATTTTTAAAAAATCTGTAACAAACGCACCCATACACTTTATTATATTTTTTAGACAAAAACAAGAAGAGAGTTCTAAAATGAAAAGTTATAATGCTGTCAAGGAAAATGTTTGCTTTCTAAAATAAAAAGTGTGCGTTCTATTACATTGAAAAAAATATAATGAGAAAGATTAAAAAGAACTTTCATCAAAGTTACAAAGAGTAAAATGGCGTACCAAACGTGCAAACCTTTACGTTTCTCTTCTCTGCTTCTCTGTTTTATTTTTCTCCCTATTACACTCTTTTATAGACTTTTATTTATAGATATAAAAAATAATTATATTTAATATTTTAGGAAATAATATCACATTAGTAAAACAATTTCTTTTTTTAATTTATTGAATAATTGATTTATATAATTTACAATGTATCTGGTTTACATTATAAATCAAATACATCAATCAAATACATCAATGAGTTTATATTCAATTGCTTTCGCTCTTTTGTGATTCTCAAAAATTTCCATCTTTGTATTTTATTTTCTCCAATGTTTTGGATTCTTATGAGCCGAACACTTTTGGTTCGAGTTCGGTTAGTGTTTAGTAACATTTCTCTGGGTTAGATTGAGATCTCTCTAATGGTCTGAAAGCTGAAGAGTCTCTCTCTAAATATGAGATTAGATGTAGACCTCTTTTAGGTAGTGTAAATTTTGGTATTTTCGTTGGTGTTCCCTATACGATACCTTTGTTTTGTAACTTCTTTTTATCGGTCTCTGCTCGTCTTGTGCAAAGATTTGTTTAATTAATAATATTTTACCGTTCAAAAATAAATAAAAAACTTTGCTTTGTCATTTTTCACCTATCAACTTGTATTCATTATGATTATTATTGCTTAGAAGAGAAAATATAGAGAGACAAGGAAAAAGTGAAATTTGATGGAAATGGCAAACAAGAATCATTCAGATTCAGCTACATAGAGAAAACAAGAGGCTCATTGGTTCTCATTTTGAGTTTATTTAGTAGGTAAGTAAAGTTAATTAACTATACAAGTATTAATATTAGTAAGAATTAAGAATAGTGATTAGTTACTAACCTTATGAAAGCAATGTTGGATCGGATTTAGTAGAGAAAACAAGGGGGAAGAGATAAGTAAAGCCAGCTCATTGTATGATTGTAAGTTGCAACTTTTATCACCCAACAAAAGAATTTAGTCTTTAGTCTTTAATTTGGTTGCCGCATGTGTTGCGGCATCTTTGTTAAAGTGTATGTTTGCTATCATGGTGGATATGTTAAAATCACTGTGATACCAAATATAGGCGAGATTTGCTAACTCAGTGTAATTTGTTAACTCTTTTTGTGAATTAATTTGTTGCTCATCGTTGGAGAGTCGGAAGGAGCAACAAAGGTGAACTACCCAATCAACCTCTATTTAATATTACTGCTATTTCAAAATGGAAGTTCTATTTCAAACTGCGCTAGTAAACTCATAATTGTATGCATTATTTATATGCGACCGAAAGGTAGAAGATGAAGTAATACATTTTTATTCTTGGTTGATAAAAGAAGATGCTACGATTGGTAGCCAGACACACCAGCCATTTTCACCAACTTCAAAGTTCCAACTGCATAGTTGAAGAATTTTGTATAAAAAAGAACATTAGGCATTAGTATTGTAGAAAAAGTTGTTCATAGAGCTAAACACACAAGAACAAATTGCATACCTTTCTAGCCTCAAGGTAGTTCTGAATTGGTACACCCGACTCTTCGGTCAACTTTTTATAAACAGCTTGCAATTTTTTGGTTATTGGCCCTACTTTTCCATTTCCAATTATGCGCCCGTCAACCTTCACTACCTAAAGTTGATAAACAAAAATTTTAGCAAATCATATGAGAAAATACCTATCAACTAAATTGCTGCAAGAAGCTATAGCCAAGTTAAATGAACATCAAATTTATGTGTTATTGTGCTGATGGGAGCATTTAATGATTGCAAGTCTATAAAGATCTCAGGCTTTCAAGGGGTTGAGCATTTCCGCCATTAATTGCACGTTGAGATTCATAGATTTAGGGGTGTTCACGGGTTGGGTAGGTTCAACTAGTGAGACCTCTAGATAAATATAAATCCACCCTTCATTTTAACCAGCGTACTTTTATTATTCAGGATAGTTAATTGGCTTTCGAACTTGCTAACAACACCTAAACCCAAAATGCTGAAGCCGATTAGACTGAAGTTGATCATCATGGTAATATTAAAACCAATCAGCATTCAGTTAGGACAATCTTTTGTGAATTTGACAAGGGAAATAGTGCTTGAATGGAACAGAAAATTCAAATTGAGTAATATATCATGTCACCAACATAATTCAGACAAGACTAATTTCGCCAAGTATAATTTAAGGCACTTACTGGGCTTAGTTCTCCCATTGTTCCCGTTGTCCATACCTGCAGCAAGGCAGTTTTCTAGTTATAACTTGACAAAATTTCAAATATTGAAACAAATAGAGAGAGGGAATATTAAAATTATGGAACATATTGAATGTAAGGCAATTCAAACCAAGTAGTAAAAGTTAACAGATTCTTAATAAAACCGTATTATGATCATATGATGGAAATAAAACTACTAAATCCCATATCAGGGTGAACTTCAATTTTGCTACCAATTCCTATGATGAATATAAAAATCAGAAAGCAGTTAATGAGGACAATATGATAGAGTAAGATATTAATACATTGCCATTTTTTTAATGAACTTCATTTATAGAATAAATCCAATCATGTGTAGTGAGTCTTGACATGTGAGTTGTGACATCTCTCGGTGTGGTTCAAAAAACTCTAGAAATATAGGAGTAACATTCTATATATTTGTCATATCCATAAGCCAGCAACAAATACTTATTCAATAGAAAATAAAAAGCATTTTCTTTTAAATTAACAGATATATATGGAAAAAGTAATATTGGTGAACCTCATCAGCAGTATGCACTTCTGACAGGCTAATTCTCCGCTCTTCTAAAATATACTGCTCCTTCACCACCAGATCCATAACCTTAAATTGTGAAACAGCTTAGTTCATAAAATGCCATGAAATAGAACAGGGATACCAGTACAAACACAAAATATTTATCGTTTTTGGTCTTAACCCAAAAATGCTTATCTTATGAAAAATAAATTGTTATAACAAAGAGTATTCACAACTTACAGTTGCTCTTGTGATGCCAGGAAGACAGTAATCAGCATGTGGTGTCAAAACACGGCCTTTTTTAACAATGAACTACATGAAGTAAAGCAATATATTAGTTGAAATGTACATGCAGTCTTCTATTTTTTGTTGCTACCAAAACCTTGTGCAAAAATAAACACAAAAGGAAAATTGTTTAATCCTTCTCAATTATCAAATAATGAGATTTAACAAGATTTGATACCACTTTGGGTGGCAAGTTTAGAGGGAAAATGAACAATATGCAAGAAGATGATTATGCATAAGCTATGCATTAAGTTTCCAGAGCATGTAATCAATATATAAATTATCGATACTGTGTAAATATTAGTTTAGGAGTTGAAATCCAGGAATCAACTTTCTGCTAACTGGAAACCCTTGAAATTATTATAATAGATGAGTCAAAGTTCAAGACATACTATGTTTGTGGCATTGGTTTCGGATACAAAACCATCCTGATCAAGCATGATTGCATCGTCTGCTTTCGCATTATTTCCTTCGACCTGCACCAGACCAAACAATGATATTTGTGTGAAATGTTATTTAGAAAGATAGGATAATGAAAAGATGTTAAAACTATGGTTTCTCCATAGCTGCACTCGTTAAATTTTAAAGTACTACAATTACAATTCCTTCATAACTAGTAAATCATGAATGTGCGTTTCTGTACATATCATAAAGCTCCTCCCAGATAGACAGCAAAACTTGTGGTAAGGTAAGCAAATTACATATTTTTCATACCAATTAATTATTGCCTCAATTTGGATGGATATTGATCTAAGGATTATCTTATCCAAACAACCACCCTTTTCTTATGTAGACAATCTACTAGCAATAGTACTACTCATAACTTATTCAATTTTGCATTAGTATATGTAAATATTCATGAAGTGAATAGAAAATTACCTTCGCAAGTATGTTATTGAGGAGATTGTTGTGATGTATTTTTGAATCCAAATTCTGGTAAAACAAACAAATAAAATGGAGAACAAACAATCAATTAGACAGACCAAAAGCTAGTGTGTCAATCAAACAGGAACAGTGTTGGTTATGAATTAATCTCGCTGATTAAAAGATACTCCCTCCGGTATGATATATAAGCAAAAATAACTACTTTCACCCCCATTAAGTAAAGTAGTTTTTTTATTTGAGGTTCTAAAAGTTACGCCTCATGGGAACTTGTTCCATGAAAGTATAGGGGCTATTGACAAATTAAATCTAAGTTAATTGATGGTCAATTAGGGAATAATTACACTAAGTAAAATGCTAACATTTGCTTTTAGGCACATTACAAATACTGGTATAAAAGTAGAACTATTTTATAATTGAGAAAAGAGAGAATATATCTCAAGCAATCCCATGCCAAATTCAATTATCATAATGAATGAAATCAGAGAGCTTCATACGCAAAAGTATGAAAATCATGACCAGAATTCAAGCATATATTATTAAGATAACAATTTCCTCCAAATTAACAATTATACAACAAGAAACTTACATTAGGTGAGTTGCGGCGCGTTGTTGCAGTTATAAGAACTATACCATGCTCGTTATCATAAACAGGGGGCTTCCACTCAGCAAGCACTGCATAATTCATCAAGGTTTAAAACATAAAAGAGTAACTTGTTGCTCTTATTAGCATGTCAAGTCCATTAAATTAAGCATCATAAAAAATCATATAAATCTCTACAAGAACATGATCTAGCTCAGATTAACTTGCAAGGGTTAAATCACATAAGACAATTGTTTTGGAACCAAAACATAAGTAATATCAAAGTTTCCCAACATTGAAGCACTTCTTGATGCTATTTCTTCCTATGATCCCCTTGAATGCAAAATCATGCATGTAATCAATACATCAACAGAAGTTTTTTTCCCCACTAACTGGATCAAATGACACCACTGTGTTTTATCAAGAAACCTAATCACCAGAGACCATTTAAGGCTAAATTTCTAATATCCTACCAATACATCCACTTATGATCTCATGTTTATAGTGTGACCATTCATTCAGTGTAAAATTCGCATCTTTAAAGGCTTACAGCGCTTGGGCCCTTGTTAGCACTATGCTGACATTACATTCAATAAACCATTTCTAATATTATGTTTTTTCGATCACATTGTATGGTAGATCCATGATCACAAACAGATTTTGCTGGATAAATCCAAAAATTTGCTAAATAATTACAACATTGACATAAATATATTATCGAAAGAACATAAATATTTTGGTACTAGTATCATTGTTATATGCGAAAGGATAGGTTGTTACCAATTAATGTGCATCCATACAGATTAAATGCAGGGCTCATGCCAGAAGTAACCTAAAAAAGAATATAACATAGAATTGGTTAGTGGACAGTTTCGCAATTGAATTAAATATGATTGATGGTTTCATAACTTCAGCTGCAAATAGTATGAAATATGGTCACGGTTACTGGTCAAAAATTAGGCTACCATTCAGCATATTGCATGTTTACAAGGTTACTTGATAAAGAATGAAATTAAAATTATCAGCAAACAAATAATTTACATAATTGAAACAAAGTGTGAGAGAATAAAACCTTCTTTCCTCGCGTTAGTGAAAGTCGGATGTGGGCATTGTCAAACATCCCATTCCTAATTAGGGTTTTGAAAATAGCTTCCTTAATCTGCAATATGTTACATCTAAATCCATCACTATAATTATGAAAAATTGAACAAGACAAAGACAGCTGAATTTAGTACTTGTTTTTCAGTAAGATCCAGAAACATCAAACACAGAGCCCATCGGGATATAAAATAAGGTAACAGACTGAGCGACTCATGATGGATGAACAGAAGGCATGTTCAGACTCACCTCATCTCGAGTTGGAACATTTTCAAAAGCCAGAGCTTTAGCTGAATCAGACATCCTGGTGAGATTTATGAAAACCATTTACATTAATGAAAAACCAGATGTTTTTACAAATAAAATCAGATTATCAAAAAAAATTATTGGAAATGAAACCAATATACATAACAGAATAGAATTCAACCTACGCTTGTTCAGTTAGCTATAAACATTATTGAAAAAATATCACCAGACATCAACTTTCAAATTCTCAAGTTAACACCTATTTACATTATTGATAAAAAGACAGCTCCAAACATCACATTTCAATTTATCTAGTTCATAACACTACCTGTCTAGATGTTCCTCAAGCTTAAAAATCTTTTTATTATACACCCGTAGACCTTCCCAAACTGAGTCGCCACCTTGGACAACTGAATCAAACACCGACACCTGATATATTACAGAATAAAAATTTAAAATCATAAGAATAAATGGTCAATCACATATTCACATAAATCTCGTTCCTTATTCTATTTAAAGGAAACATCAAGTACCTTTGCATTCTCACGTGACACAATCTCATCACCGACCCAAGCAAGCAATTTCTCATTTGCAGGAACTGGAAGAGCGGGAGGAGGCAAAGGAGAAGTCAGAAGAGATGACCTGTTCTTTACATGGCGCCGAAGCATGTTGTAAAGAGGTAGACTTTGCTCCAACAAATCATAGAGAGAAAAGGGAAATGGCTGAAAAGGAATAATAACACAGCATAAACTCAACCAGGTTTTTCCACAGGCCCTAACCAATCATAGGGAAAGAAGGCATAGGGATAGCTATAAGATATTGGTCGTTACAATGGGGACTAAACTGAAGGAATACACAAAGCAACTGCATACCTCAGGATACTTCTTTTGTTCCCTAAAACCAGTAGATTTATGTACATTGTTATACCACCAAGGGGCCCATAAGCCATCTATTGGTTTTGGACCTGCTTCCCAACTGGAAATTTAAAAACACGAGTTGTCACTTCCCAAGTATATATCAATATGCATAAACATTGGTGTATTATAGAAGTTGCAATAAACACTAAATTGGAAAGAATGCTTGGACCAAATTTTCAATGACTAAATATCTCCAAATATATCAAACCTAATGAGATTTCAACAAGAAAACATTGAAAAAGGAAGACCAGAAAAAGTAGCAGCACAAGGCCAGGATTTGCATAATGAACACTCTGCATACCTGAGCATTGCAGGTTGAAAAGGAATCTCCAAATCATCACAGAGACCCCGTAAAGTAGCCTGCAAATTAACAAGTTCAAAAATTGAAGCAAGAAATAAATTTAGCCATAAAGAATTTTCTAGGCATGTTGAAGCAATAAGGCGAACTGCCTTGATAGAGTTTCATTAAAAAATTTGGTGATTTTTAAAAAAATGTATTCTGATCTAGAATCAATAATATGTTATATGTCCTTTCAGGGGAAAAAATCTCCGGAGATTTCGTATTCATAGTCAGACAAGGGTCTAGAGAGCAACTAATTGACAGTATAAATTGCAAACTGATAATATTACACCAATGTAGAGCAAAAGTGTAAAAAACATTGTTGCCATCAAGATGATTTTTCATACTTATTAAGTAATTAGAATCAAGGATGTCCAAAAAGCAAAAAATACCTCGGGATTTTTTTGAAGTTCTGCAGCATCAATCACAGGCGGTGGTTTTCCCCTCTCAGAGAGTTCATTATATATAGAAACAAGCTCTGCCAAACCCAACTCAAAGAAAGATGGGGGGACAACCTTGTCAAAGGATGGCTGAAGGGCACGCACACAATCAGATCGTCAGCCATTGAAATACTAGCATATAGGAAACAATACACTTCACTGGCGTTGTGATTTAGTGATAAAAACAAGAAATAAATGAAAGAGCTTTTGCTTTTTCTAATTCATTCATAAATACGAAATAAGAATTACCAATATGTCGAGAGGATTTCTTATGAGAATGAAGTGTTTTCCTTTCTTCATTAGATCCTCAGGCAAACCAAGCACCCTTTGTTTTGACATATGCTGAAGGCAACAACATAATAATAATAATAATAAGTGATCTAGTTGTAGATAACACAAATCTAATAAATAACTACCAACAAGGTATTCACATTTGATTGGATTATTTCTCCGGAGAAATGTCTTTTAACAAACAGTACTCAAAACATGCAATTTAAGCAAAAAATCTAACAGCATCAAAAATTCAATTGTTCAGTAATTGCATCATATCATGAAGGAAATGCAATTTACCTTACAAAATCTATACTTTTTGTTTCCTGGACGATAAATAATGTCACTAACGACCTTATTTCCATCAGATTCCTATTACAAATGAAACGAGGATTTAGAAATGAACGGTTGAATAATTAAAGTATAAAAATGGGAGAGATAAATACCATATTTGAGAGTACTTGGTCTCTATAGGGTCTATCATAGCCACTAACTCGAAGAAAATGAGCATAGAGAGGCTCATCAAGAACTTCAATATCATCCCTCTGAATTAAGTTTTTGTTAACCAAACAAACACAGTCAGTGACATGAATTGAACTGAATATATAAAGAGATAATAGTGATGAAGAAGATATAGTACCTGTGAAAAAGAGTACATTAGACTTGTACTGAGGGACCTTGGTGCAGACCAAGAGTGAATCACCACCTCCTCCATAAGCTCAGATCAGATTTTCACTATTGAAAATGAAAAATAGATACAATTATTTATGATTCTCTCTCACCTCTTAATCTTATTTGACTCACACACACAGCCACAATAAGAATCCCTGAATATTAGTGATGTTGTTTCCGGAATATTGGTAAAGTTTAAAACGTGAAGTTAACGTAATTGTGAGTTGGCAGTTAATTCCAAAATAGAACATCACTGGAACATAAGAATTAGGTACAGTAATGTCCCTATCTATACAAACTGGAACATGAACATGCAAATCATCCTTCCACTGTAATTGTGATTGCCGATTAACAATCACAATCATTTCAAAACAAAACAAAAAAACAATGTCTATATAAGTAGTTAAGTTATCACTATTATTTTTATGGCTTAAATGATTTCTAGTCATGTAAGTTGGAGTGTTTTTTGTTTTAGTCTCTATAACTTTATTTTATTTGAAATTTATCCTTTAATGTTAAAATCATTTTGGTTTTAGTTCTTAGAGTCAAAATTAGTTTTCGTATAGATTTTTTTTTAAATTTTCCTGTGAATTTTAACTCTAGAGACTAAAACCAAAATGATTTTAACATGAATTTCAAAAAAAATAATAAAGATATACGGACTAAAATAAAAAACATGTCAGGGATCAAAAAATTATTTAAGCCTATTTTTATTTCAAACATTTCTATCAAGTTCAATGTCAACCGTCACTGCATTAATTAATGTTTTGGTATGTTTAAAAAAAATTCTATTATAAAAACAAAAACCAAAATTCACTTACATAGAAATGAAAATACTACATTTAACTCAAATTGTATTTTTGACAAACTCAAATTGTTATTGTAGGATTAGGAGTTGGAACTCCAAGATCCTGCCTCTCACTCCCACAGGCTACTGAATAGTAGTAAAAAAAATAATGGTAAAAGTCAAGAGAAACTAGTAATTTTAACCTTTATGGGTAGTGCCCTAAGGGCATTAATTAAAGTTACTAAAAAAAGGTAAAACATACTTTGAAAATTGTGTTTTATTATTTTTAAAAAGTAGATTACACAAATTCCAAAAAAAAATTTCTTTCTTTTGTTTACTTAACCATTGCCCTTATTACTTTAAGGGCAATATTTATCATTTTCTTTTTTTATAATCTGGATCGAAGAAAGCTTTGTTGAAAAGCCCAAACTTTGTTGTCGGTTTTTTTTTTATGCCTTAAACAAAGTCCTCATTTTCAACAAAAAAAACACACGGTCTTCATCTTCAACTTAGTCTATGTAGAATCGCTCAAGTGGTAAGAGCTGAGGCACATGAGTTAGATAATAAGACGTTCAAGGTTCAAATCTTGATAGGAGCTCAAGTGGTAAGAGCTGAGGCACATGAGTTAGATAATAAGACGTTCAAGGTTCAAATCTTGATAGGAGCATTTATTATTATCATTTTGATGTAAAAAAAAAAAACTAGTGCCTGTTGCCAAAATTCATCAACATGAAATGAAACAATTTCAATCAAAATTACGGCACAATCAAATCAAATTCTATAAAAACAAAACACAGAAACAGTAAAAAATTGAGTAAAGTGGCGTACCAGAACTCAAAACTTTTTTTGTCTCTCCTGACCTTCCGTTTCACTATTTTTTTTCTTCCTCTTGTGATTATACTGTATCTTTTTTTTTTCTTTTTATAGAATATTTATACTCTAGTCTGTTTTTTTGTACATATTTATTTTAATATTTATACTCAAGTCTTTATCACACAAAATATTGATTTTTTTACCTTCATTAAAAAATTGATAAATTTAATATTGACTCAATTGGCGAAAAATAACAAAATTGTTAAATCGAATGTCTATGATCGAAATTCGAGTACTGATCACTCAATTTTATGAGTATGAGTTTATGATGTTCTGCCATTTCGCTAATATACCAAAAAAATTGATAAATTTAGGTTAGATTCATAATTTTTTATCTTACTAAAAATTAATTTTATTTTATCTCATAAGAAGTAATAAAAATGAGAATTGTAACAAAAATAATTGATAAGAATTAGAAGAAGTATTTTATCTTAATATATAGTAATTAGTAACATTAATCAAAAAAAAGTAATTAGTAAATTACCAATTTTTTTTTATAAGCATAATTACCAATTATGTAATATTTATTTATTTTTCATGCTGAAAACTTGTCTTACAAAATACTACATCTGTTCCTATTTATAAGAGACAAACTCCAAAAATTACAAAAGTTAAGGAGGGTGGTTTTTCTAATTTATTATTCTAAAAAAATATTTTGAACTAAAAAATTATGCTTCTTTGAAATTGGTATAGCCAACAAATTAAAAAAGCTTCAAAATTCCATAAAAAAAATTGAAAATTTTTTTGTGTCTTTTTCTTAAAATAAATTGTATAAAAAGATGTAAAAATAATTTTAATTGGTTATTTTTTTTACCAAATTTTTAATTGGTTATTATTTTTTGAAAAAGAGGATAAAAAGAAAGTTAGATAGTTAGATGCAATTTTTATTTAATTTCATGATAATATGTAAACAATTATTGAAAAGAAAAAATGTTAATTTTCTCTCTTATAATTTAGGATAAAGAAGAAAAAAACTCCCGATATCAAAAAAAGAAGAGAAAAAAAAACTCCCATGTAATTTAGGACAGAAGGAATATTTATTTTAGAGAAATTAAATTAAGTGGATTTTATGCAATTATAAAAAATTTAGGTAGTAATAAATTATGTTTGATCTGCAAAATATATGTACCGACTAAAACACATGACAAAGTTTAAGACATAGAACAAATTTTGTTTTGTTACAACGTTTGATGAACAAAATATGATTTTGCTATTTTAAAATAGTTGATGCTAGTGCGTGGATCTCTTTTCCATGTTAGCGGATACTGATATGTTCATTTTCCGTTCCAAAATTTGGCTTTAATTTGGTGCTTGTTTATTCTTTTGCAATTTGATTTCACCCTGTGCACGAGTTCGCTGGATTGTGCACATGATGTATGATGTCTGGTTTTAAATTTTGATTTGTTTATGTTGTTCTTCTTTACCCTTTAGGGTTATTCTTTATTATACTCATTTAATTTGTGTTGCTCGTTTTTTTATATGAGTCAGACTTGAAAGTCCCCCATCTTTTAAAGTCCCCCATCTTTTATATACTTTTTCTTTTATTTAATCTATATTTAGGGTGTTGCAGCTCTTTAAGTGCTCCATTTGCTTAAAAAAAAATAAAATCTATTATAAAATAATTGTGTATAAGACAAAAAGTTGTACCCTGAATCAATAGGATAAGAATTTTAATTTTTATGTGGGTCCTTGGCCCCCGATTTATCTAATCATAGTAAGAAATTTAAATTAAATACATTACAACTAAAATTATCTTCTATCTATTTCTTTATTCATTTTTATTTGTTGGTGAACTTAAAATGTATTCTCCTCGTACAATTGTAATGTGTTTGAATCAATGATAAAAACTTTGTTATAAAAATTTAATTTGAACATCTGCATGTAAGTTAAAATAAATCTTAGTTTAACTAGCAAAAAATACCAAAACTGTCAAGACAGCTGTCCGTGACCGGGATTCAATTTTTGATTACTCTACTTTGTGTATGTGAGTTTATAACAGTTTTACCATCTCAATTCTCATCTATATACAAAAAAGAAATGTCCATATACAATACAATAGTTATTTTAATTTTTCATAACCAAATAATTTATTTGGATCCTATAACATTTTTTGACGTTAGACAAATGGGAAAAAGGATTAGATATAAGCTTAAAATTGATTTATTAAGTTTTAAAAGATTTATTTTTTTGTCTGTAAAAAAAGTTAATTTTTTGATTAAAAATCAAATCTTTTAAAGATTTAAGGAATTTATCAAAACAAGAAAAAAAGATTTAAGGAATTTATTTTCTTACCGAATTTTTTATGTTTAGTTGATTTGTTTTTATATTAGGGTAATACAAAAAAAAAATCTTGATTTGCATTTGACATTTTTAGGATTAGATAAGAATGATTGTAAAAAGGGATAACATATGAATTTAAAAAAATTACTATATTGAAACTTGATTTATTAATTTTAAAAAGATTTAATTTTTTTATTGCAAAAAAAAAATTATCAGTGAACAAAAAAAATTAATGTTTTGATAAAAATAAAATCTTTTAAAAGAAAAGATTTAACTAGAGATTTGATCTTACAACAGAAAATATTTGATTTTATTAATAGAAAAGATTTGATATCTTGTACAAAAAAAACTTGATAATAAAAAAGGAAACTTGATTCCCAAGATAATTGTAATATATAAAAAGAAGGGCATTGTTTCTCTGGGTCTACACTGTATCCCTTCACATTCACCAAAAAACATCATCGTATAACACTCTCTGCTCTGTTTTGTTTTTCCTATATCAACCTCGTACAACAATGGCTGATCAACAACCTCGTAAAAGGCTCATTATCAAGTTCTCTTATTCACAAACTTCTCAAAAACGCCGATCACTCGATCACGTTGATGATTCTTCTCAAAGACACAACAAGGAGATAAAGATGGAAAAACCAATAGTTTCTTGCTACTGGCTTGATGCAACACAACCACTACAAAAAGATGATATTGTTCTTTCTCGTACCCACCAACAAACCAACAAGATCAAAGCTAAGGTTCAACAAAATTAAAGTATGTTCAGGTGGCAGTTGCAAGAATGATGGTTAACTTCTTCCATCAAAGATCATTCATCAAGAGCTGAAAAATGTGGCTTAAAGAAGAATGATAGTGATGGAATGATGAAGATAGATACTACTAAAAAGAAGACAATGGAGGGTTACAAAAAAGAAGGCAATGTTGGGTGATTGTGAAGAGAATTATAGAAGGAAAAGATGGTATGTGAAGAGAATTAAGCCACATAATTTAAAATAATATATAATGCCTTGAGTGCGACTTGAAAAAAATTTGTATACAATATAATTAGTATATTAAACTTATAAATTATAATTTTTAAAAGATATAATAAAACATCTAGTGAGACAACATAAATTTAAAGGAAATATGAGAAAAAAGTGAGACAACTCAAAAGAGCAAACAAAAAAAAGAAGTGAAACAACTGTTAGAAACAATATGACAACGTAGCATATAAAAGAATAGATCAACTTACACAAATAGAAAAACAACAACAAAATAGTAATAAATTATATATATATATATATATATATATATATATATATATATATATATACTAGTAATTAAATGAGCATAATTTATTGTTAGTTAAGCGGAATGTTTCATTTATTTTATAATAAAGTCTAATTAAGTTTCAAATACAATATATTTTATTAGTAAAAGAATGACGAAACTTAGGTGCATTTATTTAGATATTTTTTATATGTTTTTTTAACATAACAAACTATAATTTCTTTAAATTTTCAAAGTTTGTAATAATCACAAAAATTGAATTTTATCTTAACAATCATACAAAAAATACTTAAAAAAAATGCACCTAAGTTTTGTTGAAAAAAAACCCAATAATATGTTGAGGAAAAGAAAAAATCCAATAATTGCTTGTGTCAAGAACACTCATCAAAACAAGAAAATTATCAATTCTTGAAAGTCAAAAGCTCTCAACAAAACGTCTTTCGCTAAATTTCGACAACATGAACCACCAACAAATGAAAAGTTGTTTTTCGACCACTTCTTAGCAGCCAAAACCGCCAACAAATAACAGATATGTGCATCACATTTCATGGCGGTCACTTATTGGTGGTTTTGACCGTCAAGAAATGGTAAAAAAAAAACAAAAATTTAACTAGAGATATCTTTTTGAAGGCTTTTGACCCTCAATAAATAATGGTTTTCTTGTAGTTGAAATATCCTAGCTCTTCAACAGGAGGTGATCCAGGAATAGCGGGAACAAAATCTCTCCCGCTAAATATAGGTCTCATAAATTTATCATCGAATTTTCTCCACAATTAGTAGTGAACCAATCGTGAGTAGAATAACGTATCATCCAAGTTAGACTACTTTTCGTCTGCAATTTGTATGATTGTTACGTTGCTTTTGTTGATGGAACCAAATACTTCTTTGCGTTTTGTGAAGCTACCAAATTAGTATTTATGTGATCCTATTGCAATTAATGTGATCCTAATTAAAATGTTAAAAATGTTAGTTATTTTTACATGTAGTTCTTATAAATATAATTTACAAAAAATCAGATAAATGTATACTTTCATATTGTTTTATCTCTTTAGTATTTATTTATGATTTTGTATGGGTCATACTAACAGTAAATGATATTGAAAGGTTGATACCTTTTTCTGTGTTTCTCAAAAGAGAAAACTAGTTACCGTGTCATGGAGGCTTGAATTTTAAGATCTCTAACTAGCTTGAATCATGCCACTAATTTGAAGTTTTGTTGGGAGTCTTTTAAACTCTCAAAGCTCTTGGGCCAATTTGCTTAAACACATGGTTATTAGAAATAGAAGAACTATTATACGACGTCATATATCTTCTTCTATTTGGTCCTGCATCAAGAATGAGTTTGGAGTGATTGAGAATAATTCTTTGTGGCTTCTCAGTAATGGAGAAAACATTAACTTTTGGAATGATAACTAGAGTGGTAAGGTTTTAGCTGACTAGTACAATATTCCAGTTCATATTAGATTATCTCTTGCTTTCGACTGTCAGTGATTATATTATTCTGATTGGTCATTGGAATATTCCTGCTCAATTGAATAATGTCTTCATTAATCTGGATAACATTGTTCAACAAGTCACTATTCCTTTGGAAGCTTCTCAAGATAAGCTTCTTTGAATTCACACTGATACTGGTAGCTTACAACTCAAGGAAGCTTATCACTTCAAAAACCTTCCTTTTTAGGAGCTGCATTGAGCCAGTTTAATTTGGAATGTTGACATCCCTTCTTCTAAATCTCTCTTTGTGTGGAGACTTATGCATGAGAAGGTACCAAGCGATGAAAATATCATGTTAAGAGGTTGTTCTTTTACTTCAATGTGTAGCCTTTGCAATAGAAGTGTAGAATCTTCCTTCTATATATTTCTTGAATGTCTTTATCTTGTTTGGTCTGACTTATTTTTTATTTTTCTATTTTTTTAAAACGAAATAGAGAAGTATAAAATTGAATTTAACCATATTTTTCCTTAACAATATTAGAGAAATAAAGTAAAGAAGTAAAAAATAAAGAGAAGTAGAGTCAAACATAATTATTTGATTCTTTACTACTTTTAAGGAGAAAAAAAAAAATAGAAAATAAACCGGATCAAACGAAACCTTAGTTTACTAGCTGCCTAAGCTTGACTTTGCAATTTACTTGTTTGGAGGATATGTGGAAATTTGTGATTTGAATTGATCCCCTCAATGTAAATTACAATCATTGCTGCCTTGATCAACCTTCTTAACACAATTTGGTTTATCATATAAACCTAGATAGGTTCAACAATAGAATCATTCTTTGGCAATATGCAATCTCTATAATTATAGCTAATACGTCTTTGGCTGGAAACAACACCAATAAAGCTTCTTCAAACTCAATAAGAGACTTCTCTATTCTCAAACTTTTCAAAGTTGAGATTCATCAAGCTAAGTCCTCCATGGTTAAATAAATTCTTTGGCATCCTCCCTTATTGAACTAGACAAAATGCAATATAGATGGTGCTTCTAAAGGTAATCAACCAAATATAATACACACATAAGTTTATATTATTCAAAATAAGTTATCAATCAATCAAATAACACAAAATAAATTTAAATAATTGTTCAAATCAAACTAAGTTCATTCATAATCAAACAACACTATTATAATTTACAATCAAAATATCACACAAAACAATTTAAAATGAGCATAATCAAACATAAATATAATTTTGTGACTATTTTGTAAGATTTGGACTTGAGTTGTGTCTAAAAAAATACATATATGTGGGCTATTCAGATAAGCCTATATTTTTAACGGATAAATACGGGCCAGGCTAAAAAGCCCGGGTGATAATTTAGGTAGAAATTTTAAAGTTCAAGCTCAGCATTTTATCGAGCTTGGCGGTCAGTCCATTTTGATGGCTCTAATGACACATAGATTACATTATTTCATTAGATATTATCATGTGAGATTTTATTTATCAGAGAGACATTTTTAAATATATATCATAGAGATAAAAATATTATAGGAATAGAGATGTATCATTTCTCATTTAAAAATTAGAAGGGTCTTGGTATCACTTAAAACAAACCTGAGAAGATGTGAATGTAATAGAAAAAATATAAAACATTTAATATTTTGTCAGTCAAAAAATAGATTTAACATTTTTTATAAGGAGTAATTTATTTAAGAAATTTATTTTTTATGTTTAGTTTATTTATTAATTTTTTTTAAATCTTGATTCACAATTGATTTTTTTGATAATATGCATTTGACATTTCTAGGATTAGATAAGAATGATTGTCTAGTACAAAAAAAAAAGAATGATTGTCAAAAAAAAAAAGGATAACATATGAATTTTAAAAAGATTTAATTTTTTATCTGTGAACAAAAAAAAGATTTAATTTTTTGTTAAAAATAAAATCATTACAACAGCTAGAAAAGATTTGTTTTTTTATCTGTGAATAAAAAAGATTTGATTTTACAACAGCTAGAAAAGATTTAACAATAGATTGTAAACTTAATTCACAAGATAACATTAAGATATAAAAGGAAGGACATATTCATTCATTCATTACATTCACAAAAAATCAACGTCGTACAACACAACACATTCATTCATGGCTGCTTCAATTGATCAACAACGTAAGAGACTCATAATTAAACTCTCTTACACACATGCTTCTCAGAAATGTGATGATGATGATTCTTCTCATAGAGACAACAACAAGAAGAGGAAGATTGAAAAGCCAATAGTTTCTTGCTATTGGCTTGATTCAACACAACCACTACAAAACAAGGATACTGTTCTTTCTCACACCCAACAAACCAACAACATCAAAGGTTGTTCAACACCAGTGGCTGCTCCAAGAATGATGGTAACTTCTTCTGTCATCAAAGATCATATTGCAAGTGCTGAAAAGAAGAATGACGGTGACGGAATGATCAAGAAAGATACTACTAAAAAGAAGACAATGGAGGATTACAAAAGGAGGCAATGTTGGGTGATTGTGAAGAGAATGATTGAAGGAAGAGATGGTTGGGCTTTGAAAAATCCTCTTGATATCAAGTGTTTGAATGGTTCGAAAGTTAAAGCGACTTGTTTGAAAGATATTGAGGGGAAACTGAAATCATATTCGACACCTGACGAATTTGCCGATGATATGAGATTTGTATTCTGTCATGGTATGTGTTAACCTAGAAGAGATGATGTTCACAGAGTTGCTGCAAGACTTAGTGACATTTTCGAGAATAGGTGGAAAGATTTGAAGAAAGAGTGGGCACTCGAGGAAAAAAGACTCAAGAACAAGAATCTTAAGAGGAAGAGTTTATATTTAGTTTCTCAAATGTATAAAAAGCTTAATTAGTTTATGTATTCATTGTCACTTTAGTTTCTCACATGTATATTCATTACATGCTCTTTTGGATTCAATTGTTATTCATGATGAAGCATTACATTACCACTTAATAATTTAAGTCAGTGTTCTATATTTTTTTTGGCTTTGCTTATCTTTATATCATTTAATAATAATGTATAGAAATTTGTAACAAAAATAGACCAAGTATGGAAATTGGTTCAACAATATAAATACTTGCAAATATAAATGTCTAACTTAATATGAAAACAAAACGGGTAGTAATTGCTTGTGTTTCAAGAAATCTCCTCTTCAACAGGAGTTGAACCAGGAACAGCGGGAACAAAACCTCTCGCACCAAATACAGATCTCTTAAGCTTATCATCGAATTTCCTCCGTAAGTAGTGAACCGTACGTAGTAGTAGGATATCGTATCATCAAACTTAGACTACTTCGTCTGTGATTTGTCTGGTTGTTGCTTTGGTTAATGGAACAAATTGTTTTCAAGAAATAGTAATCTCAGTCAGATCCTCTTGAAACCAAATTTCCCATAAAACTTTATTTATTAAATTCTTAGTCCCTACAAAACTTTCCTGCACACTTTTAGTATGCGCTAAAACCAAATTTGTTTAATTTCTTTTGGTGATGTAAAGGAGCCAAAGGTTCTCAAATTAAGCAGAAAAAATCTGGAACTACATGATAAGCAGTTAAGTTAGAGTCTAAATTAAGACCATGTTTGGAAATAGTATTTGCAACTTGATTAGCTTCAAACAACAGGCATCGACTTACTTCACCAAATTTGGCAACAAAGAGTACACTTACTTTTTGTTCGCATTATTGTTGCCAAATTTGTTTATGAACACATGAACAGCTATAAATCAGAAGCATTAAAAGACAAACATTTCCTTTATTCAATATAAGATATGTTGTATAGTTGTTTGTAATACACAGTAAACACAGCTTAAAATTGTAATAGCATGTACTTTCAAATATCGTAACTCAAATATCACATTTATCGTATAATTGTATAAGTAATAACAAAGCATCCGCCCAAGTGGTATTTGCTTGTGTTTCAAGAAGTCTCCTCTTCAGCGGACGGTGAACGAGGAACAACTGGAACAAAACCTCTACCACCAAATACAGGTCTCATAAACTTATCATCGAATTTCCTCCAAAAGTAATGAACTGTTGTAGTAGGATAACGTATCATCAAACTCAAGCTACTTCGTCTGCGATTTGTCTGATTGTTGCTTTGGTTGTTGGAACAAATGTTTTCAAGAAATAGTAATCTCAGATCCTCGTGAATATCAGTGGAATCAGAAACGACTGGTTTTGAATGCCTTAACTTCACAGCCTCGATCAAAGGCTTTGTTATCGAACCAAATACCTGTTTGCATTTTGTGAAGGTACCAAATTAGTATTTATGTGATCCTAACACAATTCATAATGTTTACATGTATTCCATATTTATGTGATCCTAATGCGATTCATATGAAACTTACCACAGTACTGAATAAGACAAGGATTATAGTTGAAGTGATAATTAATGCCGAGTCTTCAGCAGATGCTATAGAGGATTTTGAAAACTGCATTGAAAAGCAGCACAGATCAAATGCCTAATTTACAATTACAGTAGAATTTTCAGCGAAGAATGAAGTTATTGAGTGTGCTTGCCTGGTTATAAGACAAGGCAATGGTCACTGCTCCTCTCATTAGGCCGGCCCACCATATTATAAACTGATATTTTGAACAGTTTAGCAGAAATTCAGTGAGGTAAGCTGAAAATGTTAAAACTTGAGGGAACTAGAAGCCAACCAACGGTAATCTGTGAAGCACTAACACAAACACGGACAATGGAAACGATACTGACACGCTGACACTGGTAGTATTTTAAGAAAATAGAAGTAATTGAAAGTAATCACATAAGTCGTTGTTAAACACTCCTTCAATCTGAAATGTCGGTGCTAGTAAGACAGTAATCACCTGCGATCGAAACTCAATTTTGGTGCCCTCTCTTGTTTTGGTGCAATTTGAAATGTTTGCTATGGGGAAAACAAAAGCTGCTCTTCCAATCAAAACTAATGCAATCAAAGTTGAGCTGACAGCAACTGAAGTTCCTATGCTGCTCCAACATAATAATGTGTTAAGAAAATGGTCTACATTAAAAATGGAATAATTAACCATTGGTTTATGAATGTGAACTTTATGAACATTTGACCGAAATTTTAAGCTACCTGGCTTTGCTTCTTTTCCATTTGCCAATGTCGAAAGCATCCATACCAACATATAGAAATATAAAGGTTTCAGCTATGAATGATATAGTTGCAAAGGAGTGCCTGAAATTGTGAAAGTATTTTGTAAATTAAGATTTGAATCGACTTATATGTTTAACTAACAATTTTTCCATTTGTATACAAAGTTATTTGTTTAAATACGATTCAATGCACGTGGAGAATTAAATGATTTTACTAAATTTGATATTCTATTCCTAATTGGATTTACTTTCACATCTTAACAAATTGATCAACATTAATATGTAATAATTATTCTCGATAAACAGTTGCCTTACTTTGTTGTTATCCTTGAGCTTTCGGTAACGTTGTGCCATGTGTAGTGTGACATAACAATGCCACAGAAGAAAATAGTCAAAATTCCACTGAGACTTAAAAGCTGCAAAAGCCACACAAATGTATAAACTAAGGAATCATTGCATTTTAGGATGCTCTTTGCCAGTTAGGATTTTTTCCTCTAACCCTCTTGTTAGAAAATAAAATGATATAATAAAGTATAATAATCAACAAAAAATGATTTTGTACATAGTGATTTTGTACCTCAGCAATCATATATGACAAATATGCCATTAACATCATAAGTGCCACTTCGCGATCGGTAGAGTGCCTGAAAATGAAAGGAGTCATGTCAGGTTGCACAACATTAAGACTTTGTTAAGCATTTGTTACACTATAGGACCTATTTAAGAATTCAAATGAACTGTAACAACTTATAAAACTGCGTATTCAATCAAAACCATCGCGGCAATTTATCCGAGCTCTCAAACTAGTATGCTATTCGCATTTTTCGTATCATTTTTATTAACTGTCCTATTAGCATTTAGATTTCAATATTATCCAGTTTATCATAGTGTCTAAGTGTATTCATATGAACTTTTACAAGCAAAGGAAACTCATACCTTCCAAAGTAAAGTGTTTTAATTATATAAGCACTTAAAAGGCCAACCTGAAAAAGTCATCATATAGCAAGTCATAATAGAACTGTGACACCACTCCTAGAAATTAGAGATTTAAAATTTGATTTCAATTTGAACTTACTGCTATGCCAAGGGCGGTACTAGTGCAAAAGAGATAAAGGAAGGTCCCCAACAGTTTCAAAATTGTAATAGCATCAATGCTGCTGATGTCAAGTGATTGAACTGAATTGAAAAGAACAATAGATGTAGCGTCATTTACCACTCCTTCGCCAAATACAATGCTGTAAAGAAAAGGCGTTTCATCTTGACTCAGAACCTTCATTACAAAAGGAAAAGAAAGGCATTATTAAATGATCTAACTATAAATTCTGTAATGTAAATTTATGTTTGAGCTTAGGTTAGAATATTATATACCTGTAATGTACAAACCGAGTCAGTTGCTGACAATATGGCCCCGATGGCTTCATATGTAATGTTCACGAACAATCAGAATATAGAAGACGGTGATTAAATCGGAAGAGAAAGATAAACAAAATTGATTTTATATAAGGACCGTCTCACCTAAATGATCTTTTATATCGAGGTTAGTTATTCCAATCATATTAAAAAGCAGAAAGGCACCTAGAGAAATTGGAGAAATAAAAAACTATGAGTATTTATTTTAGCAACTGCTTATCATTGGCTTTTTTGTCTTGAGGTTCAAAATGATATTACAAAACAATGATCTTACCAACAGATATGAGACAAAAAGAAATAACTGTCCCAAGGATTCCAAACAGAAGTATAGTAGTGAAATTCCTGAAGAAATGTTTCTTCTTGACTTGGAAACTGACATGGAATTTGAAATTATCATACAGAAGAAACATAATATGATGTAAATAAAGAGATAGAGAAGGATCATATTTATCATACTTACCCGGCATTGAAAATGATTGGAGGAAGCAAGTAAAGAAAGAACACCTCTTCATTGAATATTAGAATCTCGGTTTTATGGAACTTGGTCACCAGCAAAACAACCGCTCCAGAACACAAACCCTGCATTCATTTATTCAATTCAATCAAATAATGAAATCGAAAGCCACATGATTGTAAGCGGAGAGCATATGAAGAATGAGTTGTATGTGTACAAGAAGGAGGGAAGTAATGGATTCGTTGGCCCATCGATTCTCTTCGAGAAGGTGGCCAACTATGACGCAAGCGCAGAGGAGTGCGAAGAATACACAAAGTGCAACTACACTGCTTGTGCTCAGATATGAAGTTGAAGAATCAAGTGATGAGGGTAACAAAGCCATATTAAGCTTTCATTCACTCAAGTTGAGAATGAGTTCCTTTTCATTTCTCAGTATAGTCAAGCTGAATCTGTTTTTGGATGATCATTAGAAAATGGCGAGTCATTAATAATGTTTGTTCGCTTGATTCTATTTCTATACATGTTAACTAAAATAACTGTCAGACTATTTAAGAATTTGGATTTCAATAATGAATTATGTGTAATAATGGTATGGACTTTGGTTGTTGAGCGTGACAACAAACTACCAGTCTTATGTTTTTGTTTTTTTCGGTTGAAATGAAATGTCTTTCAATGTTAAGAGTCACCAAACATTCTGATTTCTGACCAGTGTGGTGTAAATGAACTTAGCATTTTGTATCTCCTTTTCTTATTAATAATATTGCTACTTGATGGCATTGATATTGCTATGCAAGTTAATTTAGTTTGTGATGTGATCATACCATAAATCTGTAATTTTGTGCAAGTTAAATAGTTTTGCTTTGAGTTCATTATGATCATAACATTGAAAGGTAGTTTCACACAAGTTGCTGAGATGAATAATTTTATTTTGGTGCTATAAATATGGTAAATAATATTGAATAATAGATGGGGTGGTTTAAGGATTAAGAGTAACCAGTTATTTCCATATTAAAAAAGTGACTGGTTCATACTCCGGCGAAGGAGAAAAATACCAACCTAATAACTGATTACTAACATTTGCTTATCCAAAAATCACTTATTACTTATTAGTATAATCTCATATGAAATGTCATATTTTAAATATTTGTTTGTGTCATGTGATAAAATTACTTGATCATGCATGATGATTGATGCATCACAAGTAGAGAACGTCTACAAATTATAAAGAAGCATAAACATGGAAGCAAGAAACAGTACACAAGCGATTATAGCAGTTCAAGAAGCTACCGTTCTTACCATATAACAGAATGATTAACTGTTTAAAACATTAATGGCTTACATTACAATGATACTACAACATTCTCAACTCTCATCAGCTGGATCAGACATTGCTTTATCCTCAAGCTTCAGCTTCAAACTCAACTTTAGAGTGTGAAGCAGGTGAACAAATCTACAACTGTCTTCGACTCTTCGCACTAAGAAACATTTTTTTGAATATAATATATAAATGTTTTGGAATACATGCCGACTACAAAAGTAAATAACCTTGTTACACAGAAATTGGTGATCTCCTATACTCCATCATGTTTCTATATGAATTTTGACTTAAAATAGCAAACAATATTACATTATACAAAAATGTTGGCATACCCGGTTGCAAAATTTCAAGACATGGCTACAGAATTGTCAATGATATAGCAGCAGAGCGAAGTTTTACACCATCAGTATCCCACTTGGACTGTGGTGCAGTTGCACCAGCAATAATAACCTATAGAATAAAATGGCACGATCATTTATTTTCTATATTTTAAGTTCTTGAAAATATAGAAATGATATAGACAAGTATCACCGGTTTGGATTCCCTTATGTGTGGATTTCCCATGAGGGGTCAAGTGGAAGATCCACCAACAAAATCCACGTGGGAGAGATTCAAATGGTGAGATCTTGACATTGCATACATGTTAGTAAAATGCATAGTAACAAACCTTTCCCCCTCTTGCGGCTGCCATCAATGCTAAGTGCAGATCATCTTTTCCAAATTCATAGAAATAGTAATTCCTGAAATTAGAAAAGTTGAAACTGCTTTGGACTTTGGCGCAACAGAAAAACTCAAAGTGGCAAGTCCAGATGACATAAAAATTGCTTAAAAAATTAATACATGAAGAATTTTCTAACCTAGCATTTTGAGTATAAAATAAGAGAAAGCATATCCTTATATTGCTGTTTATTTATAGGCCAGATGTTCTTTTCTTGGATAATTCGTTTTTGTTTCAAAAAAAAGTAGGAGTTACCAAATACTCCCTCCGTACCAAAATATATATCGTTTTGAGAAAAAAAATTGTACCACAATATGTGTCGTTTTACATTACCAATGAATCATTTAATGCTCTTTTTCCTCTTATACCCTTAATTAATTATTTCTCTTTCTTCTTTCAATTCTATAATTTATCTTTCACATACCATTAATGAAGGATAATTTTGTAAACTAACTCATAATTTATCTTTTCCATACAACAATGATTACATTTCTTAATTTGTGTGATTTAGTCAAAACGACATATATTTTGGTACGGAGGTAGTAAGTTTTTTATCATGTCATGTATGAATTATAAGTGTTTTTGCTTGCACTATAATTTACATTTTATGCATAGTTTATTTACATTTATTATATTGGAGTTACTTTTCACTTCACCGCAGTTAATTTTCATATAGTACTGTAGTTTATTTTTTTTAACTGCGGTTATTTTATACTTCACCATAATTAGTTTTTATGGAGTTTGTCTTTATTTGTGAGAAATCATTTACTCTAGACCAGAGTCATCTACCTCTTTGAGTCTCACAAACACATTAGCTAGAATTGGTGTTGAAGAGGAAAGTATGAGTGGTGGAAATCTAGGAGAGGTTAATCGTCTTCTTATTT
Source organism: Trifolium dubium (assembly GCA_951804385.1). Lineage (NCBI taxonomy): Eukaryota > Viridiplantae > Streptophyta > Magnoliopsida > Fabales > Fabaceae > Trifolium > Trifolium dubium. Next base: position 25,980,741 of record OX638074.1, on the reverse strand, counting down.
TTTATACTGTATTTTGTTGTGCTAAATTTCTTCATTCTCTGAAAAATGCAAAGCAATGCCTAATTTTGTCAGCGTAAATAAATTATCACTTGTTTTAGCACATAGTTCTATAGCTTTTGATTTTCTACTTCTAAGAAAACACTGTTCGTGTTGTGAGACAATGCATCCATTTTAACAACATTTTAACATTTGTGCTTTGCCAAATTTTTAGGCTGTGCATGACCCAAATCATCTAGGAACTTGGTGTTGGAAAATAATTCATGATGAGCTGGACTTGCTGTCCTTCTGCAATTCAACAAGTTGCAGAAGGACAACAAGTCCAACTCATCATAGATTATTTTCCGACAACAAGTTCCTAGGTGATTTGGGTCATGCGCAGCCTAAAAATTTGACAAAACACAAATGTTAAATGTTGTTAAAATGGATGCATTGTCTCACAACAACAACAACAACAGTGTTTTCTTAGAAGTAGAAAATCAAAAGTTATAAAACTATGTGCTAAAACAAGTGATAATTTATTTACGCTGACAAAATCAAGCAATGCTTTGCATTTTTTAGAGAGTGAAGAAATTTAGCACAACAAAATACAGTATAAAAAAAAAAAGAATAACCTCTCCCAAATTTCCACCACTCTTGCTTTCCTCTTCAACTCCAATTCTAGCTAATGTGTTTGTCAGACTCAAAGAGGTAGATGACTTTGGTCTAGAGTAAATGGTTTCTCACAAATAAAGACAAACTCCATAAAAAGTAACTATGACGAAGTATAAAATTACCGCGATTAGAAAAAATAAACTATAGTACTGTATGAAAAGTAATTGTGATGAAGTATAAAATAACCGCAGTTAGAAAAAATAAACTACAGTACTATATGAAAATTAACTGTGGTGAAGTAAAAAGTAACTCCAATATAATAAATGTAAATAAACTATACATAAAATGTAATTATAGTGCAATCAAAAACACTTATAATTCATAATGACATGATAAAAAGACTTATAGTGCAATCAAAATTACTTTATGTATTTTTTCCTCAGAAATAGTTCAATTCAGTTGAAAATGAGCTTACCTAAAACCATTTTCTTCCCTAATTTTTATTGATCTCGCAGAGTAAACGGTCGACCCTCCTGCATGTACATTGTGGTGAAATGAGACACCGAAACCAAGAACTAGGAGTAAAGATAAAGAACAATGAAGTAGTCCTTTTCATATCATTTACGTAAATAAATGTTGGGGAATAACAATCTATACCATAAAGATAAATTTTGAGTAAAACGAACTTCATTGAGAATCTACAAAATCGTGCAGGAGTTAAAACAAAATTGCACCTGGAATAAATAATTTTGCTGCTTCCTTCAAGGAGCCTAAACCAGTTATATCCTGAGCCTACTACAATGAAGAATATGTAAGTTCCTTCCTTGAGCTTATATCAAATAATAAAGTATAGGACTACGGATCTAATCTATGTTACAATGACATGAGGCATATTAAAAATTACGTAAATCACGACCTGTTGTCACAAATTACAAAGACATAACCAATTTGTCCATAATTTAATTTACATAAGCCAGGGATTTAACATCAGAAGCAAAAAGTTTGTAGACAAATTCCAAGTTCTTGACAACGAATAAATGAAAAAGCTTGCAAAAAGAACCAGCCAAATGATAACTCGAAATTAAATTACTAAAATTAGAAAGAAATCAAATGATAAGGCCAAACCTATGCAGACACATCACATCGACTTTGTATAGCTAAATGTCTTGCTTATCTTATCGGATACTAAACACTCAGCCATGGACAAAGTTTTATGTATTACAGACATAATATGGAGGATGAATATATTTGTGTGTGTGAGTAAAATAAAACAAACATCCTTGACTCTTTGATTACCTCTAAGAAGGTGATTTTAAGTTGACTGGATGGCCGAGTAATAACATTCAGAACCGCTGATCTGTTACAATCACGGACAAGATGATTACGTTTCCTTCTAAACATATATGTAAGTGTATAATAAGAAAGTAGGGAGTTAGAAGCATGCTAACACAGATTACCCATCTGATGACACAAACCGTGCTACGACTTCCTTCTCCTTGAACCTGTCCCCATAAAGAGACATTCCGGCACTAAAATCCTACAAGCAAATGGAAGATAAGCTCAATAAACTAAAAATTTCACAATGCTTCAATCTTATAAGATGCAAGTTCTGAAAAATGAATTCCAAAGGTTCAATAGACATATCAATCAGCAACATATGACTTTTACACTCATCTTGTTCAGCCAGTTGCCGTCATTAGTTTTTATCATTAGTTTGTAAAGTTAGAAAATTTTGTTACAGTTAGCTAACAGGCATATCTATATAACTTAATAGCCTTACTTGTAATGATTATCGCAATTCAGTCCCGAGCTTAGCTCAGTTGGTATGAACATTGCATGTAATGTGCAGGGACTAGGGTTCAAACCCTAGTACGCCCACTTATTCACCTATAAGGGGTGAAAATTTAGCCACTAGACTATACGACCAAAGAAAAAAATTATCGCAGTTCAATTCAATCCAATGAGAAATTATCTTTTTCCTTCTCCCTCAATTTATCATTAGTCTGCATCATAATCCTGTATAATAAGTATTTCTATAGTTTCAATTTGCACACTCTACAATCCTATATCATGAATCCAAATATACCCTAATACAATATCTCATTAGTAAAAACTATAGACATTTCAAGTTTTTGTTTACACATTTCATGGATTAGTTTTTAAACTTAACTTTCTAAATTGCACTTCACATACTTTTTTTTTTTGAAAGCTCGGTAAAGCCAGAGCTTTTGCTCTGTATAGACTAGCCCACCAAAATTGGCACTAGTGGGAATCGAACCTGAGACCTTGTGAGGAGCACACTCCAAGGACCCAAGCCAACCCAAGTGGGTTACACTTCACATACTTGAACATATAAGAGTTGACAAATGAAAAAAAAAATAACTAGCATGAGAGTGATTTTAGTAAATTATAATTAAAAGCAGTAAACTTAAACAGAAACACTGAATATTGATAGTAATTAGTAAACACAGTTTATGTACCTCAGGTTCCATGACATCTTGAAACTCTGGTGGGACTCGAATAGCAAAGCCATCACCAAAGTAACGGTACCAAGAACTTGTGTTTTCAATGCTAGAGAGAATGGAATTGGGTGAAGGAGAAGAAAGAGCAGGTGGGAGTTGAGGAGTTAGAGAAATGGCAATGGAGAGTAAGGAAGTTTGGAGAATGAGGTTACGTTTGGAGGTGGGGTTGTTGAGGGTACTACAGATGATGATGGGTTTTGAGGTGAAAGAGATGAAGGATTTGGTGTTGGGAATGCCAAGATTGAGAAAAGTGGATAAAAGAAGGGCCATGAAAGAAAGAACATGGATGGATTTGAGACAATTATCATCACTGTTTTTTTAGTTATTAAAAGATAGGATAGGATATTATTATTTCAAGTTAAAAATCAAACAAGTAGCTTTTTGAATTTAGCAGCACATGAGATCTTAATCTTACTACTAGTATGTTTGGTTCCATCAAAATCAAAAGTGAATTTACAAGCATAAAATTAATTTTGATGGTGATTGACGTTGAATTTAATAGGTAGGATTATAATTTGATTCCCACAATTGTATTTAGGAAGAGAACGAAATGACTTGATAACATAACTCAACTTAAATCGAGTTAGTGACTTAATGGACCGAATATTAATGAAGAAACAAACAAAAATTTGGCATAGATGGTTTTTGTTAGAATTGATTTTTTTACGTAAATGAAATAACTATGTATTAAAAACTCACACATATAAAGTAGAGGACTAGGTTCGAATTCTGAACATGCACGTTCGATCTAATAATTTTAGTATATTTTATTAGTTGAATTATGATTTCTGAAACACATAAATATTCTTTAATTTTATTTCTTTTACACTTTTCCTCTAAAAGTAATTAAATTTGTATATCAAAAATAGAAAAATACATTTGTTGATTTTGATTTTTAATGGATAAAGAGCTTAATTAAACAAAGGAAAACATAAAATATGTTATGTCTTGTGTGTGGACTCAAAGATCCACATGGCAAATAAACTTATCCACTTCCAAACACAACCACAAATAATAACCACTCAAAAATCCAAACCAAATCAAACAACATGAAGAGAATGATGTGGAACAACAGTTTCACCTTTCCTCATTCCAAACCCTCTTCATCTTCCTCATGGGAACTCTTTTTCCTCCAAACTCTCTCTCACCACTTCTCAACATCAAACCTTCACCAACACTCCAACCCAAATCAAATTCACTCTTTTGCAACAAACCCATTGTTTCAAATCTCAAAAAGAATCAAACTTTATCTCTAAAACCACCCTCTCTTCCTTCTTGCACAACATGGTTCACTCATGCTCAACAGGGTCTTGCAACTTTGGCTATTAGTTTAGCACTTAACTTTAGTCCTGTTTTGATTAGTGGTAATGCATTGGCTTCTGAATTTGATGTTATTAATGAGAGGCCAGGTAAAGATTCTTATGTGGTTGATGATGCTGGTGTTCTTAGTAGAGTTACTAAGTCTGATTTGAAACGGTTGTTGGCTGATTTGGAATCAAGGAAGAAGTTTCATATCAATTTTATTACACTTAGAAAACTCACGGTTAGTTACTCAACCATATGTCATTGAAATGAATTTAGGATCGATTTGAATTGACTTAGTTGAGCTTATCTATAGGTATAAACACTTATCTATGTGTATAAACATATGTGAGACTGTTTGGAAGAACTCATAAAATAGTTTATGACATGTCCATAAGCAGTTTTAACTTTTAAGCTTATTTCCATAAGCTTGGGATAGGTTATGAAAATCTCTTATAGCTTATATGAAAGTAATTTGACTTATTTTGTCTTTTGTTATAGAAATAACTTATATGTAATAAGCACTTATATGATAAATGTTTATACTAAAGGAGCTTAATTAAGTTGTCCAGACTCCAGAATTCCTAGCTCAACCGGTAGAAATTGCTAGGCCAAACGTTTGTGACCGAGGTTCGAACACCGATCCCTCCATTTTGTGTGTGAGTTTTCAATGGCTTGGTACCATAAAAAAGGAGCTTAATTAAGTTGTTTATCCAAACATAGCCTTTGGTAAAGGAGAAAACTTAAGTGTTAGTTATGCAGTAGGGTTGTTTATTATGTTGTTCACCAATAATATCATGCTAAATAATAGATTAAGTTTTTTAGTTAAATGTCAATTTAAATAGTTCTTTTTATATATACTATTGAAGAGACAATCCATGTGTGTTGAATTATAATAGGAAAATGGTAAAAACGGCACACAAATTTCCTGCACTCTGTTTTGTTCATCAATAAACTGTTAAAATGGTGCAAAACAAAAATGTTGAAAATTTTGATAATGTGGTTGGTTTTGGTTGCAGAGTAAAGCTGATGCTTTTGAGTTTGCTGATCAAATTTTGGAGCGTTGGTATCCTTCTGTGGAGGAGGGGAACGATAAGGGTGTTGTGGTTCTTGTAACTAGTCAGAAAGAAGGAGCGGTTACTGGTGGCCCTGCTTTTGTGCAAGCTGTAGGAGAAAATATCCTTGATGCTACCGTTTCAGAGAATCTTCCAGGTACTTCGTTATGGCTGGTGGATTTAGATTCTTTATTGTTTTTCTGTAGCATGTTTGGTAGAGAATCAGAATGACACTGTTTTTATCACATAAGAACTTTTTTTTTTTTTGAATCAATCACATAAGAACTTGTCATGATTGTGTTTTGTGAAGGAATCATCTTTGATATGAATATATGGCCATAACATTAACATGTCATGCATTAAGTCTAAAGTAAAGGACATGATAATTTGGATTCAAATATCATTTCTTGAAAAGTAAATTCAAGGTTAGGAACAATGTGAATCACTTGCACATCTTATTTTTGTATGCAGTATTGGCTACGGATGAGAAGTACAATGAAGCAATTTACAGCACAGCTAAACGTTTAGTTGCTGCCATTGACGGGCTTCCAGATCCTGGCGGACCCTTACTTAAAGACGACAAACGTGAGTCTAACTTCAAAACAAAGCAAGAGACAGAAGAGAAGCGTGGACAATTCTCTCTTGTGGTTGGAGGTTTGTTGGTTGTTGCATTCGTTGTTCCTATGTTACAATACTTTGCTTATGTAGCCAAAGAATAAAATAATAATGGTTATGAAACTAGATATGTCTTCCAAATTATCACTCTTTGAATTCCGATGTATAATGTGCAGTTGTAACCGAGCTCATGTTAAAATTGAGTTTGAGAAAAATGATAAATAAGAACAAAGATTTTTAGCTTGTAAATGTAATTCCAATTATATTTGTTGGACTATTTTTACATGCCAGATTTTATTCACTTCTTAGATGCAGATAATATTATCAATTCTCACAACATAAAAAGCATTTGCAAAAGAAACAGTTTTTTGTTATTGCGCATACCGTGTCATACAACTCTAATCAAGCATAAAACTTTGATAAGATAGTAGAAGAAAATAGACTAGATTAGATTTTGAGCTAGAGAATGAATGACATCTTTTCTGACAAATGAGTGTTGATGTAATTTCCGGCGAGAATTTGTGATGCAACATGTCGATTTGCGGCCTCGGTATAATGAACCCCGTCCCAGTTTACATACACACTACTATCATTGCATCCTTTTGCTGTAACTATGCTCCCATTCAAGACCATTGTTTCTCCACAATTAATGAGGATGTTATAGTTCAATGGTGGACCTCCATATCCGCAACAAGCCATAATCGGTTGCTCAAACCCTACAAACAAATAATCGTACAATTTTATCGACTGTCGTGAATTTTGGTGAGGAAATAATGAAATTTTGCTAGCTATATACTTACCATATTGTGAGTGGTTTGCAATGAGGTCTAATTTTATGGTAAAGATATCAACATATGTAATATTTACATCTAGATACTGTCCCTGCAATTTATTGCAGAGATCTTGTAGATGTAGGTTAAATGCTTTAGCAGCTTGGTTATGATCTCGAAGACATCCTAATTCATCAAGCTTTGATGGATCAGTGCCAAATTGGGAAATATAATGTGCCAAGCATCCGAGCGGACCCGTGTTATGTATCCAAAAATTCCTAGCCCCGCTATCATACAGTCTCTATCGCACAAATAAGAGCGTGAGTGTTAATATTAGCAAAACCATGTTTGTATGGGCGAGTTCAAGAATTTAAATAAAACCAAAAGTGTAACGATTCATTACTATTTTGTTAGACATTGTCACCAACCTTTATTCCAACTTCAAATTCCAACAGAATTTTTGGAATTAAGGAAATTATTTGGTCCAAGTCTTGTGAATAAAATGCCATAGTAAGATCGTTTTGACCTGTACCGAAAATGTATAACCCCTTCTTGAAGTAATCTTTGGCTGGGACATACTTGTCAAATTTCTTGTCTGAAACATGATTGTAATCATTATCTTTCACAGGAATGAATTTAGAGAACCAACAAACTTGGTTTTGACACAAAGTGATGTAAAGATATTTGAATTAACTTATCATATACCTGCTGCAAGTAATTCAAGAACCCGAGTTTTGAATAGCAGAAACTGAGATACCTGAACCCCAAAGTTGAACGGACTGATCCCCCCCTCAGTTGATGGAATGATAGTTGAACCTGATACTGCAAAGTTGCATCCTCGACGGAAATTTGGCAAAGCCAATGAACTCATGTAGGGATTTAAGAGTGGCAAGTTTGTTGCATTCACTGCAACAATAAACCAAAATCACATTGAATGGAACCATCATATGAGAGTGTAACACTTCTTATATTCAAACACCAGTTATGTGTGCTTAATGACCATATATGTTTGTGACAGATTTGAATTTGATGCAATGAACTAGTGTTGTTCAAATTTCGGTTTTGATCAATTTTTAAACAACAAGTCATCTGATACAAAAACCAAGGGATGTGCGGTTTGATTCGATTTTAGATGACTAAAAAAATCCATCTCAACCCAATTCAATTTTATGCGCTTTATTTGGGATCGATTTTAGATATCTGTGTCAAACCCCTATTTATACAGCAGAATTATCTAAACCCTCATAATTTTTCTTATAGTTAAAACATATCTCGTTGAGCTGACAAATATTGATATTTATAAACTTTCTTTAGTTTAATAATGTCCTTTATAGCAACTGATGAAACATTTTCGTATTTGTATTAATAACAGAATAATTACGAAATTTTTCATAAAATTTTTGAAACTCAACTTACTTAAGAAGTCAAGTATGAGACGACCATCGGAATATCTCCCAGACATAATTCGGAGGTAATTCTGTCCATAAGGTGGTGGTAGTTTATTGCCGGACGATGCAACACGCCCACCTGTGTCTGAATTTGAGTCACCAAAGTTGAATGCTGCCGGATAACTAAACTGAATAGGATTTGCCACAGCCAAAGAGATGCAAAAGAATACAACTTGAAAACCAACAACATGCTTAGAACCCATGTTCCTCAACTTTCAATTGTTATGTGCAAGCATATATATATATATATATATATAGGCTTTATTTAATGGGCATAATCACACGGATATGTTTTATGTGGTTTCTTGGGGTGCAACCAAATGCCTTAATTGTAATTTTGGTACTCTTGTGGCATTTATGTAAAAAAGAAAAATGAGCATAAATGTACTAAATTGTAAGCACAGTGTATAAGTTGTTAATTACACTATAATGAATACGAATTTTATAAAATTTATCGTTGGATTAAAAGTTTATATTATTTAGATTATTCATGTTAAATTTTACAAAAATTGAAAAAAAATCATTTGATATGTTATTGAGACTTATCAAAATTAACAGTTTATGAGTTTTTATTGAATATCATTAATTTTAGTGAGGCTATATAACATATCAAATAATTTTTAATTTCTATAAAAAATTCTTTGCGGTGGTTTAAAACCCTCGCTAAAATTATATTTTATGGAGGTTCAAAATCCCTGCAAAATGTAATGGTTAAAAAAGTACAAGAGAATATTGCAAAAATTCAAATATTACAAAGGAATATTCTCAAAAAAATAATTTACATAAGATATTGCAAAAAATATGTGCTTTACAAGAGGATATATATCTATTAACACTTTTATTAATCACACTAAATCCATCACAAGAAATAAAACGAAGAAGCAAAAAGGCCACAAAAGACCAAAGGAACCAAAAACAAACAAGAAACTAGAAACCCCAACCAACCAAAAAACCACATTAACCACCAAAACCCCACTAGCCACCCCACCTCACAAAACCCGTCTCAATTAGCCAACAGCTACCCACCAACAGAACACGTAAACAAACAACAAGGGACCAGCAAACTACAAAAAACCACAGCACAATACACCACCCGCACAACCCAAAACCATGCAGCAACGATCACCACCGAAAACTAGCGTTTTAAGCATTCGCCCGGGTCACACGACCATTCATAGAATAAGCAATGCAGCTTCAAGCGGGCAAGACTCCACTTCTAACTTAGCACTTTAATGTTATCCACCAACACATTTTATTACACTCAGAAAACTCACGGTTAGTTTACTCAATCATATGTCATTGAATTCAATTTAGGATCAATTTGAGTTGAATTGACTTAGATGAGCTTATTTATAGGTGTATATATAGGTATAAACACGTGTGAGTCGACAAATATTAGACATTAGTATTTATAAATTATAAAATTATCTTTAGTTTCAATGTTTAAACAATATCTCTAACAAGTTTTATGCTCGCAAAAATATGTGAATCGTTTGATTATTGTATAAGGTATAATAATTACGAAAGTTTCATGAGAAACTTTGAATCTTAACTTACTTAAGAAGTCAAGTATGAGACGACCATCAGAGAATCTCCCAGACGAAGTTTGGAAGTAAGTCTGTCCGTAAAGTGGTGGTAGTCTATCGCCGAACGGCACAACACGTCCACCTTTGTCTGAGTTTGAGTCACCAAAGTTGAAAGCTGCCGGATAACTGAATTCAATAATGGAATTTGTCACAGCCAAAGAGATGCAAAAGAACACAATTGAAAACCAACTACATGCTTAGAGTTAGAACCCATGTCACTCAACTTTCTCTTGTTATGTGCGTGCAATACAATTAGATACGTAAAAGCATATATAGTAATATAATTAGAGTTTGAATCTTTAATGTGAAATCTCGACAATAAAGAAATAAAGATTGCTTATGTCGTTTAACAAAAAAACAATGCACCATCTACTTAGATTCTTCCTCGTTTTTGTACAGCACATGAGCCACATTAGATTAGCATATAATTGTAATTATGTGATGTATAATGTCTTTTAAAAAAACATATTAATAGTAATTTTGGCTACTTGTGAATTACCACTGTCAGTCGTTAGTTTGTTGAGCCATGTCCATGTGCCATGGCCAATGTCAGCAGCAAAAATTGTCAAGTAGTGACAAATCAGATTCATGAATTGTAGTGTATTCTTTTGATGTGAAAACAAACAGATATACAACTTATTGGTTGAACTTATAGTTTGGGTTAAAACTTTATTTTTGTTTGGTAGTCTGATGACTAGAATCTCACCTCTTAAAGGTGAATAAGTGGGCGTATTAGAGTTCGAACTCCGGTCACTACACTAACGTGCAATGTCCCTATCAAGCTAAGTTTGGATTAAAACTTAAAAACAAATTATTGCATATAAATTAGGTTTAATTACACATTTGGTCTCATACATTTATTTTATGTTTCAAATTGGTCTCTTATATTTTAAACCTTTCGTATTGGTCCCTTGAGTTTATAACGTTTGCATAAGCTGGTCATTTCCGTCAATGTTGTCATTAACACCATTTCAATTGGACAAGTGTCCACGTCTGCCACATGTGACAAAATTGACAGAAATGATCAAATTGAAATCTAAAAATATGAAACGTTTAAAACGTAATGGACCAACTTGAAACCTAAAATAAGCGTATGAGAATAAATGTGTAACTAAGCCTATAAATTACTGTGTAATACTCTTCATCAGTTTCACCTTCAAATGCGCCATATCGTATTTCAAGATATTGTCTGCCACGATTTTGTCTCTTATAAAAGGCATCATATTAAATTAAAGAGTGTAAATATTGTATATAAATTATCCTTAGTCTCAATTGATGTGAGATTTTTTAGATATATCGGAATGACTCCTATTTTTTAAGTCAATGGAATAACATGTAACTTATTTATAAAAATTATGTTTTAGTTTCATTGTCAATTATTTTCTGCTTGATCAGGTTCTGTGATGGTAGTTTTAGGAGCTTTCATCCTCATTTATTTAAAAGCAACCATTGATTTTCCTTGGCCAGTTTGCTTTGACACAACAATCTACAATTGTAATTAATGTTTTTGAAAATGTTGTTGTATCAAGATTCATAACTTTGATATTTTGATTTTGGAGATTTGGCTTTTGCTTCATGATTGTCGTGTCTCTTGTCATGTCTTTCTTAGCCTATTTTAATATTCCTATGTAATAATATCGCATTTGTTGGTTGCGATATGCCGGCATACAAAGAATAAAATTACAATAACAAAAACAAAAGATATTCTCAATCAGATACATCAGTTATTCAATAAATTTGTAAAGTGAAATTTTGCTTATAATTGTAGCCAAAGGAATATTCGATTAGAAATTGAGCTAGAGAAGGGATGGCGTCATTTATTTATGACAATTGAGTGTAAGAGTACTTTCCAGTGAGAATTTGTGATGCAACATATTTATTTGCAGCCTCAGTGTAATGAGTCCCATCCCAACTTACATACACACTACTATCATTACAACCTTTTGCGGTAATTGTGGTTCCGTTGATCAAGATCGTTGTTAGTCCACAAGAAACGCGACTGTCACAGTTCAACGGTGGACCTCCATATCCACAGCAGGCCATAATAGGTTGTTCAAACCCCGCAAATAAATAAATAATCACACAAATTTAACATTGTTTCCTGCAAACAAATTTTGATGAGGCACTAATGAAATTTTGCTAGTTATAAATATACTTACCATGTTTTGAGTAGTTTGCGATGAGGTCTAATTTTATGTTAAAGATATCAACATATGTAACATTGACATCTAGATACTGGCCCTTCAATTTACTGCAGAAAGCTTGCAGATGTAGATTAAAGGCTTTAGCAGCTTGGTTGTGCGCGCGAAGACATCCTAGTTCATCAAGCTTTGATGTATTGGCGCCAAATGTGGCAACATACTGGCCCAAGCATCCGACTGGACCCGTGTTATGTATCCAAAAATTCCTAGCGCCACTGTCATACAGTCTCTATCGCACAAATAAGAGAGTGAATGTTAATTTCGGCAAAACCATTTTTATATTATGGAGTTCACGATCATTTCGAATAAATAATGTAGCAAACTCATTGTTATTTTGTTAGACATAGTGTCATCAAACCTTTATTCCACTTTCAAATTCCAATAGAAATGTTGGAATTAAGGAAAGTATTTGGTCCAAATCTTTTGAATAAAATGCGCCACCAATATCGTTCTGGCCTATGTCAAACATGTATAGCCCCTTCTGGAAGTAATCTTCAGCTGGGACATATTTATCAAATTTCTTGCCTGAAACATTATTGTGAATTTTGTGATAATTTTCTTTTACATTAATGTAGATAACCAACAAACTTGGTTTTGACAGTTAAGTATGTAAAGATATTTGAATGGACTTTTCATATACCAGCTGCAAGCAATTTAAGAACCCGAGCTTTGAACTGAAAAAACTGATTTACTTGAGTGCTAAAGCCGAATGGACTAATCGACGCTGCATTTGCCGGTAGAATAGTTGAACCTCCTGCTGCATAGTTGCATCCATGATGGAAATTTGGTAAACCCACCGAATCCAAATAGGCATTTAAGAATGGCAAGTTCATTGCATCCACTGCAACAATAAACCAAAATCACATCAAATGGAACTATCCTAAATTACTCAATGAATTGAGGATAGTGTATGTTTATACAATACTCCGAGTCTCGATTCTCAAACAATGTGCGACTTATTCATATTGCGAACATATAATAGTTATACAATACTATAACAAACTTTCATGAAAGGATTAGAAACTTACTTAAGAAATCAACTATGAGACGACCATCGCAGAATCTCCCAGATGGAGTTTTGAAGTAATTTTGTCCATTAGGCGGGGCGGCTTGGAATCCCTTGGCGGCACAAATTTCACCTGTATCTGAGTTTGAATCACCAAAGTTGAAAACTGCTGGGTAATTGAAGTGAACAGAATTTGCCACAACCAAACATATGCAAAATAACACAACTTGTAAAGCTACATCATACTTAGAAGCCATGCCACTCAACTTTCACTTGTACAAACGTATACTCCCTCTAGACTTATATATAAAAAAAATTACATTTTAGATTCATTGTAAAATAGATGTATCTAAACAATATTATTTTTCCTTATATAAAAGACCGGAGGTAGTAATAGACAGTACTAATTAGAGAGTAGTGACATTTATTCTTAATTTGAAGTATTAACATCAAATGAAATAAATAAATGTTGGTTATGTCGTTTAATTAAGAAGAAAACAAGATTTATAATTTTATATTGCATTTGGATGCACAAATTAGTGCATTTTGTCTTGACTTAGCTTGCATGTCCACGAGATTGTATTGCTTGTTTCACATCCATTCTTTATCTCCCCCGTGATCCTTTTGGATTCTTTATATTGCATTTGGAATCTTGGATGCATAATTGTAATTTATAACTGTTCTGCTAAGAATTTTCCTTGTTTATCTTCGGTTTTATTATTAATTTTGTAGTTGTATTTTGTTTTGTATAATACATGAGCGAAAATACATAAACAATTATGTAATATTTTGTTTTGAGGTAACAACTCACATGAAAAGATAAGCTTCATGGTCACACTTGTAGGGTTAACACATAATTGTCCTCTTTATTTTACAGGTTCAAATATTGTATTCTGCTCTCTTGGACCAAGACTCCACAACATGTAGTAATAGACATTCATGGTATGATTGATTTGGAAACATCTGTTTGTGACTCAATTGAAATGTCCATATTATTAAGGGATCAAATTAAGAGTGTCTTACAAATTAATGAGCTGTTTTAATGGTGTACATTACACTTAATAGAAACGTTGTGACGTTTGATTTTAAAATTGTCATTAAGATTTGACAAATTAGGGGTCAAGGGATTGAACAAAAACAAATATTTTTGTCCCTCCACTGAACCACGAGACAACTTTTTATAATCGGCACAAATTGTTTAAATCACTAAAATAACATTCTCTCCACCAAATATCGCACAAGACAAAATTTATTCAATACCTTGAATGTTTGACCTGTGTTGTTTTGTGTTATACTATTTTGTATTGTTCTGTTAATACTTTTATTTTGTAGATCAAACAGACTCTTAGTACTATTTAGTATTTACTAGTAACAAATATTGACACAAGCACAAACTTGAGACACACTTTATAGAGTCGAAGACCAAATTAAAATATTCATATTGTAAAGAACCAAATTTAGATCTCACTAAAACAAACAAGGGTTCCAACTAGGGGTATAAGCGGATAAGTTTGGATCAATTTTGAGTGAATTTAATGTCCGAACTAATGAATTTTCAATTGGTTCGGTTTAGGTCGGTTTGGTTTGATTTTCATAAATAAATCTTATTTAAACTAGTCGATTTGGATCAGATATTATACTCGGTTTGCATCATTTTATTTTTCCAGTATAATATTTACTATTATTTTTCAAACGATATACTTCAAACTCAATTTATCAAACGACTTATAATAATAACATAAACCAAATAAACAAACAACATACTAAGCAACAAAAGTATAATCAAAATAAAATAAAGAACAATTAAATGTTCTAATTACACGGTTAGCAGCGATAGACAAAATAAGAGAAGATTTAACAAATTGGGGTTTTAGGTTTACGTGTTCTGAATTTGGACCTGTTCAAAATATGAGCTCAATGAGCTGTTATAAGATGATTAATTTGGTTCACTGATTCCGCATATTGGAAAAATGAAAACCGAGAACCGTTCCAAACTACTTCAGTTCTCATTGTTTCGGTTCGATTTTTGATCCAAACCAAAAACAGTCGATTTTTTCCAGTTTGAATCGCCGGTTTCATCGGGTTTTTTTCGATCCGCTTACACCCCTACGTCAAACCATGCTCTCTCATTATGCGCCCAAAAAAAGGGGTTCAACTCATGGATTAATGGGCCTACAGTATTCTAAGCCCACATATAAATAGCATATTCATTCATTTTCATTTCTGTAACAACGCTTAAACCCTGCGAAACCCGAAATCGTTGTTTCTGTGATTTGATTCAATCGAATCAATCAATAACCGTTCAACATCATCGATCACTAACTCTAACTGTAATGTTCGTTAATCGAAATTGAAGACGATGTCATTGAAACGGTTACAGTTAGCTCGCACACTCTATCGTGAATCTTCATCGAATCTGTGAGTTACAATTTTAGCATCATTGATTCAAATTTCACTTTTTCAGTTTGAAATTATTTACATTATGCAATTTTTTTGCTTACTATGATTGATTTGTGTTTGAATTTTGAAATTTTCAGGTTTGGTAGCTGTAGGAGCTATTCCAATGCATTATCAAATGGTAATTTATTTATATATCGATTTTTTTGGGTTTTGTTTAGATTTAAGCATGAATTGGAGTTTAATGTGTCTGTTATTTGACTTATTTGTGTTTGATTAGGTTCAGCCGGTAGTTTTAAGAGCTTTCATTCTCATTTGTTTAAAGGAAATGATGATGGATTTTCATTGGCTAGTGTTAAAAATTTGACGCTTCGATCTACGATGGTAAATGGTGTTTTTGTAAAAGAATTTTGTTGTATGAAGATTGAAGAATTTGATTTTTTGTTTTTGTTTTTGGGGTTTTGGGTTTGGTTTCCTGATTTTTGTGTCTGTTGTCTTGTCTTTTCTTTTTAGGGTGTGGAGTTTTCTAATTTCATGAATGATAGAAGGATGTCGACTGCTGTATCGCAAAGACCTAAAGCACAAGTTCGGGGTGTGGTAGGCTCTCCTTTTCTTCTCTTTTTATAATAATGATCAAAGTGTTTTTGATTATTCTTTGTCGGCTATAGTATATATTATGTTACATTAGACGGAATGTATACATTTTGTATTTGTATTGGATTAGTAAAATTTATAGGATGACATTTGTTGTATGGACGTACATGTTTCTCTTCTGAGCTCTGCTAATCTAATTTTTTAGGTTTAAGTTCTTACTAGTTATGATTAGGGAGATGTTATCGGCAATGCTGTGATATTTGTTGCTTTTTTTTTTTTTTGAAATGGTTAATTTTATTAAGCAAACTCCATAATAAGAAGTACTAGAGTTGCAAGAGGAACCAAGAAAAACAAACAAAACAACCACAAAGCCAAAAAGCCAAACTGAACCAAAAAACAACAACACCAATAAACTACCCTCCCTATACAACCAAAACGAACCTACCACAACACAATCACAGGCCACACAAAACAAAGCCACAACCAATAAAAACCAAACAAACCAACCACACCCACACTACCGCAAAATACAATCCCCGGGGTTCCAAGACCACTCATATAACAAACACGGCGACACCTTCAATCTTGTGAGACACCATTTCCAACTCAACACCTTCAATCTTGTGAGACACCTTCTTTTTAGGCTGTGATATTTACTATATCTCTATATCTCGTGTTTCTATTCTGTTCAAAATTGGCAATTGAAGTGAAGGGTTTCTTCAAACAACAAGGAGTTTATTCTACTCTTCAACTAAAGGAAGAGTGGAACCTAAGAATCATAGTTCATGGCTACAATTAAAACATCAAAAACATTTTATAACGTTCTAATATTCTGAAATGTTTTAAAAATATTAATAGGATACTGATACTAGCATTTTAAATGGCAAACCACATGAGAAGACTGTCTTTTTAAATGGATGGTAAAGTGGATGTGCTAGATGTAAGTGCATCCACCACCATATATGTATGTTGTGCTCTAAAGTTTAAAACAGTCTTCTACAGAGTTGATGATTTAGATGGACTTTTATGCAACCCAATCATTTAACAATTGATTTGCCATTATAATACTCTTTAAAAGATAAGATAAAATAAATAAAATCAATCTCGGTTGCTTCCTGTGATCTTTTTTTATTTGCAGACCCGGTATTAATTTCCGTGTTTGACTGTCATATCATTATTGCAGGGAGCACAGATAGCCGTGTCAAGTCCTGGTTTTATCTATGAACCTTACGAACCTCGTGAGAAAATCCCATTTTGGCGAAGGTTAGGTCACAATGGTTTTGTATCTCCATGGCCTTAGCTTCTTATCACTATACATTCCTTTCTCTAGGTAGCCTAAAAAATACTGCCATATATTGTTTATATATGATTCTGTTCCCTAAAATGTAAGTTTGTATTATCTTTTTGTGGGATATACATCTTTTCTAGGTATATTCTTTCACTAATTTGATGTGTCTTCAAGACTTGCATAGCATTGCAGTTACTTATAGACTATTCGAAGTATGCATCCTGGTCTTCTCTATAATTTCTATGATGTTTGATGTATCAGGATGTTCACTAGAAGTGGTTGGAAACGAACAAAAAACGATATGATTCTGGAGGTAATAATGCATGTAACTTTTGTTACTTTCTGTTTACACTGATTTTGGAACCTAATCATTTCTATGTAATAATTTCTATTAATCCAATTTTTTTTCCCGCTCCCTTTCTATTTTACTCCCTCCGTCCCAAATTATAAACACCCTTTCAAAACAAGTCTATTCTCAAAATATAAGCTCTTTTGTAAATTACTAGGTGCATTTATTACTTTTATCCCTACACATATCCCTAATTATTACTACTAACTTGCATTGAAATACAAAAGGTGAAATTTCTACACATACAAAAAAAGGACAATTTGGTAAAATTTACACACAAACTAGACATAATAATTACAATACCAACTTTTCTTAATATGCGTAAAATAAGTCAAAGAGGCTTATATATTGGGACGGAGGGAGTACACCTAATCTTGGAGAACTGCAGCATACTGTTTCGCGTTATAATATTATTTATTATAGAAAAAAAATGAAGTTAAAGTCATGCAGAAAGTACTGAATCCTGTACAATGGGCAATGACCCTTTCTTTTATTTTATGGATGTTTTCAGTTGCCTTAATCAAATTTTGCCTTTTGCTCTGCTACAGCTCAAAAATGCATATGCCATTGCAAAATTAAGAAAAACAGGATATTCAAAGAAACAGTTCTACAGAGAGGCTGTCAGTTTGTACAAGGAGGTATATAACTGCTATATTATGACATGTAGTCTCTCCCTAGCTTTTTTTTTTATTACTTATTCTGATGCCAACATCAAGCAACAATTAAAGCCTCTTTTCACTAGAGGTGTGTTTCACAAATCAAACAAAGTCTTTGTGTAACAACTCATTCTTCCATACATTTATAATATTTTACTGATTGCCTGTTGCTAATATATGCAATTAATTATAACATCAAGAAGGACAACATTGTTGAAATCCAAACTAGGGAACCAAAATCAAACTTGTTTAAAACCAGAGGGATACAATACAACAACAGCAGTCAATCATTTTCCATTAGGTGAGGTCAGCTAGAACCAACCGACTCTATGAAGTTCTCATGTTTTTGGTCCCAAAAGATAGACCATTTACCTCCAGATTTGATACCAAAGAAATCAAAATTGTATTGATTTAATTTTCTACTAGTGAAAAACAATTCATAGCAATCATGAAAGATAAATATATTTCCTGAAAGATACAGCATAGGAGCATACAAACTATTTTGGTTGTTCATTTATTGCAATATAGTGATGAATTCAAAACCTTAGCTATTTGAACAGATTATCAGCCTGATGAAGCAGATACATAAGTGTCATGGCATTTTATTGTTTGTTCAGCAAACAAATTTACTTAATAATTTTTTGGCTCTTCCACACCTTTTGAGTATGGAGATTTGATTCATTTTGTTTCCTTGGCAAAAGAGCTGCAAATTTGATATCATTTAATAGCTTGGTAGAAATCATAAAATAGTAGGGAAAACTGAATGAAACTGATGCTAAATTTTTTTAATTCTTAATAGATTGGTCTTCAATTTTTCTCTCTCAATTTACCGTTTCTTTTCTCTTGCTTCATAATAGGTTTATGTATTTTTACCAGCCAGAACAATTTATCATGATTAGTTCTTGCTGCTTTTCTTCTTTTGCCTTGTAGTATGCATTTCATTCTATTTTGACTTTCTTTTTATCAATGATTTTATTTGGCATATTCTTTTTCTCAATACTAAAATATCTTTTCCTTTTCTGCAGATAAACACTCTAATAGCTAACGGTGACAAAAAATCATTAAGGAAAGCAGTTACCGAGAAGATGTTTTCTGTATGCTTCGGTTCCTTTTCGTGATTTTATCTAATGTTTATTATTTTAGCTAAGTCACAGCTACATACATTTTTCATCAATAATTTTCAGATTTTTGTTTAATCTCCAGACACTTAAGAATGAAATTAAACAAAGAGAAACTACATGGAGCGGTGTTTATTGGGAAATGGTTGAGCCTGTTGTTATGGTTCGAACTCTGCGTGCTCGTATGGTTAGTATTCTTCTTCACTTTACTGAGTTTTATTTAATATTTTAGTCAAGATGATGTAGGAACTCCAAATTTAGCATGAATATGCAATACGAGAAAGAGAGCGTCCCTTTACTGCATTGGCTCAACTTGCTAACCATGAGGCAGCAGCAAAAGCTGCTCCGATCGGATTGAATAGTATTATTAGCTTTGCTAGGGCCATATGGTCTAGTTTAGGAGGTTTTTATAAATAAACTTTGAAGTTAATCTCTTAGGTTACTTGTCATTTTTCTAATGTGTTCTCTTCACTTGTTCCCTGGTTTATAATTATGTCTCACTGAAGCAAAACCTTATTTCTAGGATTCTTTTTCTAAGTTTCTACTGCACAGAACCTTTCTGGGATAATATTTAATATAATTGTGATTCCGTGTAATTTTTATTTTCTTGCTTGAACCATGATGATGATTCTATATATATGAAGTGGCTAGATCTTGTTTCTATGGATGTCTATATAACCTGTTAGGGCTATGCAGAAGAGCAAATAGAAATGAGGCTGAAATGTACTCATATATACATACAAGCAAGCACGCATGGTTACTTATTTTGAGAATAATATATATCTTTTCTCTGCATTATTGTTTTATGGAGATTTCTTTGTTTTTGCAGATTGGAGTTGACCGGAAAGACCTAAATAAAGTATTTTATCAGCTCACTCTTGAGATTTTGGCTAAACAAGTATGCTTTACACGCTAAAAGTAGTCTCATTACCGAAAGTTTATACCTTGGTTTCATGAGTGGACTTCAAAAACTTAGGACAGTGAATTAATGTTATGTTATTTGCAGAAATTTGAAGCATATGACTCAAAAGGTTCTGTTGTTGCTGGAGATAGAAACAAGGAGGTAATTTTAGTCAATTATTTTGCTTCCATCCTTGTTGTGTGTCCGAATATTCATTCTGTTTTTTTTCTTCTGCCAATTAGCAGAGTGCATTAGATCATCAAGGCAAAGATAATCTGTTCTTTCTTTGTCTTATATTTTCTTCCACAGCTGTTATATGAAAGGGGACTGTTTATATTTATTTTGTGGCATAAATATACGGGGACAGGGAGGGGGGCACCGGGCACACTAATTTTCTATTTTTAAGGCGAAAATACACATCTTTTAAGGCGAATATTTCTACTTTTATAACATTAACTTATGCCTTTGGGGCACATGTTAACATTTGCCTTTCTATTTTTATGAAATGGCGACATTATAGCAGGGGGAAATTCATACAGCGGGTGCATGCATCAGTTTGCATTTTTTTTACTGCCAATATCAATGGTTTTCTCAAGCTCAGTGTCCTACCCTTTATTTAAGTGTTGGTTTCCTATATTTTCCAGGTTCTTGTCCGTGATATATGGGTCTTTGAGAAGTCTACATTTCACCCTGGAGCTCACTGGCGTCTTTGTGGACGGATAACTCCGAAAGCATCATAGCTATCTCCATGAAAGAAGGAACTAGAATTTATGGTAGTTATATATGTTCATATATTGTAACTTATTACTGTTGAGCTGATTTGCCACAGAAACGGTTTACTTGATTTATTTAGGGTCAAGTTTATCTTAGAGCAGTTTTGTTTTAGGAATAAAAATCAAATATAGGTGTGCAAACCTATACAAATTTTGTTTTTTGAATTAAATTGATTTGTCAAATCACTTTTATTTGTTCATGCTGATATAATAGTAAGTGAATAAAAAGAAGGGTGATGCACTGATGCTAAAAACTGTATCCATCAATGGTTAAAGAAATAAAAATGGTAATATAATCTTGAAAGTAATGCATTTAATGTTAGCCTCAAAATTTTAAAAAAGAAAATTTTCTACTTGGAACTTTTACTTGTTTCCAATTTTATTTTCTTAACCATTGCAACGGGTGCACTATTTACTATTTAGTATAACCCTAAAAAGAAATATTGTCTATGGTAAAGGAATTTGCGTCAGCGTCGGCATAATAATTGAAGAGTAAACTTGGAAGAATGGCCAAAGTAATGCTATTCTTCCAACCCCACAATTCATGTCACAAACAATTAATTAATAATATTCCTTAACAACATGACCACCTTGCTTATGATTTGGAAGGATTAACTAAAACAAGCTTAAAACTTTTTACTATTGTATTAGTTCTTATTAATGGCATAGCATTGCTTAAGTATGTTCTTGCCCCTCTATAAACATAGAGTATTGGAGATGCAAACAATCATTAGTGATACCTTTTTATATTCTTGCTTTCTACTGTCAGATTGAATAGTAAACTTCATACAGGCTGAAGACTTCTTGGTTAACATCCCTTCCAAGAAAAGCAAAGGATATCTTCCAAACATTTTCAATTTCTATTTCTTGATTTAGCCATCTACATTCTTACCACGCTATGGGATTATGGGATTAATCTATATTTTTCCACCCTACCCATTAACACAATACCATTTTGACACCTTTATCTCTGGATAAAATTTTAGCAGATGGACCAAAGAAAACACCATCTTCAACATCTGGGCATCTGCTACAAGCTCTATTATTTCATCACTAATACTCTGGCTTCGCAAGCGTTGAAGAAGGTGACTTTAGGGTGTTCTACGCATTACGGTTCAACCTCAACTGCAACTGCGCCAAATGGTTCTGGTTTTGAAGCAGACAAGGTGGTAAGGTTAGGGATACAGACACCATGTAATAAGGCTGAAGATAAGGATTCTCCGTGCATGAAAACTGACGAGATGGTTAGAGAAGACGTGGCAAGATTATCAAAAAGGATATCTCTAAAGAAATCTGTAAGCATATGTGACAATGTGGAAGAGATTCTTCTAAATAAAAAGAACAAAAAGAGGAGCAAGTCCTTACAAAAATCAAGTTCTCTAGATCAAGAAGAAGAAGAAGAACCAAAGACTCTGCGATCAATTCTGAAAGTGGCTTCTGATCTCAAGGATAAATCCAGTTGAATTTGTTGATTATATAAATCGGTTGTAATAATATTAGCAGTAATAATATATGTTATGAAACAGCAGAGTAACTGTTATGAATGTAGTGCATGCATGACCTTGATGACAATGAGAAAGGATGGCTATGGTGTCAGGACAGGGGAGAACTATCTTGAAATAAATAAACTTTAAATGCCGCATCATCAACCCTTAATGAGGTTTAAGTTTAATTTGATAGAAATGACTAACTTGTCTTCACTTACGTAACTTATGGAACTAGTTTGACTTGTTTCAAAATTATAGCTCAACTTAAAATTTAAGACTATGTTTAAATTGATGCAATGAGATGTAATGAAAAAGATGGAATGAATGAAGTGCATGCGTACGCACAGGTATGTTTCTAGTTAAAATAATAATAGAATGTTTAGACCAAAAAAAGAATAGGATGGAATTTTTTTAGGGATCAAAGTCGGTGCAAACAGACCCATCATTACAAGAAAAATACCATTATTGACGGCCAAAATTCCTTAATAAATTTTAAAATACCATTATATCAAATTGTATGTCGCATTATCTAAAATATTTCACATCACTATCTTTTAATTTAAAATTTTGAGCAAGAAACCAAAACCAAATAATTTTAAAACAGGAGACCAATTATGGAAAGGATGAAAATAGAGATACTCAAATTGTAATTAAGTCAAATTCGAAAGAAAAGAAGAAAAAATTATAAATTTATAGCATATCCAAATTATTATTATTTTTTATAAATTTTCAATAAATATTCTTTTAGGGTTGTTTTAAGGAATTGTTAAAATAAAACGTGTTTTACAACAACGATTTTTTTAGCTAGATAGACAAAATAACAAAACCTGTTATAAACTATTCTATTAATTCATTTCATGTTTTTAATTTCCAATTTATAAATAAATCTATATATAAATTGGTTTTTCATGATATATTGATATTGTTAAATAGAAGTGGTTGTATAGTTATGTACTAAGAAAGATGTTTGTGGTCACTATTCATGTAATAGATAAATGGTCAATCTACCAACAATTGGTAATGATTTTGAGTTCTTTAAATATATGGTTATGAGTTTGATTCTTGCAGAGGAGCTTTGTGTGTCTCACAGACTCTCCGATGGAGATTAATCGAATAGTGACGGTGGAAACTTCGAACAATTGTAATCCATAAATAAAAATAAATGGTCAATCTAATTTTGTAATCAAATTAATACAAAATGAATGAAGCTACCAATAGAAGAAAACAAGGAATAGTATAAACTAGAAAAAAAAGTAATAGGAACACCTACAATGAATCAATCAAAGGTTATGAACATCTATTTGAACCTCTAAATTCTCAAATTCTTATTCTTAGTTAGCTATTAGTTTCATTTTCAGTTTCAACTTCATCTTTAATAGCTTCTTCTTCTTGTTGTTCTTCATCATCCTCATCAGATTCTGATGTACCAAGAGGATCAAAAAAAGCATCAAGATACCAAGAACATTGATCATTCCAAGCACCTTTTGGTGCAGATGCACGCCATTTCTGATCAGCAATCATATCAGGAGATAATCCCCATTCAAGCATCTCTTCCTCCGTATGATGAACCGCTAAACTATACTCTCCACCACTCCCTTGCTGCATCACACGAAACTCACAGTTTCCGAAATTATTTAAATGTTCAAATTGCTCAACCGTCCATTTAAACCATTTCATCAAGAAAATCCGCGACGTTAATCCGTGAGAAACTATCACCAGATTCAAATCGTTTGAAGCATCCAGATGTAGCCTATTCAAATCAATATCTCTCCACAACGATTCAAAAAAACCTAAAAATATTCAAAAAAAATTCAATTCATTTCGTTCATGCAAATGTAAATACATGTGT
Source organism: Trifolium dubium (assembly GCA_951804385.1). Classification (NCBI taxonomy): domain Eukaryota; kingdom Viridiplantae; phylum Streptophyta; class Magnoliopsida; order Fabales; family Fabaceae; genus Trifolium; species Trifolium dubium. Next base: position 25,956,233 of record OX638074.1, on the reverse strand, counting down.
TGTTATTAAGATTATTCAAATTCAAATCAAGTAAGATTGATTTAAATGATGAAATGTGCACGAGTTTATTGAATGATTTGATTGATATGTGAAGCTCCGACATTAGGCATATCCCGATGTCTGACACATTACAGATTACCAGTGTTGACGTGTCAATGTGTCGTGTCCGGTGTCTTCATAGATTGGAATGATTCACTATTAATTAATAAGATGATCTAAGAAGGAAGGAGAAGAAGGAAGAAAGCGGTTACCGGAAATGCGATCGAAAACATCAGCGGCAGATTCACCTTCAGGAAACCGATAAAAGAATCTACCAAACCGTTCACGAGTTTCCTTGATAATTTTCATACGTTCTTGAACTTGGAAGTTACCGAAATCCTGTTCACGAACGCGTGATTCTTCTCTGACGCCGATAATGCGTTTCTTGGAGAAAGATCGACCGACTTCGCGAAGTGTAGATCGGGTGCGAGCGTAGGGAGAGACGTAGAAGTAGAGACGCCAGTCAGGAGAACAGCCTTCGCCGGAAACGACACGGCGGAGATGATCGCCGGCGAGACGAGCTTGAGCGATGCCTTGTGGTGTTAACTGAATGCTGTGATCTGGTGTGGTGGTGTATGCTGACGTGTCAAGGTTTCCTTGAGACTCGCCGTGACGCATTAGTATTATCCTCTTTGGAAAAACACCCATGTTATGTTGATGATGTTAATTCTAATTCTAAACACGCTTTTTTTTCTGTATTATTCTTCTTTGTTGTGTTGATATTATTGCCGTTTCGTTTGTTTTCGATTTTTTTCAGTTTATACAATTCAGTATGGGAAAGGAATTTGAAAATCGATTCTGGTCAAGCCGCGGCAGCTCGGTGTAAACGTGCACGAATGATTTATTCCGTTTTTGAACCGTGAAAGTCAATTTAATTTTTTTTGGTGGTGTAAAAGTCAATTTAATTAGTACGTATTAGTAATTTTTTGGGAAATTTTATGCTCTCTTGCTAAAATTTAATCAATAAAAAATTACATTTTATTCGTATTATCATTTTTATATTATATTTTAAAAACTAATTATTATAGCATGTCAAATATTATTCAACATATTAAATAATTATTGGTGAATACTCCCTCCGATTCTATATATAAAAAACATTTTACTTTTTAGATACATTATAAAATGGATGTATGTGGACATTATTATTGTCTACATACATCCATTTTATAATGTATCTAAAAAGTAAAATGTTTCTTATATATAGAATCAGAGGGAGTATATTATTATATCAATACATGATAATTTATCTATTGTACTGTAACAACGCCTATTTTTTTTGGATTAAAAGTTAATTTAATTTATTTTATATGATTAAAGTATTATGTTTTCCAAATTTCAAGCAACTACATAGACGTACACATACCCATCTAGTTTTACAGCAAAGGGAGAAATTTCCATTTTCAAACTTCAAACGAATTGGAGTGTGATATCCAACATCTATGTTTGGGTGAGAAAACAAATTGAATTCTACTGCTCAATCTGCTTAATTTGATTTATTCAAGTGGCTCTATTTAGGGTATGCCTTGCCTTTATTTGAGATTTTAGACCCAAGTTGATTTATATAATATAATAGGTAATAGATAGAATTCAACTCTAAAAATCCTCTAAAGTGAATAAATTATGAATTTGTTAAAATAGTAATCTTTATTTTTTTATTTTACAATTTTGTCACTTTAGTTGATTTAAATCCAAATTTTTTTTTGAGATGGCAAGGTGGTTGACCCAATCAACCAATTTAAAATATATATTTTGTTTTTAGTTTAATTTTCTTTTTCTGATAAATAGGCAAAATTTAAAATTCTCATATGTTTGGTGAATAAAGGTTTAAGATGTTATTGAGCATGTTGATTCAAATAAAGACACAACTTGATTTTGGATTCACATTCAAAAAGTAGACACTTGAAAGTCTAAGATATCTAAGTTGTTTTCATAAACTCTACCGACTAATCTCACAAATATAGTAGATAAACTTAAATATTATTTATGATTACCGCCATAAACAAAAATTTACTTTTCAAATTAATATATGGACCACATACAACCATTTTTCAATAAATTCGAAAAACAAAATTTTGCTTATAATTTTATCGGAGATAATAAATTAATTCAAACATATTTTTATTTATCATAATTTTACAACATTACTCAATATGTCATGTCAACATATTGATCCAAAATCACCCCCTCCAAATCGTTTTTGTTTATCTTCTTATTAAAATAAGTGATTTTCACAAATTAAGTTTTTCATTTTAGTGTGATTTTCTTTTGTTTTGTTTTGTTTTGTTTTCTCGTCTTGGTACGGTGTGTTGTTTTCCGTCTTTGTACTGCGTCTTTTGTGCGGTGTTCTTTTTTCAGGTTGAAGGATTTAATTCGATCAAGTGCAAATCCAATCAATAATTTTGGTGTCATCAACTCTACAGATTCGTAGGCTTGAGTATTCCAGACACTTCAATATAACCACATTTGTAGGCATATACAATTTGCTGTTTTATGCTATTAACATGAATACTGTGAGTTTGTATGCAGTTTTATCTTTTTTGTTTTTAGCTGTTTTAAATTTGTATTATATCTATGTATTATATTAATTTGAATGAATGAATATCTTTATTTATTTTGGTCCAAAAAAAATTGAATTTGCATAGAGTTGTTATAAGTTAAAAGCGATGCAGCTAGAAATTCTCACAACAAGTCGATATGTCCGAGTGGTTAAGGAGACAGACTTGAAATCTGTTGGGCTTCGCCCGCGCAGGTTCGAACCCTGCTGTCGACGTTTTTTGTTTGTTTGTATAATTTTTCCTGAAATTAGTGAATCGAAAATGCCAAATTTCGTGATCTGTCATTTTCATACTTCTCTGCTTTCTACTTTTTTAAAAGACTCATTTTTTCTGTCAAAAAGAAAATACAGATTCATTTATATAGAAACATGTAAATTTGTGATCAAAATAGTAATTACTGGTCTAATTAGCTTTCAATTTTACATGTTGTGATCAAATATATTCATAATTGTTTAAAATAAAATAATTTTTTCATAAATCTTCCTAATTAAAATCATCTCTAATATAAATATTTAAGTGAGTTTATAGAATGAATATTGTTATTCTCATTGGAGAAGCTATGATGTAGTAAAGAAATAGTTCGAGTACATTATTTAAGTTATGAACCATAATATAATGTTTGGTTATTTAAGTAAGTTTGTTTAAATAATTTTTATATAAAATGTTATAAGTTATCATACTATCATTTTGTATCATTGAAACAAAATGAGCATGAAATGTATAAATGTGACATGATACATGATATTGTAAGAACTATTTATTTAGTAGTGTATGAAATTCAGTGAGTTCTTTATAAAATAATCATTGGAAATACTTGAAGTTAGGGGTGTACGTGGGCTGAATTGGGTTGGATTTGGCCAAAACCAAAACCTGAACCACTTAGAGTAAGATGGGTTGGGTTTAGTAAAATAACCACCCACTTTAACATTGGGTTGGGTTGGGTAAACCCACTAATTTCCAGATTGGGTTGGGTGGGTTAGTGGGTTACCCAAATTAATTTTTTTATTTCTTATATTAAATTATTATATCATGAATCATCCTATTTTTTCTCCTTAAAAATTACTCAACCTTTTTTATTTTCTTAAAAAATAGTGTAACCTATTTTAATTATTTTTTTAGCACCATAAAATGATAATATCATCGTTTTTCTTTAAAAATAATATACTTTCACTGTTTTCAAAGAATTATATTTTGTTTGCATCATTATTTTTAAATGACATAAAGATGTCAAAAGATAAAAACTCAACGAAAATAATCAGAAAATGCATTGAATGTGTAAAGTACTGAAGACTAATGCGTTTTTCGTTTAATATATACATGCATACAAGTTGTTTGGAAATTTTAATATTGGACCTTGAAATTTTCACTTTTAATGATCAAATGATAAAAGCAAACATTTTATGTTTATATGAAAAATATTTAAAAAAAATCATAAAACTACTAATGGAGTGGGTCAGTAGGTTTTATGGGTTGGGTCCGGTTTTACCCGAAACCCAATTTTTTTTAATGGATTTTTCACTTTCAAATCCATATGGACCCAATTGCCCGATCCAATCCACTTTTTTGGGTTGGATTGGGTGGATTTGACCGGATCAAGTGGGTTTGCCCAACCCATGTACACCCCTACTTTAAGTACTCTTTTTTTTATCAGTATACTTTAAGCACTCTAACTTAACTGATAATGTTGATATTGTTAAGTTGGACATTTTCATCCAAGTATTCACAATGCGCGTAGTTTTCACTGCAATTTATTATTTTGTCTACGCACTCGACAAAATAAAATACATTCAAAAATTATTTTTAATTTTTTTTAAATTTTATATGAATGATCTATATAATATGAACTTTTAATTCAACGATAAATTTTGTAAAATTCGTATTTTTTATAATATTATGAATGACATATGTATCATGAAAGACTTAAACCACTTTTTCACATTTCACATTAGACAAAGCTTAAAACAATTCAAAGATTGAACTTTAGTTAAGGAAGCTATGAGGTCAACATCCAAACCACCTTAGCTAGACAAATATATATAACTAATTTAGCGTATTATATTATTTATAACTAAATAGAATTTTTTGAGACCTCTTCAAATTCAAAATTTTGAGGTCTAAAGTCTTTTTTAGATGAGATGTTTGATCTTTAGGTCGGTCTTAATTGGATGTGTGGTTTTTAAAGTTACTGATGAGATGCAACACCTTTGTAAGTTAGTTATGAGGGTGTTAACTAAAGAATTTGATTTGATGAAATCACAATCTCATGATTTTTTAAATGTTGATTCCAATGTGCTGACTGCTGATTCAAATTTTAGTCACATCAAAATGCCCTTCGTTTATTTTGTTGAAGTTAAGTGCAACATGGAACCTATATTTAGTTATAGACAAGAAGAAAAATAACTTTTAGTGTTCTACTATTACAAATTTAAAATTAGGAGTGTGAAAGTCAAGACACAACACCAAGATGAAGGAGGCAAAATGCCAAAATGAACACTAATACCATAGTCACAAATATAGTTAACTTTCAATAGTTGAATTAAATTGAAAGTTAAAACAAATTAATCAAAATGAATCCTTAACATAAACATGTTTCTAAGGTATCATGCAATACCAACTCCATACATGAGTAGGTCACTATAACTACCATGATGAATATGATTCATCAATGGATGGTGATAACAGCTCCTTCTATTAAACTCTCTAACTCTATCATCATCCTCATACCTACTCTCTTCGATCATTTCCTCTTCTGATTCTAATTCTACTTCTTCATCTTCTTCGTCTTCTTCATCTTCTTCTTCATCAGACTCGTCTTGTTCCTCATCATCTATATAACATTGATCTGGAACAAGATACAATCTCAACCGTCCATCTTGTCGACTAGCGTGGAGAAATTGAGGTCTCTTCACATTCACTTTGTTGAGTTGTAATCTTCCATTCCTCCTCACCGGTAACAACATATAACTTTGTTGACCGTTACAATCTAATGAAGAAAGTGGTGGTGGAAACGTATTCCTACTATTTACACCTCCCTCCACTGTTGTTACCATCCTCTTCCTCCGACAATATTCACCTTCATATTCATCATTTTCATACATGGAATCATCTACTCGCATCTCATCAATGCTCTCAAATCCAATACTCTTTATACAATTAACAAATTGCTCCATTTCACCAATCTTCGGCCGCGGTGGAATAGAGATCGTAGTCTTATGTTTTGATTTGGACGAAATTGGACGATTAAGACCTTTTAGATTATTGTTATTGTTTTCAGTTGCAATATTGGTAGTGTTGATCAAGGTGAGAAGATTGATGAAAGAATTAAAGTGTTTTTTGAAGTTGAATATGTGGAGAAGAAAAGATAAACAAAGTAAAACGATGATTTGAAAATACAAAGAAAAAATCATGAATTTGAAAAAATGTTGTTATAGATAAGAAGAGATGGGGATGAAGGCGAGGATATTAATAATATCCTCAGCCCCAAAGAAATATAGGGATAGAGAGAGTTACATATGGTAATGGTATTGATGACACTTATGATAAAAATGAAAATGAAAATGAAAATGTTGAATAATATCATAGAAAAGAGTGAAAGAAAAGATTGGAATGGAATGAAGCATGAGGTGTAGTGATGATGATGGAGCAATTAGGAAATGGTACCGAGTCATACTCAAATGGCCTATAAATCCTCACAAAATGGCACATTGCCATTTTTCTTTCTCATCTTTTGGAAGATCATTCTCATCCTCATTTTTTTGATTGGCAACTATACTCATAGTTGGATCAAGCGAGTGTGTGCGCAAAAATATGTAATGTATAGAATTATGAGGTGTAAAAGTTTACAAGTTCAAATTTGTACCTTAATATATAGAACGCTTTACAACTTTTTATTATATATACTTATAAAATTGAGACTTCAAATTTTAAATAAATATGATCATTCTTGAAAATTAGTCAATTCTTTGTTTATTGAAAATAATATTTTTATATTTATATTTTTACACTTTTATAGTTTTTTAACTAGTGTCCCGTAATATCTAATTATCATTTTTCTTATTTATTTATTCATAACTTTTATAATTATATAAAATTATAAATAACAACAATATGTTAGTAGAAATGCCAAAATTAAGAAGTTAACTTGTGAGGCACGCATAAATCAAGACAGATAATCCAAAACATTATCCCAAACAAATTCAACAATGGTTGCTTCCTCTTACATCGTCCACTTTAACCTTGGTTGAGAGCATAACTCGCTACAAAACTTGTTTCTGCCACGTGCCTCTCTCTCTAGAGACTCTACCAACTCATCATCATCATTCATCATGTAACAAAAAAATAATGAAATGAATATCAATTTTCTGAAATCAATTTCATGACTATGGATCACATTAATCAATGTCATTTCCTATAACAAAAGAGACAAGAATAAAAAATTCTTTCCTCAAAAAAGAAAAAAAAAACTCTTAGTTTTGTAATCCAAAAAAAAAAATCTTGGTTTTTATTTTAGCTTTCATGGCAAATGTGGATGACTCTCACCAACCAATTCCTGGTTTATGGTATGCATGTCTTTTCCTTCAGATTATTGTTGGTTAATACAATCATCTTATAATGTTTTGGAGCTCAAATTTGGTAGCATTTTCAAATTGCTATATTATATGTTGTTTAAGGTTTTTAATATCTTAGATTGTATTCATTATTGTAGGGATCATAAGAAAAGTTTTGCTACTAAATCAAAGAAGGGTGATATGGTTGATGATTTTAATAATAAACCAAAGACATTGGGCTCTCTCCTTTCTTTTTCTGCTTCTGCTCAAGGTTTTTAATTTCTAATTGCATACTTTTCAATCACAATTATATAGTACTTTTTTTTTAAAAAGGGTAGCGGTGAAACTCGCACACACAAAGTGTTTAGAAATAGGGATTACAGGTTCGAACCTGTCTTCAACATATCAAATGTCTATGCAACTTTTTAGTATATGAGGTGTATTTACGGGACGTTTTAATGTCGCGCTTATGATTTTTATTTTTTGAAATAGACTTGAGAAGTATGGACCTTGAGAAAGAGAAAGACGACGAAGCATCTCCAAGAGGAGTCTTAGAGGTATGTGTTAGAGGTTTTGATGCTCATAAACCACCTGAACCGGAAACTAGTTGTTCGAATTCGAGGGCAAGATCACATTGGGGTAGATTTTTCAAACTGTGGAAGAAAAAATCATTTAAACGCCTAGTTTCTATCCCTCCTATTAGTGTGCCAAAGATACCAAAGTGGAAAAGCAAAAGCACTAGGGAAAATGATGAAACAAGTAGTAATCTATACAGCTTCAGGTCTTCTTTGGTGACTTTCAGCCTCTCTGACTTGCAAAATGCAACCGACAATTTCAACCAAGGTATGTAATCTAATGATTAATTCAATATTTCTACACATTAAGAATCAATCGAAAGAACTATTGTTGTTGAGATGCATTGAATTATGTTAACGGGCCAATTTGATTATGTTGACTTAATTTTTCATCAACTTGTAGAAAATCTTATTGGAAGAGGTGGTTTTGCTGAGGTTTACAAGGGTTCTCTTCAAGATGGACAATTAATAGCTGTGAAGAAAATGACGACAGGAAGCACGGATGAGAAAACAGCTGGATTTCTATCTGAGATAGGCATTATTGCTCATGTTGATCACCCTAATACTGCTAAGCTTGTTGGATGTTGTGTAGAGGGAGAAATGCACCTCGTCTTTGAACTATCTACATTAGGAAGTTTAGGATCTGTTCTTCGTGGTAGTTGTTTTCGTAAGCTCTTTCAAGTATATTATGTCAGTAGATAAACTCAAATAAGTAAATTGAAACAGACGCTAAATATATTTAGTGCTTATTCTCTCTTGATCTATATTATAGGTCCGGATAAACCCAAATTGGATTGGAGTAAAAGATATAAAGTTGCTCTTGGAATAGCTGATGGTCTTCTCTATCTGCATGAGAATTGCGAAAGGCGAATAATTCATAGAGATATAAAGGCAGAGAATGTTTTGCTCACAGAGAATTTTGATCCACAGGTTTATATTGAACTTTCATTGGACTAAATGATGAAATTTAGTGTGCTGTGTTTTATGATAAACATTCTTTTTATGTCTTATTAATACTACATATTCTGCTTTTAAATCTTTTGTATCTGATATGTTATTGATGTATAATTTTGGAACAATCTTTCTTCTTTCCTGCTCCTTTATTAATCAAAATTTTATCCAGATTTGTGATTTTGGGCTTGCAAAGTGGTTACCAGAACAACTGAGTCATCATAATGTGTCCACATTTGAAGGCACATTTGGGTATGTAAGCCAGAAAATAATAAAGTCATAGTTTTGTAGGTTCTTATGATTTAATGTATTCTACTAATTACTTGATTTGCAGATATTTTGCTCCTGAATATTGCATGCATGGTATAGTGGATGAGAAAACAGATGTTTACTCTTTTGGTGTTCTACTTTTGGAGATCATAACCGGGCGCAAGGCTTTGGATGATAAGCAGAATAGTGTTGTAACATGGGTAAATCATTTTCCTAAATAACTTATATCTTATATGATCTATGAAAAAGAAATACGCAGTCTTGTAAGTTTTTCAATTGTATGAGATTAAGCCTTTAAGGTTTTCTTGTTCCATACAGGTCCTTTTAAGTTTCATTATGTGTACATTGTTACCCCTCTTCACACATTCGTTACAAAAATACACATGTTTTTACTTGTGCGGTAGGAATAGAGTTCGACACTTATCCTACATACGTACATCATGATATAACAGACACATGTAATTTTACAATAAAGTGTGTGAATAAGGGTAACAATGGAAACATATTGGGACTTAAAGACCTATGAGAGATAAGAAAAACTTAAAATTAAATACTAATTTGGTACAGTTAAATTAACTTAAATGGCCGCAAGTGTATTTCATCGTCTATTATCTAACGTGTCACTACTTGATAGGCCTCAGAAGTGTTATTTTTTATGTATGGCAGGCAAAACCTTTGCTTGATAATAATAATATCAAGGACGTTGTTGATCCATCTCTTGGAGATAATTTTGACAAAGGACAGATGGGATGTGTTGGTTTGACTGCATCAATGTGTGTCGAACAGTCTCCTATCTTACGCCCGTGCATGAGCCAGGCAAGTGCACAATGAGCTAGATAATTACACACTTGTTCATTTCAATTGAAACTTCACTTAGCATTACCATCATTATAACGCAAAAATACAGAGTTAAGTTACCAGTTAATGTGACACCGCCATTTTCATTAGGCCAAGTAACAAGTTAACTTAGAAATATGAAGTTAACTGAGTCTAAAAATTTATGAAAGAATTTAACAGAGAAATACGAAGCCATATAAAATCAAGATTGATCATATTTTCTTTGATGTGTGTAGGTTGTAACATTGCTAAGAGGGCAAGACGCTGTCCGATGTAACATCCCGAAATTTTAAAACAATATAATTATTAAAAATGTTTATTTGTTTAGAGAATGTGGCTATATTTTTTTTCTTCATAAATATAAAATATGATTGAATTGCTACTTTAAATAAAATGGTTACCTTAAATATTTCAAAGGTAAAACTACATTGGTCAAATTAACTGTTTCAAAATTACAGATGATAAAACCCAATTTATTTTTCCCCGCCGCATGCAAACTTCAATAATCATCATTCACTGCATCCACTTTTGTACCTAAAATGTTGGTTGCAAGGGTCAATATTCCTAAACCACAAGTACGATCATAAAGAACATAAAAACATAAAATAAGAAGAACGATAAAACACTCACCACATAAAAGATAAAACCAATTAGCACAAATAAATTAATAACTTAAGAAATCACACTTTTAAGACACAATGCATGCAACTAGACCATGATCCGGATATCGCCCCAATTGGCATATAATTTCAATCGCCCCATTTGGCACCTAAAGACAAATCGCCCCATTTGGCAGTCACTAATAAAATCGCCCCATTTGGCACATAGTAACAAATCGCCCCATTTGGCACTTAGACACATCTAGATGCAATGCTATGCAACATTTAAAACAACCAATAACACTTTCCAAATACCTTCAACACAAATACATTTTTTTCCTAATATCCAATCAAATAAACTACAATTTAACAAAATCATCAGCTTGCTCAAATCCACAATCAACCACACACAAATTACAAAATTAATTCTACAATCAATCCTAAACATAAATCATATAATAATAAAATAAAAGTATGTTCTTATTTATTATTTTTATTTGTATTACCGTTTTCATCCAATATTTGATAAGAACTCTACCACCACCCTACCCTATGATTTCATGATCAATATGATTGTACCGGAATATAAGCCCTTACCTCAAAAAGCTTTCCCTCCAATGATATTGATTTTAGCAGTTCTAACCGCTCGATCAAGAATTTAAAGTATATTTGATGCTTGCTAGTGATGGGTTAGTGAGAACCGATGGATATGAAAATATAAGTGAAAGTGGGATAGTTTTTGTTGATAGTTAGCTTTCACGATAACATGAGTATATAGGAAATGGTTTGGCTAATTTGTAGGCATAATAGTGGGCTAGTGGGAAAGCATGTATAAATCCTAAAATTAAGTCTAAGTGGAAAAACATTCAAGTGGCTCAATTATAGAGAATTCGGTTACAGGAAATATTTGCATATGCTCTATATCAATTCTACTCATGCCTTCTATAAGCTAAGCACTCTAGTTTAGATTTAGTCAAAGTTGATTTGTCACAAATAATTCTCAAAGACTTCGACTAGTAAATACTAATCCATTAACATTATCACACACTTAAAATAAAACAACTATACAATTATTAATATAAGATAAATCATCAATTATAATTAACATAGAAACAGATTATAAAATCATTAAAATAAAATAAACTATGTAAGTAATAATTATCTTATTATTATAGTCACACTAATTAATCAATTAAATTAATTATTAAAATAATCTTAAGTAAATATTAGGGTGTTACATTCTTACCCCCTTAAAATAGTTTCGCCCTCGAAACTTAATCATAAAATAAAATAAAATAAATAAGACCATTCTTTTAAATCAATATCAGCAGAATAAGTAATTTTAACATTAAAGTAAATATCAGCTCACATAAAATATAAAAATTCATTTCCATTGAAACACCACCACTAAGGCTATGAAAATATTAATCAGTATTGTCACTAAGCCACCAAGATAATAATTGTCATTAAGACCTTCCACTAAGCCACTAAGCCACAAAGATAATACTTGTCAGCTTTCCACTGAGCCACAAAGATACAATTTTCCATCAAGGCCTTCCACTAAGCCACTAAGCCACAAAGATGATATTTGATATTAAGACCTTCCACTAAGCCACTAAGCCACAAAGATAATAATGCCACAAAGACTTATATCACACATAGACCATCACACCATAAAATAGATAGCAGTAAAGAATAACTATGCATAATCACTGAGACAAAACTTAACTTAAAACCGCCACTGTACGCCTAAAACTAGACCTCTCACTTCAACGGAAAAAAACTGAAACGGCAGCAAGAAATTCACATCACACAATACAAGCATACATGTTGTATATATATTTTTTTTCTTTATAAAATGAACACAGATTTAAAAAAAATAAAATAAAATAGCTTTAGTAATATAGACTCCAAAAGCATAAGTACACATAAAACAATTTCATGTGGCTAACGACAAAAAAAAAATTAAATAGTAATTAAATGAGTTTTAGTGACATACATAAAAAAATAGTTGGAACATACTACATGTTTTTTAGTCATAGTTAGTAGCAAGATAAGTTACTTTCAATGCAGACATAGCATAATAATCTAAGAATTAATGTACTGATCTTACAAAAATCACACTAGAACATCAACGATAGCAAAGTCAATCACATAAAATCAGATATCACAAAAGGCATACATCACATGAAATCGTCCCTCCCCAAAAACATGTCCGAGGACTATTGCTCTGATACCAAATGTAACATCCCGAAATTTTAAAACAATATAATTATTAAAAATGTTTATTTGTTTAGAGAATGTGGCTATATTTTTTTTCTTCATAAATATAAAATATGATTGAATTGCTACTTTAAATAAAATGGTTACCTTAAATATTTCAAAGGTAAAACTACATTGGTCAAATTAACTGTTTCAAAATTACAGATGATAAAACCCAATTTATTTTTCCCCGCCGCATGCAAACTTCAATAATCATCATTCACTGCATCCACTTTTGTACCTAAAATGTTGGTTGCAAGGGTCAATATTCCTAAACCACAAGTACGATCATAAAGAACATAAAAACATAAAATAAGAAGAACGATAAAACACTCACCACATAAAAGATAAAACCAATTAGCACAAATAAATTAATAACTTAAGAAATCACACTTTTAAGACACAATGCATGCAACTAGACCATGATCCGGATATCGCCCCAATTGGCATATAATTTCAATCGCCCCATTTGGCACCTAAAGACAAATCGCCCCATTTGGCAGTCACTAATAAAATCGCCCCATTTGGCACATAGTAACAAATCGCCCCATTTGGCACTTAGACACATCTAGATGCAATGCTATGCAACATTTAAAACAACCAATAACACTTTCCAAATACCTTCAACACAAATACATTTTTTTCCTAATATCCAATCAAATAAACTACAATTTAACAAAATCATCAGCTTGCTCAAATCCACAATCAACCACACACAAATTACAAAATTAATTCTACAATCAATCCTAAACATAAATCATATAATAATAAAATAAAAGTATGTTCTTATTTATTATTTTTATTTGTATTACCGTTTTCATCCAATATTTGATAAGAACTCTACCACCACCCTACCCTATGATTTCATGATCAATATGATTGTACCGGAATATAAGCCCTTACCTCAAAAAGCTTTCCCTCCAATGATATTGATTTTAGCAGTTCTAACCGCTCGATCAAGAATTTAAAGTATATTTGATGCTTGCTAGTGATGGGTTAGTGAGAACCGATGGATATGAAAATATAAGTGAAAGTGGGATAGTTTTTGTTGATAGTTAGCTTTCACGATAACATGAGTATATAGGAAATGGTTTGGCTAATTTGTAGGCATAATAGTGGGCTAGTGGGAAAGCATGTATAAATCCTAAAATTAAGTCTAAGTGGAAAAACATTCAAGTGGCTCAATTATAGAGAATTCGGTTACAGGAAATATTTGCATATGCTCTATATCAATTCTACTCATGCCTTCTATAAGCTAAGCACTCTAGTTTAGATTTAGTCAAAGTTGATTTGTCACAAATAATTCTCAAAGACTTCGACTAGTAAATACTAATCCATTAACATTATCACACACTTAAAATAAAACAACTATACAATTATTAATATAAGATAAATCATCAATTATAATTAACATAGAAACAGATTATAAAATCATTAAAATAAAATAAACTATGTAAGTAATAATTATCTTATTATTATAGTCACACTAATTAATCAATTAAATTAATTATTAAAATAATCTTAAGTAAATATTAGGGTGTTACATCCGAGCTGCAAGAGCATGCAGCAAAAGGAGGACTATCCGAAGAACATATTCAGAAGAGTTACTTGATGCACAAGAATACAACTCCACAAAATATCTAAGAGATCTAAATCGACATAAACAGATTGCATTGGATGTTGACATGGTGTAAATTAATTCAATTAGATTTTGATTGCAAAATATAGGCTATAACTAAACTTACATGGACCAACTTGTATATATAGCTGTGTTGGCAACTTTACTTAGTTTTATAGTTGCATATGTACGTAATATTCATCAAACTATAAGGATTGAGCATATAGTTCTTAATTAATTGACAATGTGTATTTGTAAATTGTAATGACATTGATGATGAGTACACTAACAACTAGTAAACGCAATGAATTGTTGCGAATGTATAAGGGATTATGGAGACTTTTTTATTGTAAGTGTAGAATCCATTTTAATTATGTGTTCTACAAGTTTTTGGAAATTAGTCATCTTCAAAACAAAGGTAAAGATTTATATGATATCTATATATAATATGATAACTAAAAAAAACTACTATTTTATTGACTAAAAATAACTAATGAAAATGGTATTGTTTTTTTTGACGAAATTAAAATGGTATTGTTATGCACTATTAAACTTGAAATAATTCAACCCAAAATTGAAAATGGTAAACATATTCACATCTATAAACACGACATTGAAAATAAAATAATTTAAATTCAAGAGAATTAAAATTAAAATACTATCCAAACACTTTTTAAAAATATTATTCTCTCAAAAGTAGTTCTTGGCGTTAGTTTTTGATATTGTGAAACAAATAGTGGCGGACTAAAATATTTAAAATAATATTTTACATGTGCCGAGTTCCTTAAAATCATCTACGATAAGATATGAACCGATACTTACACTAATTTCTCTTTTACGCTCATGTTATCAGCTAAATTTTTTCATATTATTGATGTGAATTTTTCAGCAATCTCATCTTCAATATAAACAATCATATATGGAGCTTTTGGTAAAATCATCTCTCATCTTCAAAATAGAATTATTTAATAATCCCCTTATTTATTTTTGGTAAGGCTTTAATAATCCCCTTATCATTATTCGTAAAAAATATTCTGATTTATCTCAAAAGTAAAACAATAAGATAAATAGTTAATTAAACACAATTTTCACACGGTTTCTTTATCTATACAAACAAAAAATTGTTTGCTCACAAAATCGAAAATAAATTCACACGATTTGTTGCGTCAAATAGAAAAATTCTCATGGTTTCTTTTGTAGTCACACACACAAAGCATTGTTTTCTCTACGATTGTTATTATTTTTGTGTGTACAATGTTTGAAAGTAAATGCCAATAGGAAAAGGTTTTACGTTACATTTGCATCCACTCTAACTCCACCTGTAATTACGACTCAATCATTATCATTTTCTTGGTGAACAAGTACAGGTTGTAACTTGTTTGTAAGGCCAATTTAATAATATTGGTTTGGTTCGCATCTTAGTTTAAGATATTCCCCTTGCTTGCTTGTCGTTTCTAATCAATATTTCTATATGCCTTGTGCCCTTCATTTTTTATTATTCCTCTAGCCCTTTTTCCTCCTCCATAATCATACCATTTTTTTTATAACTTTCGAACGGTTGATGTTTATCTTCTCTTAATTAAATGTCAAAGATTAATCATCATTTCGAGTACAGAGTAATTTTCAATCTTTAAATCAATTGCTATCTTATTTTTTAAAGTGTCTTCAATCTAATAAGATGATTAACAATTGTGTTTAATAGCAGATATTTTAATCTCAACTAATAAATACTCCATAAAAAAATTATAATTAATAAGAGTCGTTAGTCCAAGACAGCAAAAATCTTAAATCTCATAATAAATATTTATCAAAATATTTTTACACATTTTTTTCAAAAATACTAACAATATTCATCATCTTTTAACAAATGATTGATGATTCGATCATCACCTTAAGTATAGAACAAATTTAAATCTCAAAATTAACAATATCATCCTTTTAAGTGCGTTCAATTTAGCGAAGAGTGTGTATTCGGCCGTGGATCCCTAATCTCGATAAAAACAAAACAATCATCATATACTAAAACTTTACTACTACCGTATCAAAATTGTCCCCATAAATTCCTCATAACCCAAATATGCCACCAGTTTCATTTCATTATCCCAAACTAAAACACCACACGTGCCTTCCACGTCTAATGTCCATCTTGCCCCCTCACACTCATCCACAAATGACTCGCTTCCAAGCATGAAAAACCACCCACCTTAGAAATTGAGATTGAGATAATAAGAAACAGAATAATCAAATTAAATAAAATTATTTTTTGACAAATAAATTATTTTTTATCTATATAGAAAATAGAAGGAGGGTTTGATGGTAATTTTGAAGGGTGGAGCGAAGTTGAAGTTTGAAAATATTAGAAGAGGACATAGATGACATTATCGAAAATGTCACGGGATCTAAATGACAATTAAGCAAATTAAGACTTGTGATTAGAGCAGAAAGCAGAAGCAGAATCGCGGCACTGTCTCTAAACTTCAAAGAACAACCGTCTTTCGTTAAGGTCAATTTTTTCTTCACCAAACCAAAAAACTAAAAACAACCACCGGAGTTTCCCATCGCCGCCGTGTAAGGCAAACTCCGTCGTCTTTAACGCTTATGCTATATCCGATCGACTGCGTTCCGCGACTTTCGTCGTCGGCGGGGACGGAATTCCCGGTCATTCTCCGGTGGCCGTTAGAAAACCGTGTAGTTTGTTTTAATTATTATGAAGAAGCAAGGAAAGAACAACGGTTCGAAAAGCAATGGATTCGTTCCTTCTTCTTTCAAGTTCATTTCGTCTTGCATTAAGACTGCTTCCTCCGGCGTCAGAACTGCTGGCGCTTCCGTTGCTGCTTCTATCTCCGGCGATGGACACGATCATAAAGATCAGGTAGCATTTGATTTTTTTGATTTTTGATTTTTTTGTTGTTGTTAAGTTTTGAAATTGTGACTTGTGAATGGTGTTTAGAAATGAGAAGTGAGATACACGTGAATTTTGATAGTTTCTGAAAAAGTTGCTAATTCTAGGTTTGCTGAGTGTTAACGTCTCTGTAGAAAAGTTGTTCTTATTGTGAACTGCTGAGATATTGTATCGCTTTTTATCGAGTATGAAATGATCGGTTTATTGTTATTTCTTATGTTTTTTAATCAAATAGTTATTTAGATTTATTTTTGGATTATTGAATTATGTTGAAGATTTAATCCACCTGGTTATGTCTTCATTTTTTTCGATATGTAATTCAAATTGATTTTTTTTATGATGATGGAGTAGTTATACTTAAGAGTCTTAGACAAGGATTGAACTCCTCTTGAGAGAGTAAAGTAAGCAATCTCAAGGTTTATGAATAAATCATGAATGAGTATTACTATTACTTGCACTTGTGTGGCAATACGTCTATTTGGTGTGAAGAGATAGATGTATGTACATATTATGCACCAAGATAGTTGGCAGTTTTCAATTGTATTATTATTTATGCGCCTTCGTGTTTTATGGGAAAAATTTGTTTTAATTGGTTACTATTGTTTCGTCACATATTTATTTTAGACTTTATTGTACCAAATAGTGGTACTCATAGAATATTGCTATACATTTCATAATCATCAATACACCTTATTATTTAGACTAGGGTTAATATCAGACTGATTTGTTTGCATATGTCTTGTAATTGTCAATGTGGTGCGATAGAGTACTGCATATGTGCTAATCTTCAGAAGCATTGATTATGGCGTCATTTTTGCTACAAAATTTTTACTAACCCAAGACGTTAGTGGTGGACTTGCATTTTGATCAGCATTATGCTGTGCTGAAGTTATTATTTATAAACCAAGATGTCTTGATTATTGACATCTATTTTTTGTCAAGCAGGTGCTCTGGGCTTGCTTTGACAGGCTAGAGCTTGGTCAGTCTTCTTTCAAACATGTCCTCTTACTCGGTTATTCCAATGGCTTTCAAGTTCTTGATGTGGATGATGCCTCTGATATCAGGGAACTTGCATCAAAACGTGATGATCCAGTTTCGTTTTTACAGATGCAGCCTGTCCCTGCAAAATCAGAGGGCTGTGAAGGATTTAGAGCATCACATCCTTTACTCTTGGTTGTTGCATGTGATAAATCAAAGATACCAGGTACAGTACAAAATGTCAGAGATGGCCACAATGAAGCTCAAGCTGAAAATATTATCAACTCAGCTACTACGGTTAGGTTTTACTCACTAAGGTCCCATACCTATGTCCATGCTCTAAGATTTCGTTCAACTGTCTACATGGTTAGATGCAGTCCTCAAATAGTCGCTGTGGGTCTTGCTACTCAAGTAAGTGTTTGGGTCAAGAATGTCTGCAATTTACTTTTAGCTCCTATGCTTTTTCAATGTTATCTTATTGAGAAAACTGAGTTTATAATTGTTTTCGGTTAACATTGGGTAGAATTTACCAATTTCCTCCACTCCGCTCTGTTAATTTTAAAATATCCAAACATGTGCTCAGACGTATTACAAGGTTTCTGGATACTGATACTTCATGAGGCCAAAGGATCACTTACGTATTCTGTTTATAAATTTATTGTAATATGCAGTGACTAGTTCTTATTGACATAGCTTGTATCTGCCTAATTTGTTATTTTCATTTTTTATTTTCTTGCAGATATATTGTTTTGATGCTCTTACTCTTGAGAATAAATTCAGTGTTCTCACTTATCCCGTGCCTCAGTTGGGTGGGCAAGGAGTGGTTGGGGTTAATATTGGCTATGGTCCAATGACTGTAGGGCCACGTTGGTTAGCTTATGCCTCCAACAACCCATTGTTGTCAAACACAAGTCGCTTAAGTCCTCAAAGTCTGACTCCCCCTACTGTCAGCCCATCAACATCACCAAGCAATGGAAGCCTGGTTGCGCGTTATGCCATGGAATCTAGCAAGCACTTGGCTTCTGGGTTGATCAATCTTAGTGATATGGGCTACAAAACATTGTCTAAATACTATCAAGATCTATTGCCTGATGGATCCAGTTCCCCTGTATCACCAAATTCAAGCTGGAAAGTTGGTCGATTTGCTTCAAATTCTACAGAAACAGATGCTGCTGGAGTGGTGAGTATTCTATTGGATGACAGCGTAACACATTATATTTCATTTTCATTTGCAATGATTTTGGAGTCTGGACTGCTGACCAGATATTTTCTTTCTTAAAGTAATACTAATATTAGCATCTGTATTACAATTTACATGAGATCATCTATTTGTTCAGCGTAGCCATAGAAGAAGGATTAAGGTAGATGATAGTTTATGTCAGTGGCAACTGGAAAAATAATCATTCTATATGATATTTCCTGTTGACTACTATTTACTAATTTTCTGCAGGTTGTTGTCAAGGATTTTGTTTCTAGAGCTGTTGTGGCACAATTTAGGGCCCATACTAGTCCTATATCTGCATTATGTTTTGATCCAAGTGGAACACTTCTAGTTACAGCGTCAATTCATGGTAATAACATCAATATATTTCGAATTATGCCTTCGTACTCAAAGAATGGATCAGGTTCTCAAAGCAATGATTGGAGTTCTTCTCATGTGCAACTTTACAAGCTCCACCGTGGCATGACATCTGCTGTATGCTGCTCTTCTCCATTTTTCTTTAAGGCCTTTGTGTTTAGAGCTTAAATTTGATCACTTGTTTCACACCATCATCTAATGATGTCTTGATACATTAATAGAGAGTTAACCTTCCTAGAAAGTGGTATTGTTGATGAAACTTCTTTTTGGATTTGGCAAGATATATTTAAATGATGGTGTAAAGAACGGGAGATAAAAACTAAATCCTTATTTTTCTATAGTCGCAAACGATTTTACTCAATCATGTATATTATACAGGTAATACAAGATATTTGTTTTAGTCATTACAGTCAGTGGGTTGCCATCATTTCCTCCAAGGGAACTTGTCATATTTTTGCCCTTTCCCCTTTTGGTGGTGAGACAGTTCTTAAGATACACAATAAGGATACAGAAGGACCTGTTCTTTTGCCGGTTTTTCCTCTACCATGGTGGTTCACTCCACGTTTTACTGTAAATCAGCATCAACAGCTTTGCCACACACCCCAACCTCCTGTTTTTCTTTCTGTGGTTAGCAGAATAAAAAATGTTAATGCCGGGTGGCTCAATACGGTTAGTAATGCTGCATCTTCTGCAGCAGGGAAAGTCTCAGTTCCATCTGGTGCTGTTTCTGCTGTTTTTCATAGTTCTGTTCCTCTAGATTCACACAATGCATACGCAAAAGTTCATGCCATGGAACACTTACTGGTTTATACCCCTTGTGGCCACTTAATTCAATATAACCTACTACCGTCATTAATAGCAGAGCCAAATGAAACTGCTTCAAGAACAGCCCAAGGTCCGTCACCTCAGTTACAAGAAGAAGATTTACGGGTGAAGGTTGAACCTGTTCAATGGTGGGATGTCTGTAGGAGACATGACTGGCAAGAAAGAGAGGTATATATATCAGGGAGTACACCTGGTGGACCGGAAGCCGCTGAAATGATATTGGATGTTTCAAATTGTGAAAATTATAGTGTTGGGAATGATGATTCTGTAAAACTTAATCAGGATTGTCACTTCTCAAATGCAGAGGTACATATAAGCTCTGGGAGGATACCAATTTGGGAGAAGTCTGAGGTATTCATTTTATTTATGCACTGAAGAAATCATGTTTGTCTCCTTTCTTAATATTATTATGTTCATTCAATCAAACTATTTCCTCCACAATTTTTAGGTGTCTTTCTTTGTGATGGGTTCTTTTGAATCTGGAGAGCTGAATAAATGCGAGTTTCTAACCAATGGAGAGATTGAAATAGAGGATATTCATGTTAATGAGGTTGAAATAAGACAGAAGGTTTTGTTACCCGTCTACGATCATTTCCACAAAATTCAGTCCGCTTGGGGTGACAGGTAACAGTCCCTTAATTGCCTTTTTATACTGGTGAATATGCTGAGTCACCTCTTCCAAGTCGTTTAGGATTATACCTTGTTTGTGTTGAGGAACTATTTTATTTTTATTATTTTTCCTGTGCATTGGCATCTTAGTTTTACATGGTTTATATATAGGTCTAATATGAGTGGTTTCTTAGTGGCGGTTTAGACTTTAAAGTTTCACTTTTCCTTGTTCATCCCTTAAATTTGGAAGGCTGCTTATCGTCCTTTTCCTTATGATGAAAATTTAAGAACATATGTGTAACTGTCCTCTTATAATCACATTGTAACAAGTTCTACAATATTTGTCAGAGGTATTGTTCTAGGAAGACACTCTAGCTCTTCATCAGATTCACATGCAACTGACGAGAAGATGTCAGAAGATTCTGCTATTTCCCATCCAAAGTTAATAGTACCTGGCTTAACTAAAAAAACATATGTTGGTAAGATAAGCAAACCAGTCTGAAAGCTTTTATTTTACTTTTTGAATTACCTATATAATTGTTGAAGTTATGGGGTTTTAGATAAATTGTGTGTGTGTGTGTGTGTGAGAGAGAGAGAGAGAGAGAGTAAGAACTATAACTTAATTGCGATTGATTGTTTTATGACAAAAAGATTAAGCACTTACCCCCTATTAATAGGGATGGGTACAGGACTCCTAATCCTAATTGAATAGGAAAGAAAATCAAGATAATAATTAACATGGAAATTAATCTTCAGATAAGAGAGTAATCATATGAGAAATCATGAGATAATTCAAGATTATATCAAGAAAGATATTATAAGATATTTTTCTTATACTCTATCACTCCTGTCAAGCTAAAGCTTAGTAAGCTTTAAGTTTGTTACAAATATACCCTTTGCAAATAGAAGTTAGTGCCAAAACTGCAACAAACCTTCATGAACAGCAAACAAACCAAACTGCAAGTGCAAGATAATATAAAGATATTATAAGATATATTTTTCTTATATTTATCACTCCCCTCAAAGCTAAATATTACTACTAGCTTTAAGCTTGTTAGAAATACACTGTTTGAGAGAGAAACAAGTACCAAAAAGTCAACTAACTTTCATGAACAACAAGCAAACTCAAATTGCAACTATATTATGCCAGCACTTATGGCCGTCAAAGACCTATATGGTACGGATTTGAAACCAAACATAAATTATATTGGGCCAATGCCTACAGAAGCTGAAGCCATAACTGGATGGAATAATCACAACTATGAACCAAGCTGAAATAACATTGGGGCCAATGCTTATGGCAATTGAAGCCCTAACTAGAAGTTGTTACAATTTTGAATAAAATTGAAACAACAAAATAGCAGTTGAAGTCTGAAATCAACATAATAATACAATAAGAACTTCATTATGAGTTGTTCCATACCTTAAAAGTTTGTTCTGTCATGTGCTTTTGTCTTATGTTGTTCTGTTGTGTATTAAACTTTTGTAAATCATACAAATTGATCTTACAAGATAAACTAAAATACTAGTATAACATAATATCAAGATACAATAAGATATTTTCGTATATTCTAACGCTCCTCTAGATAATGCTTACCAAGTTTTAAGTTTGTTACTCGTATACCTTTTGAAAGAGAAGACCAAATCAATCATCTTTCAAGAGTTGTACCCTTAGCTTGAAGGAACCAAATCGAAAAGAAACCGCAATGTTAGTGAGCAAGACATTGACCTTAGCTTGAAAGAACCAGCTTAAGTGGGATATGTCATTTGTGACTGGTGCCGATGATACAACCTTAACACTAGTTGGAGAAAGAGACTACCAGAGACTATTAATGTGTGTTAACTACTAAGACCAATGACTAGAGAGTCCATTAGAAAACCAAATTTAGACAAAGTAGAAAGCATTCTAGGGTAACCATGCCATAGACAATTGGCTACCAAAAGCTGACGAAGAAGATGTCAACGAACAACTTGGAGAAAAGAAGTGCAAAACCGGAGTAGAGAAAAATGCGCATTAACAAGCAGAAACAGCGCACAATAGATGTAGTAGAATAAGAGGCTTAACACTGCTGAGATCACTTCAAAAAATCAGAATTTGCAGCTTCTGATGGTGGGTGTTTCATAAGTGACAGAAAGTTGCTGGACAAAGATGAGCAGCAGAATATTAATGAGAGAAGTGACAGAAACTGAACACTAATCTCTTTGTATAGAGTTACAAGACTTCTAATTCTAAATAAATAGAAAAATCAGAAAACAAACCACAAATAGAAAATAATCCTGAGATAATCTAAGATTATAAACTGATTTTAAACTAAACTATAACTTAATATCACGAGACTATATAATATTTTCTTATATTCTAATTGATATTATAAGATATGTTTCTTATATTCTATCAATAATTTTTTACTAATTTTTCATGCTTCTTGTCAGCGTATTTTTCTTTATCGCGTAACTTATTTTGTAAGTAGTTTAAAATTTGAATGCAAGAACAAAAAGGTTCAATTCAAGTTTTAGTGTTAACACAATTGAGATTTCAGCAGGTGCCTCAAATTTTGCTGATAGTATAAGGAAGATTAAATCATCAGAGCATGGTGACAGGTTCAATTCAAGTTTTAGTGGTTGTGATATGAATATGCATGTTACTAGTGAAGAGTCAATACGTGATTCGCCAGACTATGAGCAGTTTTTTCAAGAGGGTTATTGTAAAGCATCAGTTGACTGTCATGAATCAGCAGAAGTTGCTACTGATGTGGATTGTAGCAGTCCCTCTGGCAGGGAGAAATCTGATGAAGATGGTGACGATGATGACATGCTTGGTGATATATTTGACTTCTCTGAGGAAGGTATGAATCTGATACAGTTAACCTTTTGATTTTATTCAGATTTAGCTATAGTACTTTGTATGTGTGTGTGTGTATGTATAACACTGGAAAAATGCGTATAAAATAATCAGAAGGTATTGAAGACAGTTTATTCTTCTCTTCTTGCCTGCTTCCTTCATACTTTCCTTAAAACTTCAAAATATTTGTGTTGCAGGTTGATGAATGCTTTATTTTATGCTTTCTTCCCATCTTCAAATTGTTGTAAATTGGTGGTGTAAAGGAATTTAATTAACAAATGCAGGTGATTTCCTTGCGACAAGCTAAATGCTACTGACCATTGATTCAAGGAATTTAGTGTTCTTCACTCCCAATATTCCAAGTCCAGTGATTCTTTGACCTTCTAATTTTCTTGTAAATGATTATGTATATTGAAATTCATAACTAAAAGTTATTTGTGTGGGCATTGGGTGGGTTTCTTTCTTTATATGTTTTTACTATTGTATTATTTCTTCATAGTTCATAGCATGGAGGAAGAAAAGAAACCATGATTATGAAAAATGGTAAAATGATCCTAAAAAAGTCAGGTGTTTACTTATATTCAACAATGCTGTTTTATATATTTTCCAAACTCTTTGTTTCTCTATTTTTTTTCTCACAAACAAAGAAACAAGAAAATATTCTTTTTCCTATTGGAAACATGTTTAGGGGGATCAAGATTCTCTTTTTTTTTTATTACCAAAATTTTAAGAATGCAAATATAGTAATGTAACATTAGGCTGCTCCAGTTATTCTTTGTACACTTTAAAACTATAATAATAATGATGAGTGAAAATGAAGAGATAAAATAGTGACGGCGGGTTCATCCTCCTTTAACTAAGGGTCGAGGGTTCAATTCTCACTTTGGGTATGGAGCAGCTTTAGATCCTAGGGTCAGTTATCCCATCCTTCGAGGTGTCTCCAATTTAGCGAGGGAATAATCACTGTGTTCGACGGTGGATACCCCGGTCTCGAACAAAAAAGAAGAGATAAAATAGTGAGAATTCTGAATCATTTAAGGGATCCCCACCTCAGCCATTTGGGTACTCACTCATATAGATATAGTTGGGCTAACACAAATTCACAGGGTTAATAATACCTTCAAAGATTGCCCCCCACCACACATAACATGAATATAATAATAATAGTAGGGCAGTTATTCATGGAAAATGGCATCCAATCAAACATTGAAAGCAACAGAATTTAAATCTACATCAAATGATATACCAAAGCAGCGCCTTTTTACATGTCTAAATCAAATGTGTCTCTTTTTCTTTGGTGAAAGCAAAAACAGAAGTGTGATGAATAATTTCCTAATACTAATAATGAAATGGAATAAAGTGTGATGAATACAAGTATCAAATAATGTTGAATTAGAATTAATAATATGTAGACATGTAAAAATGTTTTAACAAAGATATATCTATTTATGTAGTTGTCTTAAAACAATATTACAACGGAAAAAATATTAGCATTTTATAATGTCTTGGTTTTTTTTTTTATGAAACTATTTTACAACTTCAAAACATAATTACTATATTAGATTATTGATATTATAGGTTGACAGTTTTTATCTCTGTTTATTATTGATTAATTTTCGTCAAAGAATTTATAAGACATATAATATAGATTCTTCTTTTGTAATTAAGTTTTTCCATATGCAAAGATTGAGTCTTTGGCCGCTTGTTTAAGTGATTTAAGTCTTTTTTTTATGAGAATTACACATTAATTCAATTTTTATATTGATCTTATATGTTTAAGTACAATTAAAAAAAATTCATAATAAAATAAAAATTTAGAAACAAATAAGGGATAAGAACAAAGGAGGTGTTCTGTCAAAAAAAAATAACAAAGGAGGTGAATGAATAAGCATAAAAAATCAGTATGCACCAACGAATATAGAAGTCTTGTCATAAAAATCATGCCAAATTATTGTTTAATTGACATATGAAATTCTTTAAACAATACATAAGTGGTACTACTCCATCAGTAAAAGTGAGTAAAAAAAAATTGGTGTATTTGATTCAAAATTTGGATTGAATACATTCATTTTGGTTAATCAACTTTTATTTATATTTTGGGACGACAAAGGGAGTATTATTTTTTTACAAAGTTACACATTTTTTATAGAAGGTAATTCTTTTCTTTTACCACGTTAAGTTAATCTTTTACTATTACCATGTCAATTACTTTATGTTTCAAAATAAGCATCAACTAACCGATGAACCGAATTGATGGATATATTATTATACATTTATCGAGTTTAATCCATAAAAGTTCACATTTTTTTTCTATTTCTCTTTATTAGTTTTACGTTTCTTTCCTTTTAAATTGAGAATAAATTCAATGTTTTTTATATTTCTAACTATGTATATATTTCAATTTATTAAGAATGGTGAATTGGTGATTCAAGTAGTAAACTAATTGAAAATTTATTTTAGCTATACTTTGTTATTTGATGTTATATTTGGTGGTGAACACCACCTAAGATTTGTATTTTGAATTTGATGATAAACTCCACTCTACCTATGTGTTATATTTCATATTTCAAAACTATGTCATAGCTACTTGATTTATGTTCTTATTGTAAATCATTTGAAAAATAGAGTTTGAAGTATATCGTTTCAAAAAATAATAAAAGAAAATACATTGAGAAAATAAAATATTGCAAATCGAGTATAGTATTCGATTCAAACCGACTAATTTAGTTTGGATTCATTTTTGAAAAAACCCCAAAACCGAACCAACCGAAAGTCCATTAGTTTGGACAATGGATTCACTAAAAAACGATCCAAACCGATCTAATTATACTCTTAAAATATTCTATCTTATTACGGTATAATTATATTTTTTAAATTTGTGTAAAAAATTCTTTTCTTAACTTTTTGATTTCAAAGAAGGCAAAAACCCAAAAAATTCTTAAACGACACTGTTATAATATTTCATCTTTATGTTGGAAAAGACATTATTATTATCTACTAGTATAAATGTCTAACTAATTTAAACTTTTTTCCCCTTTCTCCTCAATGACAGTGAGCCGTGAAGCAAGTGGATTGTCTTACCAAGAAAAAAGAAAGAATATCACCCCATAATTGGCCCCCTACCATTTGTAAGCCAATGATATGATACATAGACTATACTATAGTCTTTTATGTTCATCTTTATTGAAGTTAGATCACATTGTATGAGGATGGATGATGATCGATCTCTCTCTTTCAATATTTCAAAATATTTTGTCTCTATTAAACATTTTTAATTTAGTCCTTCCATTAATATATGATTTACTCATTCAAAAATCTTTATTAATTACCAAATATTAGTTGATTAGTGATAATTGACGCTGAATTTAGTAGGGAAAATCATAGTTTGAAATCTCTGCAATTACATTTAGAACAGAATTGAAACTATTTAATGACATAACTCGAACCAAATTCAGAACAACTACTAAGACCTCATTTCTCATGTAAACTAAAGGATTAAAACCAAAGAAAAAAAATCTCTATTGATTTTCTAGCAAATAGTTTTGAGGTACATGTTAACATAATTTACCTTTAAAAAATTATACATTGTTTGAAAATCAAAATTTGAATATTTAAATTTTTTATTATATATGTAACCGAATAAAATATTGACTATATAACTTTCAAAAAATATTTTTAAATTTAAATTCTTAACAAGAGAACATGACACTCTTTAATATTTACCTTAAACTATTATAAAAGGTTAAGCTGTCGTTTAGCAATAAGTTGGTTTCTTGTCAAAAAAAAAAAGCAATAAGTTGTTGAGGAAGCAATGGATAGAAACACAATAAGTGACTTACTTTAAATACTCTTCATGTACTAACAGGAAAAGTAAAATAAAATAGTCTCCCTTTCCTTAATTACTTGTCACTTTTGTCAAAAAAATATTTTCTATTTACTTACTATTTTTAAACGATTTTTTGACAATTTTTGCCAGTGATATCCTAATTATTTATTCTATAAAATTAAAAATAGATAAAATTAAATAGTAAATATTATAAAAAAAATGTTATAAAAAATAACAAAATTTATTAAGTTACCTTTCAAAATACATAAGGTACTTTTTCCTATTTAAGAAAAAATATTACATTCTTTATCAAAAAAAAAAAAAGTCACATTATATTCACATTATATAAACCTGCCTAACTAAAATACTAAGTGACTGGTTTAAAAGTTGAGAGTAGAAGAAGTAGTAATGGATGGTATGGTTCAGCTGCAGAAGCAAATTTTTGATTATACTAATTCCCTATTCCAAGAGGTAATTATATATAATTTAAGCATATGCTCTATACAAGTACAAAAGAATATATATTACATTATAGTTATAAAGTATAGATGAAAGCCTCATGATTAAGCTATATATTTTCTTGTATTACTAATATTCTATGTTTTTTTGTATTTGAAAAGGGGTTTTTAGATGATCACTTTATTCAACTTGAACAACTTCAAGATGAAAGCAACCCAGATTTTGTTGTTGAAGTGGTTACTCTCTTTTTTAATGATGCTGAGAGACTTCTCAATGAGCTCACAACATCACTGTAAGTAATTAGGACAAATTTATGAATTAACAATTTTTTAATATTTTATTTTTTAAATATGTCTTTAACTTGATTAAATTACAATGTTGATGCTTCATAAATAGAGGCCAAGAAAAAATTGATTTTAAGAGGTTGGATGCTCAGGTTCACCAATTGAAAGGTAGCAGCTCCAGGTAATAATTAATTAATTCTTTATTACTAGTTTAACACCTAATTAACCTCAAACTTTTTTTTATTAGCCAATTAATTAACCTCAAAATGAATACTAGCAGTACTACTATATAACATAATTTTGATGCAAATCAATGTTATGAAATATTTTACCCTACTACAATATTTCTCTTTGCAAATCGATGTTTCTGATAGCTAACAATTGAACTGCGTTTAGAGGATTTTTCTCGACCTTTTTTACTCTAAAACAACAAATGTTGTTAGTTACTCTTGTCACATTATAGTATAATGTTTTTACAACTATGATGATTATGATTGGGAAAAATTATGCAGCATTGGTGCACAGAGAGTTCATGAAGCCTGCATTCCTTTCCGCAACTTTTGCACAGAACAAAATGTTGAAGGGTAATTTAGCATCTTGAAAACTTCATATATATCAAAATTCTTACATCCATTGAATATGCATATGTATGAATCTTGTCAAAATATCATGTGTCCTAGTTTTATGTATGTACATCTTAGTTTTATGATATGTTGAAGGAGTATTTATTTTATTTTTCTCTGTTGATACTAAGAATAATGAATATTGGTATTTAATTAGGTGTTTGAAAAGCTTGCAACAAGTAAAACATGAGTATTCCTTGGTGAAAAGCAAGCTTGAGACACTTTTCAAGGTAAGGAAATGATAATCTTTGTGTAAACTGTTTTGATTGGCTTATTTGAGTTTATCTAATATAGTATATATAAGCACTTATGATTCTATTGTATCATGTTGATAAGCTGTTTTCAACTTATTTTCAGAAGTTTTTCATGACAGTTACAGCTTATTATACCTTATTATGTTATCTCTTATATATGATAAGGGCTTTTAATAAAACTGTTTATCCAAACAGGCTTTAAATTAAATTGCTTAATCTGTGTGTTTGTATATCTGATTGTAGATGGAGGAAGAGCTTTTGGCATCACGCTTATCAAATCTCAAGGTAGTGTGATATAAGAGGCACTGATGTGATGTTTTCTGCATTTGTGATATGCAAATAGCACTTGGAATGAAGAAACCATCTCTTAATGTTGTACTTTAAAGTTGTTTAAGATTTTGTCATGTAGATCTTTGGTCTTTAAATTGGATTTTATCATATAATTAAGCCAGAGTTTATCCATATATATTTAGTCCAAAAGCAATGTGAAATGAATAACTCATGCTTCTAGATAACTATTAACTATCCCTATCTATTCTAATTAACTTATATCAATTTGACAGGTTTCATTAACTGTCTATGAGTATAAAAATAATATTGAGTTTAGTTGTCATCTTGCACTTGATGCAATCACAGGTAGAAAAATTAACTATTACTCAATCTAATCTATATATGCATGTAATGTAGTTTAACATGTACAGAATGTGAATCCCTTAAAATCCACATTAAAAATTTGAATATATTAAAAAATGCAACTGCTGTAGGTAATTAATTAATGGCTTTGCAAGTGTTAGTCAGAAAGAAGAAAATCCACTTAGATGTACAATTAGCTAGATTCAATGAATAGGGGTGTACTAGTATTTTATAAGGTCAACTTCTACGGTATAGTATTTTATTTTTTAAAGTTTGTCATCTGACTCAAAGATATTAATCTGATAGAGACACTAATTTTTGTTGGGACATCGACGGGGCAGTCGGTGTATCAGGTCCAAAAATAACGATATAACAACACTCTTACTCAAAATTTTAAGGCAATAAGTTTATCGGTCATCTTACTTATAAAGTGTTCAACCTCCACTTTTTTAAACAATGAAAGACTTACTCACACTTGCCACAACAATTTCACCATCCAACTGATAATCTATCTATTTAAGCTAAAGTTTTGGTCTGTATAAACTAATTCAACACAATAAATAATAGTAAAAGAGTCCAAACATAAAATCTTAAAAATGAAAAGTACATTCTAAAGTCTCGAGTTTGTCATGAAACCATTTGCAACCTACCTAATTAACAGTTTATATGCAAGCTACCTAGCTGTAATATGTCTAATGACAGAATAGCTCTGATAATATATTTTTACTCCTAAGTACTAACAATTTACAAACAACATGTATTAATCAATTACTTTGTCCAATGTTTGCCAACAAAATTTGTGGGTATATAATATAAGCATGTGCATGAATGGATGAAAGAATAAATATGTAAAAAGAGAAAGGGGTAGGACTTAGGAGGCTACAATGTCCCATCCCATGCAGTGAAGATGTAAATTGGATTCTTTTTGAATGAATATGAATTGATGGAGTAACAGCCACGTGTTGGTAAGAGAGTAAAACGTGGGTGTCTATATCAAATCAAATCATATCATACAATAATATGCAACAACTGACAATGCCTAGGCAGCATCTCTCCAATTGTGTATGTACTGTGTACTTGTAAAAGTCAAGGTGTCTCAATTATTGAATGTCTAAATATACAGTTTTAGGATAGGACATTATTCTATATCTCGACTTTCTACCTCATTCGTGTCTAATTATCATCAGTGCTATTGTTTCTGCTCACTAGATTTTTCAGAATCATGTATATTGAAGTTTTTCATAATTAGTGCTAGATAAGTTATTTAAATTTTTCAGGTAATTAGATCGTTTGAGTATCTAACTTGTTACACTTCTAGTAATTCTACAATTATGTGACTGTTAATTTTGATGCTAACCATGACGAATTTGAAGCTCAAATTTGATATGAACCATGAGGTCTAGACAATTGAAGACCGGTTAGAAAGGAGGATAACTGAAAAGAAAGATAACGGTGTAATAAATAATAAACTTAAATAACAAACTCGTTAACTAAAAAATTAAAAAATGTAAAGGATTAACTCGATAACTGAAAAACTTAAAAGGTAGGGATGTGAATTTCATCTTTAAATGAGGATCTCCGTGGAGATCGCTCCGTTTGGAGATCCGAATGTGGAGAATTTTTTTTTCTATGGAGATGGGAATGGAAGAGAAAGTCCCTCCAAAAGAGGTTTGGAGATGGGGGACAAAATTTTATTCTCCGCCCCGTGAGGACTCCGACCCTGAAAACTATATTAAAATAATAGTTATAAATGTAATTTGT
The DNA here is from genome assembly GCA_951804385.1 of Trifolium dubium. Taxonomy (NCBI): domain Eukaryota; kingdom Viridiplantae; phylum Streptophyta; class Magnoliopsida; order Fabales; family Fabaceae; genus Trifolium; species Trifolium dubium. Next base: position 25,924,402 of record OX638074.1, on the reverse strand, counting down.
TATGAAAAAAAATAGGAGAAAGATAATAGAGATAGAAAGGAGATGAAGGAGAACATAGAACTCTTATATTCCTTAATCTCAATGTGTGAATTACATGGGAATGATAATTATATTTATAGGTGATTATATAGGCCAAAACTAATGGACATCCCCTGTATAGGGATGGCAAAAGCACTCAAACCCGTAGGCTCCGTCCGAACTCGAGTTGATTGAGTTTGGGTTCGGGTTCGGGTGACATCCGATGTTTCGGGTTCGGGTTTGAGTAGTGTCAAACTCACACCCGAAACCACACTCATTATATATTAAATTATATAATTATCTCTCTTACATTAGCATATTGTAGACTATTTTAACGTTGTAGACTATTTTTCATCCTTATTTTAATGTTGAAAACAATGTTAGCATATTGTAGACCATAATTTCATTGAATTTTCCGTATTTTTGTTAATGTAAGTTCGGGTTCGGGTGGAAAAATTCAAACCCAACGGGTTCGGGTGTTATTTTGCCACCCGAAAGCCCCTTCGGGTTCGGGTTTGGGTAGTGTCAAATCTGCATCCGACCTTACCTATTGTCATCCCTACTCCTATATAATTATTCATAACATAATTTAAGTACTTTAATTTTAAATTATTTTTAATTATATTCTCGCACAATATTTATATACATTTCCTTATTTATATTTCTTTTTAAGTGGCTTCTTTGAGGTGACAACATAGTTGAGATGTTTTAGTTGTTACTTTTGTACTCTTTGAATTTTATAATAAAAAATGAAGGTAAAATAATTTATGATTGAATATGTTATATAAAAGTGAATTAAACAAAAGATTTAAGTGTAAATCAATTAAGAATCAAATGGTTATAACTTCGTGCAAAATCAATAATCGAATTAAATCAGTTATGCTCTAAAAAAGATAATCAGCTTGTATCTCTTTTGTTCATGGACCTAGTCCCAGCATGTGTGTGATGCTTTCTACTTTAATAAATATGAAAAATTAAAGAAGTAGTTGTGGGAGGGAATTGAACCCACTACAACAAAGTAACAATACATCGAAAAGATAAATACTCCCACCAAAATTTGAACCTTAGACATCTCTTTATCCACCTTATGTTTCCCAGTTCTTACCATTTGACATATTCTACAAAGACAATTTAAATGATATATTTTTTTTGGTCGAGATCGGGGTATCCACCGCCGAACGCAGTGACTAATCCCTTACTAGATTGGAGGCACCTTGAAGGTGGGATAGCTGGCCCAAAAATTTAAAGTTGTTCTATACCTTCATAAAAAATATTACACAAACATAAACTATTTTAAAATATATTTTATAGTTTCTTTGAAAATAAAGAATTAAATTTTTGAGTAAAAAAAAAGAATTAAATTTTATTGTACCAAAATAAAATTTTAAAATTAAGTTGAAATTTTTATTAATTATATTAGCTTGAAGGTGTTTTTTATTTATTTTAGTGATACTAAATGATTACTCGTTTTAAAAAAAAATATTAGTTTTACTATAAAATTTGACCTTCAAAGACCTTTTCATCTAATTTGTCCTGAGTCTCAAAATATAATACGACGGTTCTAATTTGAGATTCTTTTTTATTATTTGGATTGAGCCTCTAAAATGGCAACCGACACCAACTCCAAGACTGGTTCAGGCCCAATGCGCCAATAAATGATCCAGTGATCACGTTCACAATCATTTGTGTTCCTTGTTATTTCAAAGTTTTTGCTATTTATTGAATTTTGTTTAATTTAATTGTGTTTGTGGACTCTAATGACTAGTTAAGGGAGTTCTCGGATTAAATTGGGCCGATTTTACGGTGGATTTAAAATCATAAATTCGTTATCCCAATCAAACTAGTGTTGAACGAGCAAGTTCGGATTAGATTCACACTTAAATAGATCTGAGTAAAGTACAAATTAAATTGGGTCATCAAGTTGAACGGATCACCATTCTCATAATCGAACACACTCCAATTTATAATTAAGATCGTTTAATTTTTTTGATACATCAAAAAAATAAATTGTTTCTATTAGAATTTGATTCATGAACCTTCTCTATCCAATCCATGTCTCTCAACTCTTACTACTTTAAACTATCATACATGAACTAAGATCATTTAATATTAATATGTGATCTAAAATATCAAATTTTAAATTAAAACCAAAATTTAAAATGAGTCTTGCTAACCAATGCACCCTATACAATTGTTAAGGAACTCAAAAGTAACAAATTTTACATTGAAAACGTTGATACAACCATTCCAAAATAATTTTACTACTTTTAGTTCCTTAATTAATGTAAGAGATGCAATACATTTGCTATTTAAAATAACTTAAAATTTCACTCTTTCTTTATTGTAAGATCCAAATCCCAATAAAACAAGCATAATACTCCTCCACCTCGTAGTTTAGTTTTGAATCAATTTTTTTTTTTTGACTAAGTTTTAGTTTGAATCTTGAAAAATGAAAAAAATAATAAAAATGAAAAATACTACTACTACTACTATATAAACATCTTTATCATTTTAGGGTTTGGGCCCCAAAATTTGAATTTCGAATAGCAATCAAAACCATCACAAACACACACACCACAAAAACCTTAGAAATCAATCTCTCTCAAATTTCTTACCTCTTCTATTCTATCCTTCATTCCATTCACTCAAAATATGGCCAAAAAGAAAGTCACAAATTCCCAATCCAAAACCCTTGACACCAAAACTCTAACCCCATCTCCACAACCACCCACCATTGATGACCCTTCTCTTCAGATTCAGATTCAGAATCTCAAAAACCTCAACAGCGTTCTTCTCAAAGAAACCACCAATCACAGAAACCGCATTCAATCTCTTCTCAACGCTAATCACGCCGCCATGGATTCTGAATCTCAAATCTCTGACAAAAATCTCGCCTTGGAGGTTGAAAACTCTGTTTTCTTCATTTTTGCTAAGGCCCAGGTTGCTGAATTAGGGTTTCGGTTGGATAATGTTGTCGAGGAGAGAAATGAGGCGAATGATAAGGTTGCGGCGCTAGAGGAGAAGGTTAATGGGCTAGTGTTGGTTCTTGAGAAGGAGAAGGGGAATTTTGAGAAGATGAAGTTGGATGCACAGAAGCTGTTTGATGAAAAGACTGAGAAAGAAAGAAGGGTTCAAGAACTTGAAAAAGATAGGGATTTGGCTGTGAAGAAGTCGTGTGAGTCTGTGAAGGTGATTGATGAGTTGAAGGAGAAGATTGATATGGTGGTGAAGGAGAAGAATGAGGCTGAGAATGTGAATGGTACTCTGGGGACCAAGATTTTCAATCTTGAATTTGAGCTGCAGAATGTGAATGATCTTTTGGAGAATTCGCGGAATGAAGTGACGATGATGCGTGATAAGGTTCGTGAAATGGAAGGAATTATTGGGTTTGCTGTTGTGAAGGAGAGTGAAATGATGGTGGAAAATAGCAAGTTGGTTGCTGAGAAGAAGGAGATGGAGAAGAGTATTGAGAGTTTAACTGAGGCGAGAGATAGTGTTTATAAGACTCTTGATATGGTTCAGAGAGAGTTGGAGAATAGGCAGCGGGAGGTTGATGAAGCGATTAGAGCGAGAGGTGAAATTGAGAAGGTTAAAGTTAGCTGCGAGAATGAAATTGTTGAGTTGCAAGGTGAAGTGAGTCGACTGAGGGGTGTTGTTGATGAGTTGAAATTGTCCTGCAGAGAGTTTGAAGAGAAAAACAATGGATTGCTCTCTGAAGTTCATCATTATAAGAATGCTGTTGAAGAAGTGGAGCGTGAGAGGGATAACATCACAAAGGTATATGATGAGGAGAAAAACAAAGTGGAGAATTTGCAGTCACAAGTTGCGGAAATGGAGGAAAAAATTGAGCTATTACATGTTCAAGTTCAATCTTATAAGAATGCTGTTGAAGAAGTGGAGCTTGAGAGGGATAACATCACAAAGGGATTTGATGAGGAGAAAAACAAAGTGGAGAATTTGCAGTTACAAGTTGCGGAAATGGAGAAAAAAATTGAGCTATTACTTGCTCAAGTTCAATCTTATAAGAATGCTGTTGAAGAAGTGGAGCTTGAGAGGGATAATATCAGAAAGGGATATGATGACGAAAAAATCAAAGTGGAGGGCTTGGAATCGCATGTTGCTGAATTGAAGCTTAAGAATGATATCATCGTGAAGGAATTCAGTGGGGAGAAGAATAAGGTGGAGAATTTGGAGTTGCAACTTGTGGGACTGAAGGAAAAAATTGAGAATACTGCAGCTGAGTTGATCAAGATGAGAAGCGAGAAAGAGAAGGTGAGTGAGACAAACAACGAGCTGGGGAGCCGCCTAGATGCTTTGGTTACCGAACAAAATGCTACACATCGTAGCCTTATCGCAGTCAAACAAGAGCGGGATGATTTGAGAGCTAAGTTCGAGTCATCTTGCGTCAACTCAAATCAGGCCTTTGAATTGTTGAAGAGTACTGCCGCACATGTGTCTAAGGATAGTGTGGAAGTGATTCCTCGCGGTGAGAAGAAGCATGAGGAAGAAATCCAGTCTTTTGCTGAAGAATTGGAGGCAATAAAGAAAGCATTCAAAGTTAAGAATGAGATGGTGGATGATATGAAGAAACAAGTTGTATTGTTGAAGAAATCTGTGTCTGATGCACATAAAGGTAAGAATGTATGGACTGGGATATCCTCTGCTACTGCTCTTTTGGCTGCTGCATTAACTGCTTATATTGCTAAAGGACGCTGAAATGTTGTCCTTTTATCTTCTATGATGAGTTTTGTAATAGGATCATGATATACCTTGGTTTAGCTTAACATCTTTGATCCTTTCTTAATGAATACCTTGGTTTAGCTTAACATCTTTGATCGTTCTTAATGAATAACTTTTGTTTTTTGATCTTGATCTTTACTTAGTCTATATTGACATTTGACAGAAATAAACTTGTGGAAATGTGTTGGCTAACTATAATAAAATGAACTATATGTTGTTTGGTCTTAACTTGTGTTTGATGTGTGTGCTATGTTTCAAGATGATTGAAAATAGAACTGTTTAATACATTTTGTAAGGAAAGTGTAACCCTTGGCGTTGGAGATTTTTTGGCATTCTGTACATTTGAATAACAAAATTTGGAAACCAACTGTGGCTAATTCTGTTGCTGAATGCACCGTGTACAAGTTTTTTTTCATCTCATTCGATCAATAAGTTTCACCGGACACCCTCTGCACCTAGTTGTCCTTCGCATTCTACCTTGTTAGCATTGCCACTTCGTGTCGTAGCCTCTTATGTGTCGTTCTGGTTGTTTTTCACCCTGTGGTCACCACAACTTTTCCTTCACAGCCACCATTCCATTTTTGCACAATCATGATGCACAAAATTATATCTATACTTTCTGTTGATTCACATTGCCCACACCCATTTCCACGACCACCGTCTCTGTCATTGCTGAGGATCGCCACAACTGCTGTGTTGTTGGTCAATTCATTTGTATCAACATGTTCAGGATTCAGGATCAAACATTTATATCACTCAATACCTATAGTTCTAACAAATTATGTTCTTTTTTATATTATAATTTATTTATTATTTATTTCTATGATGATATTTCAGTTTGCATAACAAGATTTTGTTCAAAAGAATGAAAAACATTATTTGTCTTATGGATTTAAATTTTCTGTACTAATAATGTAAATAAGTTCATGGTAACAATAATTTTTTTACTGACATTGTGGCCTGTATCTGCAACTTTAGCATAATGCCAAAATGTCATGAACCATATTTAAGACATCCAAATGCCCTCTTGAATGCACCTAAGGTCACCACTCACCACCATGGATGGTCCTTGCTTATTATTGTGTTGTGGGGGGTACTTGTTGCCTTGTTGGGACTTGGGAAAGAAAAAAGAAGCTCCAATTTATGTGGCCCTACGTTTACCTTTACAAAAGAGACAATTATAGTATCTTCTGCCTTCATAACTTCTAAATTATTATATTCCTAATTCTAATTAAATGTAGTACTACTATTTACTTTTTGTCCAACTTTTAAGCGAACTTTTTTAAACAAATATAAAAAATAAAAAGAATTTTATTAAAAAAATATTGAAAGAATCTACTAAAAATGATAAAGGTTTACTACCTTTTGGTCATTTTTATAGGTCAATGTTAAGCACTTCCAAAATTGTATGTCAAATAATTATATGAAATTATTGAAATTTCAGTATCATCTATAAATTTCAAAATCAACAACCAAAATAGTATTGACATGTATCAAAAAATATATTAGTATTGACATGTTTCTATTGATGGTAATTGCACTGATATGGTATGTTTAGAATGACCTTGTTCCTCTATAGTTGCAATATGGTACTGCAGTTGCAGAGGATCCAACATGGTAGTTATGCTGGTTTACATGCGGTAGTTTATGCATTTACTCCCTTGTTGTCCCCTCCATCTCCACCTCATCCAAGTTCAACAAAGTTGTGCGACCCTTGAATTGTGATGTTTTAGACTACGGTGGTTGCCGATGCAAATAAAGCACAACAAATTTGCAATATGAATAAAGTCGCAATTGATTCTATACCCGATGTGAAGAGGATTTTGTTTGCACGTTATTTTTTATGATTCGACAATCGTTGAAGGTCACAAGATTAGTTGTTCAGGATCAGGGGATTTGCATTTTCTCCTTTACTTTCTCCTAAATCACCATCTCTATTAATCAGATACTTAACTTATCATTGATATTCAGATGCTAAGCATCTTAGAACAAATATTCAACCTTGTGTCAGTTTTGTGGCATAAGAAAAATCTGAAAAATATCTAATGCATATATTAAAGAGCACAATACAAACCCTACCATTACAGCTAAAAGTAAAAGAAAAATTCCATTTACATTTGCAAAGACTGTCCATTGCCAAACAAGGAAGACAACTCAAAACACCAGAACATAAAATTAGCTATATAGAGAAAAGATAAACAGTACTAAAAGAACATATACTAAGATAGCACAGACGTATATATATAATCAAACAGCACCAACATATATGATTGATACTTTCCCTATCATAGTTCCAAAATTAGTTATATATATAACACTTGCCATATAAGAACAAGCCCCACTGATTGGCCATCAAAGATCAGAAGCCCTTAAAATAGTAAACATTGTCTTCTTCTCTTCTTTTTGGCTGAAAGTCAAAGTGGGTAATCACAACTTTAGTGGTTCCCATAAACTTGGCCATAGCTCCCCTTTTTGTCCTAAAAACTTTCAGCTATCTGCAACACCCACTTTCCTGATGGTGTGTTGCATAAAACATAATATAGCTAGCTATATGCTGATTACATTATGCCATTTTCGCGAGTCGCGACACGATTAATATCATATAACTGATATAAGTACCTACCTAATCATGGGAGCATAGTCATAAAAGAGGCCAAAATGTAAACAAGTTAATAAGTGGCATAGCTATTACCTACACAGTCTAAAATACCCTTCATGTGTAGCAAAAGTTAAGCCTATGAACAGTCAGAGTTGACAAAATGTTTTATCTCATCCATGACAAGAGAGAAATGCTCATTATTTGGGAGCAAGTAAAATCCAATCGTGGCTTGCTCGAGAAATAGCAACTTCACATCTTGTCCAGCTTTCTCGAGCCCTTTGGCATAACCCACTTGCCAATCCTGAACAAGATCCAAACCGGCAACCACGACAAGGCTCTTAGGAAAGGCAACCCCTTCAAGGCTTCGACCCTTGGGACCAAAAGGGTTACACGCGTGATGGTCTCTATCTTCCCCTTCGGGAAGAAAAGCTCTCCAATACCAGTCTCTATCTTTAACTCTAACAAAATACCTCCCATCGAGACGCTTTTCAGCTTCTGTTCTTTCTTCCCCGCCAAACAATGGATTGAGCAGTATATTCCCCAAAACGTGAATTCCAGAGTCCAAAGCTTTCAAGGCGACATGGTGCACAATGTTCCCACCCGAGCTATCACCAACCATGTAGATGTGAACCTTGTTATCCTTTTTACTCTCCAGCCAAGTTCTAGAACTAACCCATTTAAGAGCTTTCCACCCATCTTCATAAGCACAAGGATACCTATTTTCAGGTGCACGCCTATAATTCACAGAGACAACAACAGCATTACAAATACCAACCAATCGACGGCACAAGGTATCATATATAGCACTGTTAGCTGAAGAATGTGCAAAACTTCCACCATGGAAAAACACGAGAACAGGAAGAACCTCAGCAGTAACAGGCTTCTCAAGATCAACAATGTTCACATGGTTTTCATCTCCCTCAACAGGACGGTAGATTCGAATAAAAAGATTTGTTTCCTTGTCAACAATGACATCAAAAGAGAAAACTCCATCCACAGGGTTTGCATTTGCCTGAACTTTCCGATCAAGAAACTCTGCCAAGTCACGGTTGAAAGTCCCATCAGGACGACGAAGAAGATTGTATGCTAACTTAAAATTGGAGATCAAAACCCACATGTTCAACGGAACCACCATCTGCATCAAATTAACAAAAAAAACACATTATGATCAGAAACTAACTACAAGAAGTGCCAAATATTACCTTAAATGAAGAAAGAAAAAAATCAAATTTTTCAAAATCAAATTTTTAACCCAATAATTTATAGAAATTAAGAAACCAACCAAACCCTAAACAACAGAGAAATGATCCAACCAACCAACCAACCAACACTAATTAACTATTACAACAAACTTAAATCCATAAAAACAAAAAAAACATATTAAAATTAAAAGCCCAAAACTATTATCCTATAAACAATAGTGATTATTTCATTAATTAATGTGAAAATAAAATAAAATCAAAATCAAAAGCAAAAGCAAAAAAACAACAACAAGAACAAAATGAAAAGCCAAAAAGAAAGAACAAAACATGGTTACGGTTAACGGTTCCAATAGAAGAACATAGTATGGTATGAAAGTGTTGTTACCCTGGAATCGTTGGTGTTGAGTTGGTTACTGCTACTTCCAGCCATTGGATTGAATGATTTGAGAGTGCAGATCCGTAGGGAAGAAGGTATGATTAGGATGAGAAAATCATGAAGTGAGAAAGTGTTGTTGAAGATCGAAGAGAATGGAGAGTGGTGGTGAAGGATAACAAAATGTGCGCACTGTAGAAAATGCTAAAGTGATAACAAACAAATCAGTATCACACCGCACCACAGCCACATCCACAACCCAAGTAACACCGTTACGTGGGTCCCACTTAACAATCACTTCATTTAGTAATTTTTTTTTTTTTATTACTGTAAATTTTTAATGTTGACGAAAGTTGTCTCAGATCATTTATTAGAGCAGATTTTGAAGAAGTTATCGAAAATGACTCAGGCTATTATTTGTCAAATTTCTTGGGTTTCATCAGGATCATCGGAGTTATCTGTCATCTATTACTAAGTCTCACTTTGGCAAAAGAAAATATGTCATTGATGAGTTGGTTTGCTACTCCAAAGGTCAGAATATCAAATATCATGTTTATATTGTGTTGATTAAAGACATCAATGAATTGTTTTCTCGTAGTAATAGTACTCTATGCCACACTCTCAGATAATGCAACAATTGTGCTGATTTCTTAACCAAACTTGGAGCCTCTTCAAATTTTGATCTTATGATTCACGCATATGTCCCGGAAAGATTCTTTGATATTCTCAGGAGCGACGCAGATGAAACTTTCTCCTTATAGAATAGTTCTTTTTTTTTTATTTCTCTTGTATTTTGTTTGTTTTGATTAGCTTTGTAACCAAAAAAACAAAAAAAGGGTGAAATGGAGTAACGTGACAGAATGCATGGTTGTTATTAGTTAAAAGCATACTATTTTTTATATTCTTAGTTCATATTCGTTTTCCTCATAAATAAAGATAATGAGACTTTGATCAATCTAAAACAAAGAATATCTTAAACGTCCAAAATCACCCACAACTTTGTTTATATTTAAATCTTCGAGGGAGAATCCATTCCTCTTACTTCAAAAGTCATAATTCAAACATCAAGTTCTCCGATCATCTACAAAACTATAATCTATAAATGAGAACTAGCTGAACTCAAATTCATAACCACCCATTACAAAAACTATCTCTTCAATTTTTTTTTAAGATAAATATATTTTCATCAATAGATCGAATTATTTGAAATTTTGACAGAACTCTCATCTATTAACCATATTGGCATCATATTATGGGTGCGTTTGTTTTAGCTTTAAATAAAATGGATTTTTTTGTGTTATATAATTTTGTGTAAAAAAAGTTTACAAAGAATTTTTTTATAAAAGTTTCAAATGAAAATTTGGTTTGAATAGTTATTCTTAAAATGTTATTTTAGATACTTCATCATTTTATCAAAACTTTTTTTGGATATTAAAATTTCAAAAAATCACTTAATTTTGAAGCTATTTCAAATAGATTTTCATAAAAATCATTTTTGAAATACAACTTTTTGAAAAAATTGAGATTTTGACGAAGTTTTGATCTTCAATAATGTGTGTTTATGTTATATGATGTTAAAATTAATGTTTCAATTTAAAAAAAACGAATATAAAAAAACTTGTAATATTTTAAAAAACGATTATATAAAATCTATTTTTAAAAATACAAAGAAAAATCTATTTTTTTTAAAGCTCAAACAAACGCACCCTATATCATAAGCAAGCATAACATATTCTCCTATCATATGCAATATATAATTTTGTTAAGTGTCAATTTGCAAATGGTAGCAGAAATCAAGATGCGACTCGACTACAATTTTGTTTGGTTGCGGATTAATTTATTTAAGTTGGCCTCATGCTTTAATATCACTTGGAGTTTATTCTTGTTATTCAGTCACATAGTATGGTTCTACTAAAAAAAGTAACATAGTGTGGTTCTCTTTGAATAAATAAAAAAGGACAAAAAAACAACCATTATTAGAAAACATTTGGTTAGTTCCTAAAATATTTCCATAAATACTTACATGGCGTGATTTAATTGGATGCACGTGTAAAATAATTTTACACTGTCGGTGCATATAAATTAAATTCATATTTTAAAGCTATATTTTAATCTTTTCAGTAAGACCATCAAAAAATAGTAAAATATTTCTCGAGTCATTTTATTTAATATCTTAAAATTAAAAACAATATTATCTTATCTTTGTGTTAAACACAAAAAAAACGAACCTATGTTTGACATCATTTTGGTGTCTTAATAAAAAGGATAGCAGCTTCAGCCACAGGGAAAAGGAAAGAACTATTGTCATAAAAATAAGCATCATGTTATAAAAAATTAGATAATATAAATTTATGCTAAATTAATATGAGAGACATAAGTTACTATTAAGGTTGAAATATCTCTAAATTATCTATTTAAAATAGTGATGTAAATTGTCTATCTAAATGTCAACTTATAATAAATAGTAAATGTAAGTTGTTTTTATTCATGATTTTGATAGTATAAATACCACTCTTTGGTTAATGTAAAGATGTAGAAAATTTGAAGAACAGACCTTATTCCTAGTTTCACTACTATATTTATCAGTATAATATATTAGTAGCATTATAAAAATTTGGTCATTTTTTTTCTTCCACATACCAATTGTGAACAACCATGTGGGAGGCCGCGGCTATGTATCTACCAATGAGAATTCATAAACAATTTTATAAATAGGATACATTAGGATGAAATTTTTTCTATCCATCACTTTCTTCCTTCATCCATCTTCTCTTTTTACTTTCTTTGTTTTTGTTTCTAGATTTAATTTTTGTTAGTTTTGTGTAAACGGCTGCATAGTTTGTCGTCAATTACTCATTTTATCGATGTTCTATTGTAATCGCGGTTTAGAATGATATGGTAATCGACAATAGACCTATTGTTGATTAATTTAAAATTGATTAGGTTTTGAGATTTGTTGTTTCTGATTTGTAAACTGTGGTACATCAAAAAAGGTTTGTGTGGAAACCCAAAAGAATGCAGCAGTATCAGCATTTCTTTTCATTCACTTAGTAAAGACACTGATCATCTAACAATATACTAGTACTAATTAAACAGATTAACCAGACTATTCATCAATGTCTGGCCAATGTCCATAAAATCAACATGTCCCAACAAGTCACTAATATGTGAACACTATCTTATACTACCTTCTCAAAAGACTAATTATCCTTAAAGGGACAGAGATCTCATAAAAGATATGGAATAAAATCTCATCACTGAATAATAATCTACAATTCTCTAGTCACATCCACTAACATCATAATGCTAATGCAAATACCACTTTGGGGGCCTGTCTGTTTTATAGTATTCAATATTTATAATTTTATATTGCTCCCTCTATGCGATAGTAATATAGTAGCATTCTTGGGGAAAATGAACTTAGGTACGGAGGCAAATCCTCCATTGAAATTTCAAACATTAGACGGCAAACCAGGAAATTATAGTATGTATACACAAAATAGAAACACCGAACCACTTTAGAGAAAGAGTTCAAATCTCGTATCAAACGGTTGTACAATGTTCATCAGGAGCAGCTAGCTAAAATACAAGATTAGGAGTTGGTAAAAACAAAAGACTAGGATAAATTCAGATTAGACAGGGTATGCAGGAAGAACAACATATACATGACAAAAAGTAGCACCTTCAAGAAACAGATTTAATCAAAAAACAACTTGAGGAATTCACTTTTCTGCCACTTTCTAAAACTGGTGCTCTTTTACCCCTTGTTAGCCTAAACATGCCATCATTCATACCTTTTCCTTTGATCTTCCACGGATTGAGGAATCTTTTTCAGCTTCAACTATGTCAGCTGGCAGGGCAGCAGGATCAAGTTCAAAACAACCTCTTGGAACACCTTCCCTTTCGTCACCACTCATCTTATATGACGGAATTTGATGTGAGAATCTGTTAAGCTCATTAGGTGGAATACAAAATGTATTCTCTCCATTCTTCCCAGTTTTCTCAAAGAGGCTAGTAAACCCTTTCACTTTGCCTAAGTAAGCTACTTCAATGCCAACATTTTCAGCAAAATCTGATAGGATTTCCACATAAGCAAATTCACGCTTCAAATAACTTTCTGGATTATAACTCCATTTGATATCCCAGTTTCTGAAAATTGCCCAAGTTTCACCCTTCTTGGGATACACTAAGTATGAATCTTTGTCATTTCCTTTTATAAACTGAATCTGATGAGAAAACATGCAACGATCTGTAGTTTTTTGAGAGTTAGCAAGTTTGAATTTACCACAAGCAATAGGCAAATCTGCATTAAACCAAACAATCTCATCATCCTCATCTGGGTCAGCTTCTAACCAAGTAATATGCAACTTGAAAGGGAAGGCAACCTTCTTGACAAGAGCATAAAACCTTGGCATAGCATCAGTGCTATCATAAATTGCCCATAATTGATTAACAGCAAAACAATCATCTTCCTTGTCCTTCTCAAAATTACTGAAATCTGGATCAGGACAAAAAATGATCTCTGGACTAGAAGGCATATTTGAATTCGGCGCAGAGCAGTTTTCCTCATTTAATATTCCAGAATCAAGATCTGACTCCAATACCTTATCTCCTTGAACATGAGAATGCTCGTCTTTGCTTGTATTACTAAAAGTTGTTTCTTCAGACACGTTCTTTTCCTCAACTTCATCACTGTTAAAGGATTCGTTTTGCCGTGGCTTTTTGGAAGGAACATCAAAACTGTCATCATCTTCATACATTTCAGCATATGAAATGTGTTGCTTTTGTCTGGAAGACCTTCTAACATTTAATCTTGAAGGATCAACATGATTTTCTTGAACATTGACATCTTTCTTTCCATCATCTTTTTGAATGTTGAATCTCTCTTTGGAACCTGGCTTTGGTTGTCTCACTCTCTTGCTTCCAACATTTTTTGAGGTCTGTGACTCTGTTGGTTTGGACACAGGAACATAGCCATCTTTACTCTTTTCATCTTTATCTTGCTTACCAACTCCAGTGGCACAGGTTTTCATAAATGAAGGATATGGCCGCAAAAAAGTACTACTTTTAGAAGCTGGTTTTGGTGGAGCCTGCATTGGAAATACTTTTGCGGCACCAAACGGTACATATGATGGGGTATCCTGTTGATTAAGAGCATGAGCTACAAAGGATTTCTTACAGTTTTGACAGATTATGGCCATATTCATAATATTTAAGTAGAACTGGAACTTGGTATCACAATGTATGCACATTGTCCAGAATCTCTGTGGAGTCTTCAGATGGGGATTCCAAGAAGTGGAGTTTGAAGAGCATTTGTTTGGGAATTTTGTTACATTTGGAACTTCATTTGCTGCAAACACATTCCCGTTTGAGTGATGGGATGAGGGCTTAGGTGCTGCAGCTCTCACATGGGCTTTAACCTTCATATCATACAAAGATCGCTTTGATTGGTCGGTCAACACCATATTGGCTTGCCCAATCAACTTGAAAGCAGCTTCTGCACCAGCAAATTTATTTTTATCAGGATGAAGTAGCAGCGCAAGCTTTCTGTACTGTTTCTTTATGACTGCTTCCTCAGAGAGTTTTGCCGTCTGAAGAATTTGATACCAATCCATTTCAGAACTAGAGAGTTTGTTCAGTGCAGCACTGTGAACCTCACAAATTGCAAGGATCTGAGCAATGTTATTGACATCAGCATACAGCTTTTTGGCCTTGTTAGCAAACTTCAGTGCCTCTACAAATTGACCCCTTTGCATTCTACTTTCTGCCAATTCCTTAGCCCTCAAAGCCTCGTCCTTGTTGCACTCCATTAGTGAATTGATGTCAAAGATCCAATCACCTCAGCTTCCTCAATATCACACAAAATTAACAGCTCCCTGTACTTTGTGTTGTACCTAATTGACATAGACCAAACAACGATAAAATTAAGTCAACTCATCACAAATCTACGAAGCACCAACACAGACACCACACCACTAAACACGACAATGACACATAGACATAGGTACTAACTTTACATAAAAAAAAATTAGAATGAAACTGTGCATGTAATGTCATGTTGCTGCTCCATCGTCAACCAGATCACTACATTATCATGCATAACTAGCATAAAAGATTACATGGCGTTCATTATAGACATGATTCGTTCACGCAAAAGAAAAAAAATGCAACATCATAACAATCAATTAGTTCTAGGTTAGCACACATAACTGAGATAGAATGGATTTCAAAATATAACGCACAAACTTAAATGGGGCATTACTAAACGCTCACAAGAATAAAACATTAATTTCATTGAGAAATTTAAACAAATAAACATGTCAAGTATTTAAATCTACGAAGCACAAAGACTCCTGAAATTAGGCATATCCCAAAGTTAGACACACATCAATGTAAGACACCGACACATGACACTGACACTTATTTTACCGGCAAAAATTCACAATCACAATGAATCTACATCTAAACAAACATGCATAGCAAGTAATCAAGCATCAAACACATTCAACCATAAAAAAAAACCCAATTTTTTCCACCATACACATTTATCACAAAAAATAACTATAACTACATAGAGAACAGAACAACTCAGTTTTTTCGCAGGGAAATGAAATCAACAAATATGAAAAGTGAAAAGAAAGTTTGTACATTTTTCTATTTAACCTAATATGAGGAAGAAGAAGATGAAGAGTATGGAACTTACTTGCGACTGCGAAGTAGAGAATCGAAATCGAAGTCGCGGACGCTACAGAGTTAGAACGAATAGAGCAGTACGGAAAAATGGGAGAAGACAGAGAGACAATACAATACTACGTCACAGGTGAAGTGAAATGAAACTGAAGTGATTCTGATGAGAGTGTTTAAAAGCCAAATTCAGAGTCAAAGGAGGGAACGTACTGAGCGGGAAACTCAAAATATTTCACAACTTTTCATTTCCTCCCAATTTCTTTTATTTCACATATATCGAAAAATTGTCCATTGTTTACGTGCATATTTAATTGGGTTAAATATATTTTGATCCTTATAAACATCTGATTCTTCTATTTTTAGTTTTTCTAAATTTTTTTCTCAGTTTTTGGTCCTCCAAATATTTCCGATCATGATTTTTGGTCCCTGCTTTTCGCTCAACTATGCGTACGATTCAAATTTTTTAACGAAGTTTTGTGATCATGTTTATAATATTATAAAATTTACTCAAACAAAAATTCATAATTTTTTAACAAATGATGAATTAACTATGAATTTTTAAGCCCAAACACTTCAAAAATTCATATTTAATTCATCACTAATTAAAAAAATTTAAATTTTGCAAATCAATTCAATTTTTAATATATTAAACATTACTGCAATACATAATTCCAAATTTTAATTAATATATATGAGTTGACTTAAAAGTAGGGACCAAAATTTATATTAGAGAATTTTGTAGGGATTAAAAAGTGGAAAAAAAAGTTTAGAGGGACTAAAAGTAGAATGTTCAAATGTTTATAGGGATTAAAAACATATTTAACCCTATTTAATTTGACTTTTCATATTTCAATGCAAATTAGTGTTATTAGACCATCTCCAATGGAGAACTTCATTTTTGAGTACTTATAGGGCCCCACTTGTACACATCACTTATTTATAATTTTTAATAATAGTACCTAATAAGCACTCACTCACTCCAATCCAGCACCTCTCTAAAAAGTTCTTAAGGGGTCCCACCAATAACTATATATCATTTAATTTAATAATTAATTATTATTTACTATGTCATAATTATTTATTTTATAATATTAAAGCATGTGGGGCCCATTAAGTACCATGAAAGAGAAGGTGCTTATTTAAGCATAGGTACTTAATAGGTACCCTTTTTACATGCAGTCCAATGGTAGTACTTAATAAGTACTTGTTCTTATTATTGTTCTTATTATTGTTCTTAGTAATTAGATATGTATATGGAGAAAATAATAAATACATCTAGTAATTTGTATAAAAACTTGCATTTAGAATTTGTTTGGTAGGAGAAATAATAAATATTAATTCAAGTTCATGCATTACTTTTCGTATTTTTATTTCTTTCTTTTCTATTTCTCTCTTACTAAACAAAGATTTAAAGACTAAACTATTTTTTAAACAGGACTTATAATTAGGGACGTATAGAGTATATAGATAGTGTAAATTTACTTGATTACTATATTACTTCATCTATTGTACTTTATAGATTCATTAAAATTTAATGTAAAAATAATAATTTAATGTACCTAGTTTATATTATAGTTTAGATACATCTAATTTTTAACGAATTTAAAAAGTGCATTTATATTTTATAATAAAATCGGAAGTAGTAATTTTGAAAATATATCCACAAAAGTGTGTATATGGTAGTAAGATTCAATTAGCATTTTAATTATTATTCTTTGACTGAGATATTAGTAGATTAAATTAAATATTAATTTTTGGTCAAAGTAATTAAATATTAATTGTAATATAATTTTATTTTTGATATTAAATATTAATTATTAATTATTCTTTGAAATAAATATTAAATATTAATTGATATTAAGTACTACTTTTTTATATAATTATTTATTAAATATTAATTATTCTTTTTTGATATTTTTTTATATTAGCAGTATTATTTTGTATGAACTTTTTCCACAAAACTACATAAAGTAATGTAATTGGTTTAATGAATGTCCACACATTTTAGTAGCAGTTTGTACTTTTTTTAAGTTCCTAAAAAATTTAAGTCAGTTGAGTTTCAACAAAGACTCAACAACATTAGGACAATCTTTAAAATTTAGAAAGTACTAATAGAGATATTTAGAGCATTTACAATGAAACTCTTCCCATTGTTAAATATTTAAATAGGTCTCACATGTACACAATATACTCATTTGTAATTTTTTTAATAATGTCTCACCAATAGCCCAACACTATTACGTTTCAAAAACTTGCATAAAGAGAGAGCCCTCAATTGAGCACCTCTGCTCAATAAGCACCACTTATTTTTCTCCCCAATGAGTACCAATTGAGTTTAATGCTTATGGAGCTAAGCACCTTCTATTGAGGATGGTCTTATAAATTACCAGTACTAATCAACTTTTTATCTATTAGACTAATCTCGGGTGGAGGAGTAAATTGTCCTCTAGTGTAAATATTAGACAGAATTCATTTTAGTTCTTAAATGAATATTCAATGGATGAGAGATTGAGAGGGGGAAAATTAATGGAGAGGAAGGAGGAGAAAACAAACATGTTTTTTTTTTTTATTTAGTTCAACAAGAGGGAGATGGGAGATATTTCAATGTAAGAAAAGTGAAAAATTACATTATTATTATTATTATTATTATTATTATTATTATTATTATTATTATTATTATTTTATAATTATAGTAATAGGTCCCCGTAGGATAATTCAAGTGATATGAGTTGGGGGGACATATTGGTTGGACAGGGAGAGATCCAGAGTTCGATCTTTGGCAGGAGCAATTTATATTTCCGATGTACCAAAAAACAATTATAGTAATAGTAATTAATGTAACAGTTAAATAAAATGATATGTAATGTAAGGCAATAAGTTAAAGAAGTATTATTTCCCCCCTATAAATGCCCTCTTTGGAGGGTATCTAAAATTCATTTTGTAGGAATCTTGCTTCCATTTCTTTCCTTCTCATCTCCTCCCCTCTTGATAATTGAACCAAACAACTCAAATTTAAAATAACTCTCCAATTCCAATCCATTGCTCTTCAACCAAATACACTCTAAGAAAAACATTGAGACCTAATTTGGCCTTGAAACAAAAAATGAAAGCAACTTTTAATCTTTCAACAAAATTAATAGACAACTTAATTCATGAACCACTTTCAGAAAATAGACAATTAAGATCTCTTGTAATAATTAGAAAAGATAATTTAATCCTTAAAGGATGATCCATCACAGGTTGTATTCACTAATGCCACAACTCAACAAAATCAGTAATCAATTTTAAGTTCACAGGAAAAAGGAGAACAATAACTTCTCAAGTAGCTTTACATAACATTTTTCAGTTTCCACTAATCTCATCAGTCATCTACTACCCGGCCACTATATATATCTTGTATTATCTGTACCTTTACAAGTGCGAAATTCTGCATATACAAACGCAACATGATTATAGACTAGACTGATCCGATAGAACATTGCTGACCTCAAGAGTAGAGAGATCCCCGATTATATTTATAGATATGAAGTGACATTGTGCCTAAACTTCTGCTATAACAAACTTGAGACAATTCAAAGTGTTAGTATCTTCCAGGATGTTTGATCTCCAGATATCAAGAGTGTAAACGGTATCCCAAAACGACACAGATAAGTGCCACCATACAGACATATAGAAATGGGAACCCGACTTGAACTTTTCTTGGACCTTTATTAATAAGATCTGCCTGCAAATATAAAATGAAACAGCCTTGAGTTTCTAAAATGAAAACTATAAATTTGCACAAGTTCAAGCATGTAATGGGGAAGAATTCCTAAGTTGCAAGCTATATTTTCATTAATCCAGACAAGAAAACTCTGGAATTGATAATTTGAATAACAATTTTGATCAACACTTTATCAGCTTTGTCGTTGTATATGCAAATGTCAGGGTGGTTAATATGGCCAGAACCCACAAAAACAATACTATTTACTTGCAAACTAGTCAGTAATTCTCAAACTTACTAGTTTTTCTTGCAAGATTTTTGTCTCTTGATTGCTTAACCTCCTCTCCTCTGTTAACTTTGATATTGTTAGTCCAGACTGCAAAGAAAACAAAAGGTCAAAAACTTGATAATCACTTTAATGAAATCAGTAGAGATTAGCATGAAAGTAGAGAACCACTATAACAAACATCCACCCCATTTTAATAAGATTAGGAAACCCATATGATCCATTGCTTCATCACAAATGTTACATACAAAGTATTGATAAACATTTTCACATGGGATTGAGCCTACATGGATATTTGGAGCTCTCAGAATCATATGCCACAAAACAACAT
The DNA here is from genome assembly GCA_951804385.1 of Trifolium dubium. Classification (NCBI taxonomy): domain Eukaryota; kingdom Viridiplantae; phylum Streptophyta; class Magnoliopsida; order Fabales; family Fabaceae; genus Trifolium; species Trifolium dubium. The sequence continues at coordinate 25,904,463 of OX638074.1, read as the reverse complement.
CACACCCCTATATGTCTAATGTCATTCTTTGCTGGCTCCTTTTTGGCCTTTTCTAATTCCAACTTATATTTTGTGAAATACAGTGTATCAGACCTCAAAGGCTCAAACAACATGTATACAATTTAATCAAATGAAAACATATGAAAAGTTGTGTTGATAAGAATCAAATTTAATCACAGAAAGGTATTATGTGAAGCCATATAATTTAAGAGTTTAATAACTACTCTACACATAGAAAGTACAATTAGGTTTAACACATCTAATCAAATTTCATCTTGCCTATTCATAATATTGGAAGTTTGTTTAAATTTAAAACTTATTTAAACTATCAATGTAACAGTCATGAACCTAATAATTTAAACAAGTGCGCCAATAAATATTGTGATAAACGGGAAAAGGTTTAACTAACATCTTAAATCCTAAATTGAAAATATATGGCCATAAGAAGTGCTAAAACAACGCAATAATAACCAAAACCTTGATGTTGTAACAGGAAAAGTTCATATGGCAAACTGTTTCGACAGGCAAATTGCTAGGAAGCATGTCACATATGCAACTGCAAGCAGATAAAAGAAATTCACAGTAGAATGGTGGAATGCCTGACCTCGTTTAGCTTTGACTCAAGTCCATCTAGTTTTGACTTCATCTCTTCAATGGCTTCCAGCAGTTTCAGCTCCTCAATACCCTTTGAAACTCTTGACTCTGCTTCTTTTTCTGGCTTCAGTTCCTCAACATTCTTTACTGTCTTAATCACTGCATCTTTTGAAACTTTTAGTTCTCTTTCTTTTTCTGGCTTCAGCACCTCTGCATTGTTTACTGTAATCAAATGATCTTTTGACGCGTTCAACTCTGCTTCTTTTCTTGGTTTCAGTTCCTCTGCATTCTTTACTCTGATTGAACCCAGATCTTTTGACACGTTCATCTCTGCTTCTTTTCCTGCTTTCAATTTTCCTGCATTCTTTACTCTGATTGAACCCAAATCTTTTGACGCCTCCATCTCTTCTTCTTTTCCTGGATTCAGTTCCTCTGGACTCTCTACTGTGATTGAATCCAGATCTTTTGACCCTTCTAACCCTATTGAGTTCAACATGCCATCTCTTGACACATTCAACCCTGCTTCTGCTTCTCCTGGCTCCTCTACATCCTTTATAACATCCAACCCCGTATCATATTCTACCTTCAACTCCGTATCTTCTTCACGCTCTACATCGTGAACCTTATTATTCTGTGGTTTTTTAAGAACCTGACATATTTCAAGAACATAATAAAACATTTGAATGACATTATTAATAAAAAGAAAAAATAGAAGTTGGGAAAATGATGGTCCAACATATGCATAAAGGCAACATCAGCGAGGATGAAAACACCAGAAACACAACTAAATTGATAACAAATTCAAAGAATGCCTTCCCAAGGAACTAAAATTACGCAATATATACAACTGCATGGCAATGCAGTTTTCAAATTATGAAAAATAACAATCCAGAAAAATAATCGACAAACCCTTAGAGTGTGTGACTAAGATTTTCAATTATCTTTCTGAAGGATTTGAAATGTCTATGAAAGAAAAAGAGGTTGTGGAAAAAAAAGAACTCAGAGATCCAAACATCAATGAAATTTCATCTAACCATGGGTTCAAGCGACTGGATTTCCATTTCATCTTTACTATTTATCTGAACTTTTTCATGATCAAATCCATTTTTGGAGTTTCCATCAACAGGAACTAATTCTGGTGAATCAGGTCGGCTGATCAGGGCCACCTTCAGCTTATTTTCTTCTATATATCGCACTCCGTCTTTGACAAACTTCCATTATAAATGAAAAAAGAATAGTTAAAATAAAAATAAATAAAATCGTAATGAAAGCTACCAGATACAAAACTATAGCCTAAGAAGTTTATCCATACCAAGTCGGCAGTAATATCTTTATCGGTTGTTTCAGCAGGAACCAATGTGCTTTGGACTAAGAACTTGTCCTTGCACACCCAATCTTCAGGGACTACCCGTTGGGCTTGCATTACAACTGTTTGATGAAAAAGTTTAAAAAGAATACAGTAAAACATTAGGGGGAGATGGTGGATCATCTTCAAATGTTGTTTTTGGAAAACTAATAATCCTAAAAATATTATGTTTGAGAAACTTCATGCTGCAAGGATAAGCTTGAACTATAACATGTAAAATTGAAAAAGCCATGCTAAGTAATCATAAAAAAAAAAACTATCATGAAAAGGTCAAGTCCACAATCACGATGTTTAAGTATATGATTGATATCACAGTGGTTATACCACAATCCCGATGAACCACTGCAATTTTGCAAAAGATATCCTCTTAGCTCGTTTGGAACCACGACCAGATTAGGCCTAAAGTCGTGTCCGCCAAGAAGCTACTTGTGGCTTCTGAATTTTCATGTCCAAAGTGCCTTGGGATGCAACAAAAACCAAGTGGCAAACGTGCACCCAAACACATGTTAGCTTTTGCAAAATCACGGTGGCTCATTGTGATTTTGACTTTACTCACTTTGATACCAAATATGCACTAAGAATATGATTCAGTTGCATACTTGCATCAGCCATAAAGGAATCATAAAAACCTCTTTCTGATACCAACAATCCGGTCAAATTTCACAAAATCCATTATAAACTATCTTAAAATCTATGAAGCACGGACAAGGGACACGACACTAACACGGATAATTTTTTTGAGAAAATGATATATTTCATTGTAAACATAAGTTACAATCTATGAAGCACAGACATGACACAGACACAGACACCGGGACACAGCTTATTCCGAGAAGTGTCCGCGCTTCATAGCTTACAATTCTAGAATGGGTCTTGTTAACATGTGCCCTTAGGGCACATGTTAAGGGCACATGTTAAGTAACTTAAAAGTAGCAATTTTGCATTGGAAAAAACAATATATTGACTTGTAAAAAGAAGAATGCACAACTTTTAAGATAAAATTTCCATATTAAGTTTCTTAACATGTGCCTTAAGGGCACATTTTAACATTCTCCTTCTAGAATTATAACAAGTTAAAAAAAATAACAAACAAGATAATTACCTATGAATTCACCAGTAGATTTTGGCGCGAGAACTCCAACATTTGGTCTCACTGAATATTTTTTAGGCGACGTCGTTTTGACCTGAAAACACCAAACCAAAAAAGATCAATCACTCTGAAAAACGATAAATCAAATAAAATAAAATTGCTACTAATACCTTATAAGCAACATAGTGATAAGTATTATTAGTCACTTGAACCGAACACGAACTTTGCTTCTTCAATTCAACTACAATGAACAAAAATCACATCACATTAATCAATCATTGAATCACACATTCGAATTCAAGCATTGGAAAAATTGACTCACATGTGAATTTGAGTTCTCTTGGTTCAATTTCGAGAATCGGTGTTCTGTTCATGATTATTATTGCAGATCAACGGTTAAAACGACTGCGTTTGAATGAAGTCGCTGGATTTGAGAAGAAGAGAGGAACGAGTCAAGTGATGATTTAAACTCAACGAGTCAACAACTGAACTGAACGGAAACCATAAGAAATAGCGGTGTTTGAATTTGTAGGAATAAAAAAATGAATAACGGAACGGAAGTAGAGTTTTTTTTTTTTTAATTTGTTTTTGTTTATGCACGATGATGATCATAAGTGGTGCATTGAATGAGAATAAGTGTGTGAATCGTGATCTTGTTTGTTCCCTCTGAGTGAGAGAAATTAGAAGGGAAAGTAGTAAATGTAGAAAACTAGACATGGAAACACTTTTTAATTTAATTAAATAATAATAAATATAGGAGATCGTTGTGGTCAAAGTTAAATAATGTTGAGTTTCTCGCGTCTCACTTTTTAAGCAAAATTGTGTTGAGGGTGCACGAGACGTTAGGGTAGTGGAGGGTGTGCGAGAAGATAGGGAACACACGAAAATAATTTAGAAGAACTGCTAAATAATTTCACATAGATCAACATTGTTAATTTTGACAGACCGTCTAAATTAGTAGCACTATCATTATAATATTTATTTATGGTAAAACGGAGTTTTCAATTTTGGAAGTGAATAGCAAGTAGTATCTCAAAGGAAAGGGACTTATACTGAAGTGTGGATTGTATTCCCTTTTTACCGACACTTGTTTGATTCTTTTTGTGGCTCGGCGCGCTAGCGTTAACATGAACGCGGCGTTGGTCTCAACTCAATATTGAGCCTACTATGAATATTGGTCTTGTCAGGGTAAATTTTGTTTTTTTGACATGTAGTAAAAATAGTTTTTGTCCTTTTGATGCTTGACAAAAAAAATGGATTTTTTATTGGAAAAATATTCTTTGTTTTAATCCCTTTTTAGAAGAATATTTTATGTGGACTTGTCACATCTGTGTTTTTCGAAAAGAAAACAAATGAAAAAAAAATGGTAACTATGTGCATTTTAATTTAATTTTTTAATTATTTGCTCAGATTTTAAATCCACAACATTATTTGATTCGATATTTATAATTTTAGCGTATATTTAGTTTAATTTTAAGTAGAATTGATTTTGATATAATTGATTTGGATAGAATTAATTTTATTAAAATTAATTTTAGTAGAATTGATTTATATTTAGATACAATTTGTAAAATTGAGTGTAAAAATTATACTTAAACGAAGAAACTACAAATCTTAACTTCTAGCAGAATTAATTCTCGAGTCCGAATCAATTCTACTTTAAAAGAATCAGACATCTTAAAAACAATCTAGAATTGATTTTACGCCTCTTAAATTGCTTTTAGCTCTTTTAAAAGTTAAACCAAACATACACTTAAGGTCTGTTTGGCAACACCCTTTTTTAAGCTTATACTCCCTCCGTACCACAATATAAGTCGTTTTGGAAAAAAAAATTGTACCAAAATATAAGTCGTTTTACAATACCAATGCAACATTTAATGCTAGTTTTCTTATTATACCCTTAACTATTTATTACTCTCTCTTCTTTTACTTCTACAATTTATCTTTTCTATACAGTTAATGAAGGACAATTTTGTAAACTAACTCATAATTTCTCTTTTCCATACAACAATGATTACATTTCTTAATTTGTGTGATATGGTCAAAACGACTTATATTTTGATATGGAGGGAGTAACTTATAAGCTCATTATGAAAAAAAAATCTTGTTTGGTAACATTTTTTCCACATACGCTTATAGCTTATTTTTTATAAGCTATTTCAATTAGCTTATGAGGTTATAACTTTTAGCTTATTATTTTTAATTCCAATTTTACCTCTATCATCTTACTAAAAATAATCAAATATTAATTAAACATTTATTTTTTAGGTCATTTCATATCTATAAGTAAGTCAAACTGTTAATTTTACCAAAAACTTCAATTAGTTTATCAGCTATCAGCTATAAGTTATTAAAAGTAAAAATTGTTTTAAGTTTAAAAGTAATAAAAAGAGCTTTACAAAGTAAAAGTTGTTTGGTAATTTTCTTTTTATATTTAAAAATACTTGTTTTTTTTTTTTGTATTTTGATCTAAAATATTTTGATATAGTTTGTACTTTGTACGTATCTTCTTTTTACATAGTGTATTTTGATTTTTTTTTTGTCGAGACAAATCTCTATACTTTCTTCATTAATATTAAGCCACTTTTTTTAATAAGAGCTTCATAAAATATGTATTTGACCCTACTTATAACTTAAACAAGAAGTTAATCTAAAACAAAGTCTGGTCAAACGGACATTTAGGCTTTGTTTGCGAGTTTAGAGGAGAGAGGAGGGGAGAACTTTGGACTTTGGAGGGAGGAAAATAGAGAGAAAAATAGAGAAATCTTTAATATTTTTTGATAAAGTATTTTTTTTTTATAGAAAATGACTAATAAACACTTATGATTAATATATCATAAATTTAAAAATATTATAACAACACTAATTAAATTTAAAGAATTCGTATAAATCCTTCAAACCTCTATCCAATACAATTTTGAGTCCATCATATTGAAACATTTTTGTATTATGAAAAAAAAAATTAACTTTTTAAACTTCTCTATTTCTTCCACTTATTTCTTCATTTTTTTCAAAACCCTCCTATCCCTTCTAAACTTGCAAACAAATCATTAGACTATATACAATGCATAAACGAAAAATACCACTTTCAACACCCACTTTTTCAATTCCCAACACTCCACATCATACTTCAACAAACCTTCAACTTTAACCCTCTCCAATCCATTTTTCTTTAACACTCTACCCCACCATTTTCTCTACCCCGCCACTTTTTATATCATATTATTATTTATTTATTTTTTTGTTTTTTATGATTAAATTAAATTAAAATTATCATTTAAAATTAAATTAAAATAAATAACACTAAATAATTTTTTTTGGTAATAAAAACATAATTTAATTAAATAATTTATACCATACAAATCATCTTAATTTAATTTAAAATACAACACACAAGTTACGTAAGTAGTACGATAGAAATTATTTAAAATTCAATACAACACACAAGCAACGTAATTAGTACGATACAAATTATTTAAAATGCAATAAAACACAAAAGCAACGTAATTAGTACGATAAAAACCATCTTCATTCACGTCCCATTCCAAACTTTGTCTAGATGTGTTTCACTAGATCTGCTTGCAATTTGTGATGAACATTTGAATTGCGGAACTCGGATCTAGTACGCACAAAATTTGCAAAAGCAGGTAACACCTCGGTCGAGTACGGTTGCGGTGCTTCACTAGATCCACTTTCGTCAGAATTCTCAAAATCGGTCCAACGTTGAGCATATGTATCTCGTTCATCCTCAACAATCATATTGTGTAATATGATGCAGGACCTCATGATGATAGCCAAATCGCCTATGTCCCACAACCGAGCTGGTTCACGGATGATCTTAAATCGAGCTTGAAGGACTCCAAATGCACGTTCGATGTCATTCCGACAGCTCTCTTGCCTTTGTGCAAATAACTTATCGGGTTCACTTTGAGGAAGTCTGATTGATTTGACAAATGTTGGGTATAAAGGGTAAATACCATCGGCAAGATAGTATGTCATATTGTATGGATGTCCATTTACAAAGAAATTGACTTTGGGAGCATTCCCTTTTATAACATCATCAAAAACAGAAGAGCGATCTAGTACGTTAATATCATTCAATGTACCTGGACATCCAAAATATGCATGCCAAATCCATAAATCATGAGATGCAACAGCTTCAAGAATAATTGTTGTGGTTCCCTTGTCTCCTCTAGTAAATTGACCTTCCCATGCTTTAGGACAATTTTTCCACTCCCAGTGCATGCAGTCAATACTCCCAATCATCCCTGGGAAACCCCGCATTTCGCTAACACGTAGTATTTTTTGCAGGTCATCTTGGGTCGGTGCTCTCAAATATTGTTGCTCATACAAATTTATGATTCCATTACAGAAACTACGTAAGCAATCCAATGTTGTAGTACTTCCAATTTTGATGTACTCATCGATCGCATTTGCTGCCATACCATATGCTAACATTCGCATTGCTGTGGTACATTTTGCTAAGGGTGATATACCTTCTTTGTTGACTGCATCAACTCGCTGAGTGAAATAGTCGTCACTACTTGAAAGGTCCCCAACAATTTTAAGGAAAAGATGTTTTTGCATCCGGAACCGACGACGAAACATGGCATCATCATATGTAGGTTGATTGGAAAAGTAGTCATCAATTAGTCTTTGGTTTGCGGCGACATGATCTCTATTGATATATTTTCGACGACGAGGTGCATTATCTTCCAATATTTTATTTCTACGCTCTCTAAAATGGTTTAGTACATAAGTTTCTTCAATTTGACTATTTTCAAGGTAGGCTGACATATCAAACTCATATTGTGATGGATCCATGACTTTGTGATTTAGGAAGAAGATTGGATGATTTTTGTGTTGTTGGTACATAAATGGGAAGTATAACTCTCTATTTATAAATGGATGAATGAGTGGGTGGTGGACCACAGATTTCAAATTAAATTGTATAGAGTTTATTATCGGATAAGAATTGAATGTTTGAGTGGGTGGTGGACCACGGATTTCAAATTAAATTGTATAGAGTTTATTATCGGATAAGAATTGAATGTTTGAGTGGGTGGTGGACCATGACAGATTTCAAATTATATATTAATTAAAACAAACATTACACTGACATATTCAAACACATTAATCAAAGCAAACCTTACACTGACATATTCATACACATTAATCAAAGCACACATTACACTGACATATTCATACACACTAAATCTAAGCAAACACAAAACTCACTTATTCGAACAAACTAATCAAACCAAACATTAAACTGACATAATAAAACACACTAATTAACCAAACAATTCTTTGGTCAACTTTTCCAACAGCATTTTCTTCCGGTCATCCAGAGGCTCCTCAGAAGTTAACTTTAGATACAACTCCATATTCTTAGTCTGTGTTTGTTTTTCGATCACTGTGGCCATATACTTCAAATGTTCAAACTCTTTCTCCTTTATTTGTGTGTAACCAGCCCAATCTTTATCCACCACCTCCATTGCAGCAGCTGCCTTGCCTTTCTTCCTACCCTTTTTTTTTAGCAGCATCCCTACCCATAGGACGAACACTTGATCCAGCATCACTCTCCTCATGAGATCTCTTAGATCCACTACTTCCTGAGCCAATATTTCCTCCTACTTGGCTAACATAACGTGGTTGATCGCGGAGAGCTTCCCATTCTTCCATTAAAGTAAATTGAATTTTTTTTCCATCTGCATATAATTCTCTCGCTTTTGCTAAAATATCAGTCTCCGACCAACCACTTCCTTGCAAACGCTTAGCACCATCATAAGCACCAATCCATTTATTCAGGAATTTGCTCATATAATTAAAACGGTTTCGGCAGGCAGTTCCATCACGCGGATGAGCAATGCTCATTACAATATTCAGCAATTTGACCCCAAAATGATTCACCTCTCTGGTTTCTTCCGACAACACTACTTGTTCCATATTTAATCCAACCACTAATCAGCACCAAATTTTGCTGAGTGTTCCATTGTGGTAGTTGGTTTCTCTTGCTCTTAGGAGTTGAATCTTCTGGATTTTCAGTGTTTTCATTAGCAATTGTCATTTGAGTTGAAAATTCAGGAAATTCAGATGCACCATCACGAAAACAATTTTCATTGACCGGTGGCATATGACCATGAAAAGGTAGTGTTTGAGATAGATTTCCCATCATAGATCCATAATGTGGATAGTATGAACCATATGGATGACTGAAATTTGGTGGATAACCAAAATTATGCATGTTTTGAGGATGTTGGTTGGAAAATTGATATTGATTTCGATTGTGAGAAGTGTTAGGATTTTGAGAAGAGTTGGGATTTAGAGAAGTGTTGGAATTTTGGGTGTAGAAATGATTATTAGGATCCATTTCACTCCAAAAAAAACTTAAACTTCAAAATTAACACTAATAATAAGATTAAAATAGAGAAAAATTCCGATTTTTTTCTGTGTCCAAATCAAATGAACCAAGTCTCTATTTATAGAGAAATTTTTTTTTACAAATTTTGGTGAAAAAATAAAAAATTAATTTACTGTGAAATAATTGAGTTCAAAGATAAGGATTAAGTGAAAATCGCGCCAGCCAATCACAGCAGGTCACGTGGCCCACTGAATCCGCGCGCTTTCTCTCCTCTTGCTCCCTCTGACAAAAACGCGCGGCTGTCGCGCGTGTAGCACACGCGCCAGAAAGCAACCATTTGAATGCTGCCACGCGTCCCTTTGGCAGTGTTGAGTTTTGTTGGGTTTCTTCATCTCTGCTTCAGATCTGCATTCTTCAACAATTCTTAAACATTGTAATGGACCTTCTTTTTTTTGTTTATGTGAGAAGTAAACTACCCCATTGTGGGTAGTCTTAGAGACTATTTGAAAGGGGCTCCGATCCTATGCCAAAAAGAAACTAATTGGCAAACGGCTTTGCTGGTTCATGAGTTTCGTTTCGTAGCCAGCTGCATGTCTCACTCACTACTACTCACTAGCCTGGCCCCAATCCCATAAAAGCTTATTCAATAATTTAAAAGTGAATCAATCATTCTTTCACACTTTTACATCATGGACGGTGCTTAAGTCTAGGCGTTGTCGAATATCATAGTAGTGGTAGTTTGTAGTCAGGCCGGCCCCGACACATGTGCAGAGTAGCCGATCAAATAAGGTCTCAAAATATTAATAAAATTTTAAGATGTGAAAATAGTAAAGTTTTATAATAATAGTTATATATATTTAATGTTCAAAAAATATCATATGTAGACTTGTGGTTAATGGAGGAGTTTGATAGTGTAAGGTTATAGGTTTAAAATTCTAGTTTTTACATTTTTATCTATAATTTTAATTCTTTTAATTTAATCCTTATTAGATCCAGTCATTATATTATTTAATTTTTTGTAATAAATTTAATCTTTACTATGATATGTCTTTTTTTAACATTATTCACGAATCACAATCGAACAAAGCCTCTAAAATATCAGGGAGGGACAGTACGGTAAGTAATTTTCCAATTTATTTTCTCTCCACTTTTTGCTTTTCTTAACATACCTGCGCATGATTTGGTTTATTGTTTATTCATATCCAATCCAAGTGATTGATTATTCTAATACTATACTAATAATGAGCAATGAATTACTTGTACACGAATAAAATAATGAATTATGTGAGGTTTGTAGTTGCGGCCTATTCAATTTTTGGCTAATAAACAATAAAATTGTATGTGCAGTTTACATTTCATGAAACATGCTTTTTGTATGCATAGTTTGCACTTCATGATTCATGAAACATGCTTTCTTTCAATATATACCAACTTTTAGATATATGATGTATATTAGGAGTAAAATATAGAAACATTTCATCAGCAGATGTATAGTTAGCTTTAGTAAGACTGATCAAATGCTAAGAGTTAAGTGATATGAATTGGATAAAAGAAGGTTTAAAATTCAAATTTTGGTAGAAGCATTTATCTGTTCGATACATAAAATAAAATGCATAGTTAATTAAGTTTTTACAGCATGAATACATAATTTTTTTATCGCACTGAATACAACTAACTTTCAAAATCCCTTTCCAATGTTACATTGATAATCTATTCCTTACCATTTTATCGTTCTCGATCTATCTTCTATTACAAATATGTAATTATCGGATTAAATTAGTGATCCAAGGCACTTTTCATAAAAATTAAATATTCCTTTTCGGTGCTTTCTGAAGAAAAAAAAAAAGGAAAAATCTGCCTAATTAAAAATGAAAAATAAAAACGGTGTTTGGTGGAGAATCACATTTGTTGAGATAATCACAATTTAAATAAAGTGAATGAATACAAGCACCACACATCTATTCTTCAGTCTAGTGCATATAATTTGATTCAGATTGAAAGTTGTCAAACTCTAACATTTTTATTATATAAATCTAAAGCAGTAAAAGTAATTTTAAAATAAAGGGAAAAAAATTAGAAAATATACAGATGATCAACTATTCAAAAGAATTTTTTTGAAAATATTTACTCTAAATTTGATAGAGCAATTATTTCTGCAAGTATTAATTTGTTATTTTTTTTAAGACCACCAATTAAAATTAGTTTGAATAAGTTTCAGTCATGTTAGCCCAATCTCTCGTATATTCTTAAACCTCGATGAGACTAGATGGATCTAGAATAATATCAATTGTGTCTTCATCTTATTAAAAAAAAAAACAATTGTATCTTAAATATACTTATTTAAAATTCCTAAAATATTTCATGAATAACATTGACATTAAAATTTGTCATATCGAAATTTGCCAACACTGCAAAACGACTAAAAGTTTCACGAACTAAAACTTGTTTGACATATTCTCTTGAAAATTAAATAACTTATTTAAAAAAAAGCCAAAACTTTTTCTAAAATTTTGTTTTTATTTAAAATCAAAACTTTTTCTTCGAAAAAATATTTGTCAAATATTTTAAAAAAAAATCAGAATATTATTTCGAAAAAACATTTCATCTAACTTTGTAATGATAGTAACAAATATTAAAATGACCGTAAAATAAAAATAGAAATGTGAGTATAGAAAAAGTGATTTAATTAGTTAGTAAGTGTAAGAAAATTGGAGAAACTTTGAACTTCGAGAAGCTACTAAAACCCTTCTATTCATTTCACTGAAGAATCTCACACTCACTCACACTTTCTTCCAAGCATGCACCGTTTTCCATGGCGGTCTTCCTCCCTCTCCGACACACTCCGCTACAGTGGCGCTCTTCGGCGAGTCACACTTTCCTCTCCCTCAGTATGAATCCATTTTTCATCACCTATATTTCTGCATTTTGTTCTTTGATTACCGTTTCAACACTAATGTGCTTAGTTTCATTTTTGTTGTGCAAGTATTTTGTTCCTTGTAGTAGTTTTTTTTATAGTTATTGTTAAATAATGTTAGTGAGTTAGTATAATAATGTAATGGGTCATTTGTTAATTATTGGGCTTAAGATAGTTTAACCTTTTATGTTTACTGTAAATTTTAAGAGTAAGTGAGTAACTATTTACTAGTATTGTACTAATTAATAAATAATCTATTGGTATTCTATGAAACCCTAGCCACCTCCGTCAATAGCTCAAGTGGTAAGAACTAGGGACACGTGATTTGGGTAGGGGAGATCCAGAGATAAATCCGGAAGCAATTTATTTATATTTTTGATGTATCAAAAAAAAAACATAGCCACCTCTTTTTTTTTTTTTGGTTTACGAACGAGCAGATGATCCAACCCAGAACCTCGTACAAACTACCCAAACCCCTCACCACTAGACCAAACCTAGCTAGCCACATCTTTTTGTTTGTCTTTGATCATCTTACTGTTGACAGTTATGTCTTTCTTTACATTGAATCCATTTTCATTGATCGATTGATTGCTACTGCCTGTAATACTGATAATATCTTTGGTTTTTTGTTTTGTTTTGTGAACAGGTGGGTGAAAAGAATGACATCAATTCCAGATGTTATTCTTCTTTGTTAAGCTCACACAAATCCAGTGCCCAGCTGAATTGGAAAAGGGATGTGTTTTTGGGTAAACGATATGAATCCAGTGCTGCTGAATCTGCTGCTTCCGGTTCCCCATCAGCTCAGAGATTCGAGTACCGACCTGAGGTATGCATTGTATGGTCATATTTATATATGGTTGCGTCAATGCCATGATATGTGTAATGAAAATGATTATGATTATGGGTAATGTGCATCATCGGCAGGAACGTCGTCTCATTGATCTCATCAGTTCATACAGTTACAAGGATTTGTGCATTAGAGAACTTATCAGGTATTTTCTGTTACTATTATGAATGTTGGTTTTTTATTTCTTGTCTTATAAGTTATAACCTTTCTATAGTTGGTTCGTTAGGCGTGTGATCCCATCCCATGTAGAAGTATAATGTTATTGGATAAAGCATAGTGTATGATACGTGTCGGTTGAAACTACAAATGTTCAACACTTTCAATGCCATTGTTATGGAATTTATTTACTTACATTCATACTTATAGCTTAAATTGCCTTGCAGAAACTTTGAGTAGCATCTTGAAGAAAAATATTTCTCTTTAAACATAGTAGAGTAACCTATGTTTCTGGTCTTGATTGGTGTTATATATTTATGCACTCTCCAATCTTTCAATCTATGCATTTCTTTTCTGTTACAGAAATGCGAGTGATGCCTTGTATAAGCTGCAAGTTCCGGGTATTTCAGAACCAGAAGTGTTGAAGGATAATATTCTTTGTCAGATCCTCATTAAAACTGATAAAGATAATGGGATTATCACTATAACGTAAGATAAATAGCTTTTGTTTTTATTTTTTATTTTCAAAATTCAGTTGTTACTTCATTTTTTGTTTTATGCAGAGATACGGGCATAGGTATGACTAGAAAAGAATTAATTGATTGCCTTGGATCTATTGCTCAAAGTAGAACTGCAAAGTTTATGAAGGCTATACAGGTCTACCTCTCTCTGAAGGATGCTTTAGGATTATATTGTCTTTATTACATATTCAACTATGTGTTTATGTGCTTACAAGGTGTATGTATCATTTAAAAGGATAGCTTAGGTGCCGATGACAACAACTTAATTGGTCCATTTGGTGTAGGATTTTTTTCAGCCTTTATGGTTTCTGATCGGGTATGCATTTTCGTTACAGTAAAAATATGATACTCTATTTTTCAAAAAAATCTGGTACTTATATTATTACTTTTTTGCTTGAAGGTGGTTGTCTCAACTAAGAGTCCAAAATCTGATAAACGATATGTTTGGGAAGGAGAGGCGAAAGGTAACTCATACACCATATATGAGGAGCCTTGTCCTGAGGAGCTGATTCCTAGAGGAACTCGCATTACAATGCATCTTAAGGTATGTTGATAATCTCCATGTTTGATCTTTAAGAAAATTATTTAGTTTCTTTATTCAGAAGCTTACAAATGTGTGTGCATTTTTCCAACTACAGAGGGAAAACAAAGGGTTTGCGCATCCTGAGCAGATTGAAAAGCTTCTGAGAAACTACTCTCAATCTATCCCATTCCCGGTATTCATTTGGAAGGAAGGGGAAATCCCCTATGAAGTATGGCTATAAGCTCCCGATCTTTCAATTTCAATGACATTATTCTATTATTTGTCTCTGGTTAATTTTTTTTCCCGTCATTCCCCCCTGAAGAAAGCAGATGCATAATTGACATTTTGACTTTTTTGTTATTAATTTGGGATCTTTTTGGGTGGAGGTTGATGAGGATCCAGCTGAAGTAAAATAGGACGAACTAGATGAAAAGATTGAGGTAACGTTCTGATTGTTCTGTATATACACTAAATTGAGTACTTGTGAGTGTGAATCTATGACTGTTTAGCTGCCTCTTATTTACTCACTTATTTATGTCTTTGACACGTGTTTGTGGCAGAAGAAGAAGAAAAGTCCATATTTCAAGTACTGGGACATGATTAATCGGTGCCGACCTCTTTGGGTGAGTTTTATGATTTCCAATTGAATGATTGTGCTTAAATTGGAATTTTGTTACTCAAATGAATATTTAGACATTACTCTATCCGCACAGCTTCATAATCCTAAAGAAGTCACTAAGAAGGATTACAGTGAGTTTTACATGAAATTTTTCGAGGATCACCGGAAGCCACTGGCATCATCACACTTTATCACTGAGGTAACATTTTTTTATAGTCTCAAAAATGTTTTTGTTCTGTCAATGGATATTGATGCTATTTCAGAATTCAGCTTCAAAAATAGCTTGATAGCCTTAATTTTTCTCTGAAGAAGATTTATATTCCTAATTTGACAGCTAACATTTCGGTTTTGGTATTGCAGGGTGAGGTAGAATTTAGGTCTATACTTTATGTTCCTGCCTTTGCTCCCTCAAAGAAGGATGACAAAATCTATTGCTGGACCAAGAATATTTTACTTTGTATCAATAAATGGGTTTTGCCAGATGACTTTGATGGAGAACTGGTATAACTTATAAGCACTTTGCGACTACCATCTTGAGTAACTGGATGTTTTTCTCATAAGTTTATCCTGTGCTAATGTGTTATTTGCTTGAACAGGTCCCCAAATACTTAAGTTTTGTCAAAGGTGTGGTTGAGTCAAAACACCAACTACTCAACGAGTCACTTGACATTCTTCAAGACAGTCACATAGTAAGTAGATAGGGGGACACATCCACTTAAAGTTTAGACCTGAACTTTATTTGAGATACATGTATAAAATTCCTTGCGAGTTTCAACTTGAATAATTTTGTTCTATATGGTTGCTTGAAGGTGCGGATTATTAAGAAATGCTTGGTTAGAAAGGCTTTCGACATGATTCGGGGGATATCCATGCGTGATAACAAAGAGGTAAGTTCTAATTTAGAAAATTTGTAGTTATGCAGTTTGATGTTTTGGTTTTATTAAGTTACTGTAAGGGACTGGGATAAGTTATTGTGGCTTAATCTTGGATACTGTAACATATATACATCTTGCTCAGCTGTCTTACAAATCTTATATAACTGCTTGTATAGAAAGAACTGCATGTTTTGTGATAGTATTTTACCAGTTGCTATCATCTGTTTGCAGGACTATGAGAGGTTCTGGGAGAACTTCGGCAAACACTTGAAATTGGGTTGCGTGGAAGACCTTGAGAATCACAAACGAATTGCTCCATTGCTTCGGTTTTTCTCGTCCCAAAGTCAGGAAAAATTGATCAGCTTGGATGAATATGTTGAGAACATGAAACCTGATCAAAAGGATATTTATTACATTGCTGCTGACAGTGTGTCTAGTGCAAATAACACGCCTTTCTTGGAGAAACTTGCGGAGAAAGATGTTGAAGTATAAGCTTATCTTTATTGAAGTTTACATCTTTATCTATTGGCTTACTTATTTTTGATAACTTATTTATACTTGCGCTTTTGTAATGTAATATTTCAGGTCCTGTTTTTTGTGGATCCAATAGACAAGGTTGCAATTCAAAACCTTAAATCATACAAGGAAAAGAATTTTGTTGACATATTAGCAAATAGCAAGGAAGACTTGGATCTAGGTTTGCTTCTTTCTTTTTTATGCTTACTTTTGGTGATTTGTTTTGGATTTATGCTATATAGTAAACACGTCTTAGTCAGGGGTATTAGCATTTCATTGATCAAATATCTGTTCTCTCTCCTTTGAGTTTTGATAGTTATGAAATTCATGGTTTGTTTAATTTTATTTTATTGTTTCTGAAGGCGATAAGAGTGATGAAAGGGTGAAGGAAGCTGTAGAAGTCATAGAAGTTGCAGTAATTGAACCCACTAAGGCTGGTGGTCAGAAGTAAGAGGACTGTCATGGAGTTTTTGTTTTTTGTTTTTTGATCCTTCTTTCTATGCTGCTTAGCGGAATCACGTCGAATATTGGTGGTAGATCATCTTCTCTATAGTTATGTTTACATACCGTAACTGCTGCAAATTCTGGTTTCTATCATAGTATTGTACAGATAACCGGATGAACATTTAGTATATTGCCAAATCTTTTTTTGTGTAGGTTTAATGCCATGCCTTAAAGCTGTCTAGTTCATCCTTTTGTGTTATATATGTGCTGAAATCTCATGTCTTCATTTGTATGTTGAGACAAATGTAAATATGAACCAAATAGGACGTAGTATATTTTATTTGACATTTTAGTAGTTTTTTTTTACAACTTTTAAACATTCCTGCACAATTTTTTCATTCAATTTTCATTTACATTCTCTTCTCATCTCTTTTATAACGGTCTAAAACTGAGATTTTGAACTGTACAAGTTTTCAGTATATATTTTTGAAAATACATTACTGATAGTAACTCTTCAAAACTGCTATTGTATGACCTTTTTAATTTATTTTATCACATTATGTGTTTTACTTCACTCTCTTTTATTCATTTGTTGCAAAGGTTAAGGTGAATTTTGGATTTCTTTTATGGCACACAATCTAGGGTGGGAGTGATTATAATGGGCAGTTGCTCATTGGATACCAACTACGAAATGAAATGAACTGCTAACACCTAATAATAGGTAGAACAAATTTTTTAACAACTCAGTAATTAGTAAAAATTAAAAATATTATGTTAATGAGTAATTAATTTTCAAAACACTTTAATTTTAAAAATACAGAATAGATTAATTTATAAAAATCATTTTACAAAAATAATATATGTAACTTTGTTATGTAAGGTTAACTTTACAAAAAGAAAACAACTACCTCATAATATATATGGGTATTGTAGCATCATTGTCACGTGGTAGAATTCTTATGATCAAACTTCAAATCTTTGGTGTTTTGCATGTAATGTCGTTGGAAGCTTAGAGCTAACGAGCTGACAGGAAACCGCCAAATTTTTTAAGGTGGCAGCGCGGCTACATAACAAGCCAGTTGTGAAGGAGATCAAGAAATCGGATTTATTGCCGCAATCTCTACCTCTTGAATGGATTTTTTGAACGCAAAATCAGATGGAGCGAAGAAAGTGGCAAGAGGTGACTAAAGAGATTGTGGATTTAGAAATAGTGGCCAAATTGTTTCAAGCATTCAAGGGTTCATTGGTTCCTCAAAACTCAAAAGAGTCTTCATGTAAGAATTTGATTTTTGACGAAAATCACTACTCAAATTGATGAACAGATATATTTTTTATTTTTCTGGGGTTTTGCAGTTTAGGGATTTTTAAATTGGGGTTTATAACAATTTTTTTATTTTGTAATATTTTTGGGTAGGTTTGATTTAATCTTTCTTGCATCTATCAATGTAAGTGTGATAACATGTATCATTAATGAATGTTGTATTGCAATGTATATTTGCCATCATCACATGATTGTTTTTCGTTATCATGGCAGGTTGAAGAATCAAGGATCTGAGTGGTGGTTATGAAACCCAACAGTGATGTTCAAACCTCATTCATGATTCAACAATAAAGGGATACTTTTTTATTGAAATCAATGTGAGAGCATTTATTTTGTTTAATTTGTTTTTTTTTTTTTTGTGAGTGGATTTTATGAGTGCATTTACTTTGATTATGTGTGCAGATTGAGTTTATTGATTTTGTTTGGACTTTAGAATTTACAACTATTATTTTTGTGTGATCTTATTGCTTCTTAGTACATGTTTGGTATCATGGTGGAAGCGTCAGAATCACGTGCACAAGCTACAAGTTGTAGCTTCTACAAAATTACGGCGGATTATTATGATTCTGACGCTTACACCGTGACGTAATGCCAAACATAAGCTTAATTTATTTGATTCATTTGCTCACATTGTGTTGTATGTAATCAACCCCATTGAGTTAGGTGAAAATACTATGTGTGATTACAATTTACAAGGTCTCATTTACAACTATTATTTTACATCATTGAATTCTTACATTATGATATTTCCTAATTAATGTCTTGAAGACAAACTATTTATAGCAATATGAGCAAATGTGTTGCATCTTTGAATTTCCATGATTAATCATCTAAATACAACTACACAATGAAACCAAGTCCAATACATTGGTTCCAATCCAACCATATGTTGAATGAAACAAGAAAAACTTGTGACTTTGGTCAATTGCATACCCAATCTCCCAATTAAATAAACATTCAACAATATAACAAATCATAAAGCAAATAAATTTGTCTCATTACTCAGTTTCCAATTCATTCCATTTTAGTGAAAGTTTGCTAGAATCTTTATGCTTCTTAATTAGTACTCATTATGATTCAAACATTTTCCCACCTACTATCTTACAAACTTCTTCTTGATCAAACCCTTACTCCGAATATCATTATTACATCTTCTCCCAACACAAACAAAAATACTAGCTTTGTTTTTAACTAAATTTCTTCTTGAATCATCATGTCATTTCAACATTACCCCAGATTTCATAGGATAATATTGCAAGATAAGAAACTTGTAAGCATACATTTTATATATTTTTATATATTGTATCATATTTATATATTTTTGTTAATATTTTTTTGAATATTTGTTGCAGAGGATTCCCAAGAAATATGTGGAGAAATATTGGAAAGAAATATCAAACCCAATCTTTCTTAGATTTCCAAATGGTGTTCAACAAGAAATATTTTGGGTGGAGAGTAATGGTGATATTTTGTTTCAAAAAAATTGGAATCCATTTGCAAAGTCTCTCAAATATGGATATCTCTTAAGTTTCAAATACATAGGTGGACCATATTTTAAAGTTAAGATATTTGATGTTGATGCTTTAGAAGTAAATTATTCCAATATAAAATCCATAAGTGAAGAAGTTATCGAAGTAAGTGATGAGAGTGAAAAAGCCAAGCAACCTCAAAGGACAAGAAGTGGCAAGAGAAAAGTTGGTATGGATTTAGATTCTACACAACAAAAGTTCTTAGGTGTTCATCAAATTGCATTTTTCTGTTTATTTTTTTTAGATCAAGTGTTGTTTGTCACATTGTTTTTAAAAAGAAAAAAAAACCCTTTGAAGTTTATGATTGGTTTATTGCAGTTTTTTGTTTTATGTACTTATATATATGTTCATGTTGTGTTTTAGTTAAATTCTATTTTTATTTATATCAATTATATTTTCCATTAAAAAAATTAAACAACTGTATTTTAATTGTAGACAGGAGGGGAATTACTGTACTCTTTTTTTTTTTCTCTCAAGAAAATAACTACTTTTGTCACAATAGAGAGGAAAAACTATAACTTCTATGTACTTAACTTATTTATTTGTATATAATAACAAGCAGCTAAATATTTATGAAATATTGTTCTTTGATGAGAAGATTTTAATGATTTGTCTTATTTTTTTGTTGAAGAATAAAATTGTCCATTTGATGAGAATATGTATAATTTTTATAGGTGCAAATAGGAAAGCCAATGACAACAATCCATCGTTTAAACTCGAATTGACACGAACTTATGCCAAAGGCTACTTATTTGTAAGTTTACTATTGGAAATTTTTACTAATTAATTTTAGATTTATTTAATATCAATCTTTAATAAGCCATTAATTGAAACAGAGGATTCCAGCTTCATTTTCAAGAAAATATATGAAAGAGTTTGACGGAATTGCGATGTTGAAGATTGATGATCATGATGAGGACAAGACATGGAAGGTGATCGTGAAATATGATTCTGTTGGTAGAAATTCCATTGTGAATAGTGGTTGGAAAATATTTGTCAAGGAAAATAATTTGCAAATTGATGATGTTTGTAATTTTGAATTGATTGATAAGAAACAACTTGTGTTTAATGTTTCATTTAGAAGAGCCAATGAGTTAGTTTGAGATGTTATATGTGTTAATTTTTATGCTTTATTATTGTAAGCATTCATTTCATATGAACTTTAATCTAATGTAATGTTTAATTTGTTATTGTTTTTAGCCATTTTTTATTATTCAGTATCATCTCTATGTGATTCTTTCTATGCATTCTTTCAATTCTACATGATAAGAGATTATAAGCATTGTGATTTCAAATAAAAGAGCTTAATCCTTTTTTCTCTGCCATCTCTTCAAATATTTTTATTGCAATTACTTCTAGGGTAATAAAGTTGCTATTTAATTTCTTTTCAATAATAGTTATGGGTGATGTTAATTTGAGCTAGAAGAGCTTCCATAACCGTTTTGAATTGATTTGGATCTTCGATTGTGTGTTGCTAGTCTTCCTCAAAATATTTTTCACACATGTATCCAAATAAAAAGACTTAGCATTTGCCTAAGAAAGGAGATTGGTTACAAATTCATGGAAAAAGAAACTACCAAGTTAGTTAGTTAGGTGTAGTTTGTTAGTTACTTGTTCAACAAGTATTGTGTGCATTTGTGTATATAAGCCACACATTGTAATGTGATATTTACCACTCAATAATATTCACATTACACAACTCTCTCGTCTCATCTCATCACTTTAGTTCTCTCACATTCTAAAACTCTCTTTCAACTCTGTGTTACAATGCTAGCTTATTGCATAATTGCGTCTGCTGCATAATTGATTCTGTCATATAGCTTCTGCAACTGCATTGAAATGTGTGTGCGTGCTTGTGCTCTAACGACTTGCTTGCTATACTTGCAAACCGAAATTATGGCTCCATTTCCACAAATGTTGGTGAAGGTTTTAATTGAATCTTACAATTTTTCGAGCAGAATTTTGTTTGCATTGCATACTTTTCTGCATTGTTAATTGTACCAGAATTTTGGTTCATTAGTATTTATTTGTTTTGAATATTTTATACTAATTCTCTAATGAAGTTCATTTGAATGCATATGGTGAACAGGATGTCAATTCAACTGCCGGCCAGAGTTCATCCTTACTTTCAAGTTACGGGAGATGGACTGCGTCTTTTAGCCCACTTCCACGCCTGCGTCGTCTTGCAGTTTCTTGTGCTGTATGTCACAATACTATAAATTTGTTATACTGATTTTACCTTTTGCTTGCATGAAAACCAAGTCACTGGTTTATGCTCACAGTTTAATACCAGTCTAACTGTATTTACATAGTTCATTAGTTCTTAATCTTAATCATATAGGTGTTGAAGTCCATATAACTACTAGACGGTGTTAGCTGTTTCTGGTAATAATTTTTGTTTCTAAATGCATTTTTCTCCCTTCTCCATACATGTAACAATTCTTTTAAATTACTTCTGTGTCTTTTGGGGAGTGTATATTCCATTTTCATGCTTGATTGGCTTGTGCAGGCTAAACCACAGACAGTGGAAAAAGTATGCCATATAGTAAAGAAGCAGCTGGCTTTGCCAGATGACTCTGATGTTACCGGTGATTCAAAATTTGCAACTCTTGGAGCTGATTCACTTGACACGGTAAGCGAAATATTGCAAGACATTACAATTGCTTCTGTATAATGCTAGTTGTATACGTTTGATAAGCGCATATTTGATACTGTTGCGCGGCTTGTGAAATCGCAATGGAGACTCTCAGAGAGGGAGAAGCTACAAATTTGAGTTTTTGGTTCTTCACAGTGAAAAACACATTGGAACGCGGAATGGCTTGGCCACCGTGGTTGCAAACCTCAAGGGTATGGAATTAGATGTAGTTGAATATGGTGCACTAATTGATGGTTTCTGCAAAATGCAAGACATGGAAAGTGCATGTAAATATGTAATATGAGTATATTCTAAATGATCAGTGTAAAATCAAGTTTTCTCATTCAAGTTAAATGACTAGAGCAGAATTAATTGTTTTAGTAACTGGACGGCTTTTATCTAAGTATTCATTCAAGTGTGTCTGATAAATTTAGCAAACATAACATAACTTATGATACGTGAATAAAACCAACTTACAGATTTGTCAAAAAAAAAAAAAAACAACTTACAGATATAGTTTTTTATTTTTAAGATTCAGCATATACAAAATTTAAGAGTCTAACCCTTACCCTGATTTTCTCTTTAATTGTACTTGCAGAATTAGGTCATTCAAAAAAATTATACAATAATAACAACTTCATTCAATAAGTGGGTTAATTAAAATGTTTGTCCAAATGCCCCTTACTCTTTTTTATGATTCATTGCACCAACGGGCTTCAAAAATTTAACAGAACCACACATAGAACACGTTAATATATGTAACCTGCGGTGATTATAGTTTGATAAAACAATCAAAATACTGAAGAGGTTACTATCTACTAAACTTTTATCCGGAAAAAAAAAGATATACAAAGTGATCTACAAACATATTTACTTTATTTACAAATTTCGTGAAAAGTGTGTCCTGCAATTAGTATATTGAGGACTTATTAGTCTAATCTTAACCTAACAGTTAATACCACGTTACTCCCAATCTGATTCGAAAAAACCAGCATCTTTCATTTCAGAGTAATACACATTCTCCATGTGAAAATCTTCCTCCTGTAATCCAAAAAAAGAACAATTAGTTAGGTTGTTCAAATTACAATCAATACTGCGTTTTGCATAGTGAAAAACAAAACCCGAGGCATTAAGTCAAGCGGATTATAACCTGAAAAAAGTCTGCCAGAAATGTAATATACAGCAGTGGAAGATAAAAGGCGTGGTAACACACAAGAGTGACATGATAAAGCCTGTGAAAAAAAAGTAAACACAAAGCTTTAGAAAAATAAGCCAAAGAATAAGGTTAGAAACTATTGTGTCAAGATATAGAAGAATCAAACCAGAAAGCAAAACCAGCGCCGTTTCCAGTAAGCCCGCAAGCAAACAATGCAATTGCATTCAAGATGAACATAATAATAACATACTTGTAGAACGCAGGTCTTGCTGCAAATGGAAGAAAAAATATGCTATCATAGAAATAATAGCAAACAAAACATAAAGTAAGAATCCCTGCAATTAACTTACCGGGTAACCTTTCTCTCCACCTAGAATGATACATGAACAATATGAATCCATAAACAACGGTTAGGACTAGTTTGTGGACAACCCACAAATTCCACTTCACGCGAGGAGTACCATTATCAGTGTCGATGAACAACGGGACCCCAAATGCAAAGACATACATAGCCTAACAAAGAAAAGGTCAAACTATTCATGCATAAACATTACAAGGACAATGAAATTTCTAATAAAAACAAAAGAATTACCTTTAACATGACATCAAAACCAACAATGATACCAGATATACCAAATATTCGTGTCAACGATTCTACGCCACTTGCATTATTCCCCTGAAGTAAAAAAGCCAGCAAGCTCACTTCTAGAAACAGCATTCCAGAAGAAGTAAACAATGACAACATGTTCCAAGTGAGCTCTTTCTCAGGAGAGCACTCCCATACCTGAATTATTATCACCATAACAAAATCAACAAAAGAGCAAACAAAGGATATACAACTGAACATGGTTGTAACTTGTAAGGATCGGGATCTTATTAAAGATCGTTGGAGGTTAGAAAGAGCCTAGATCGTAGGATCGTAAGATCCCACATAATAGATAAAATTATAAAAGAAACTAAGAAAAATGACTTTTCATAATTTTTTTTTCATTAATCATCAATTTCATTGTCTTAAACATCACCTAAATACTTTCATAAATAAAAAACAATAAAACAATAATCAATTGATGAGAAAAATACAATTTTCTAACCTAATCATTTAAATGAATCATGGAAAATTACAATTTCAAAGAAGAAAATGAGAAAAATTCCCAATTTCCTACCCTAATCATTCAATTGAACCACCACCAGTCCCCAAAAACAAAATTAATGAGTGATTCAGAGCTTCTAGGGTGAAATTGGGTAGATTTAGGGCCGGCGCGGGTCAAGCGCATGATTAGGGGCGGGTCAACCCGGGTCGGGCTGGACCGGACCGCGAGTTGGCAAACCTTCTTCTCCGGTGCGCAGAAACACGCCGATTCAGTGTTTTTCCACGGCGCGCCGCCCGCTTCGGCGTCTATTCCGATCTTTGTTAGGTGTTAAATCGGTGATGGCTTGAAAACTCGCAAGATCGTACGATCTTGGGATTTATAGCGCGATCCCGACAACCATGCAACTGAAGAAGTATCAATTAAATTCAATTATGAGTCAATGAATACATGAGTATGCTAAATAGTTTCATATGGTTGCTACTCTACTTCAGCTTATTACAAAGAAATAACTAGTAATTGGAATAGTAGAAACGAACTAAGCCCTGTTTGGGTAAACCGTTTAACTATGTGCTTATAAGTTATAACATAAGCATTTATCAAATAAGTGCTTATTTATAAGCTAGTTCTATAAAAAAGACAAAATATTGTCAAACTATTTTTTGTAAGCTACTCTAGAGAGCTTATAGAAATAAGCTATAAACATCTTACAAACATCTCATAAGCTATGAAGCACAGACACTCCTCGGATTAGTCATGCGTGTCCGACACCGACATTTACAATTACATTAAATTAAATTATATCATTTTCTTAAAACTTATCCGTGTCAACGTATCAGTGTCTGCGTCATGTCTGTGTCTGTGTTAGTGTTTCATAGCTCATAAGTTGTTTCCATAAACTCTCCCAAATAGTTTCACAAGTGTTACTAAACTAGATAAGCTAAAATAAGTCGATTCAAACAAACCTAAACCACTTCTAATTTACTTCAACTACTATATAATATGAATCAACCAAACAATTGAAACAATTTCACAACAAAAGTAAATATTATTGCATCAAAATTCACCAAACCACCACAAAATCATGAAATAAAAACCCATCATGCAAAAAAAATAGACCTGGGAAAAGCACCAAGCAAGATTGAGTATGCTAACAAGCCAAAGAGAAGCATAATACGAAATAATGATAAAAGAGCGACCATTAGTGAGCTTATGGAAGCTTTTTCTCGCTTGAAGTGCCAAATACAAAACGAAGAGAAAAGAAGCGATTATCAAAACAGCATTGTGCCAAAACCCATGACACTCGAAAATCCAATCGGTGAATCCCTTTGATAAAACTCTGTTAGAAGAATCTGAATCTTCATTTGTTAGTGATAGCACTGATTTTTCAACCATTGGTATGAGGAATTATCGGAAAATTGAAAAACCCTAATCCTAAATTTATGCGGAGAATTGGAATCGAAGAATAAAATAAGAAATGTAATAAATTTAAGTGAAGTTGAAGAGATTATTAGTTGCGTGTGAGAGTGAGATCGTACAAAAAAAAAACTAAGAAAATATTGATTTGGATTATGTTTTGGTTTGTCTTTCTTTGTTGGGTGAGTTTTGGAATTGATTATTAGTATTGTTAATGTCGGTGTTCTTAATCATAAATAGGATTTATAATTTTTAAAAGATAAAATAGATTCCTTTTTTTTTTTAAAATATTTTGTCCTATTTTTAGGAGTCTATTTAACAAATATTTGTCTTTATGTTATATAAAACTTATATGCAATTGTTCTGTGAGTTTAACTCAAATAGTTGAACATTGCATTATATATATAGAGACATAAGTTTAAATCGGGTCATTCCATTTATCTATTTTAAGATGAAATTTTTAGCCACCGAACTACATTACCAAAATAAAAATCTCATTTGCAATTCTCAATCATATTAATTGCTTAATTGCATGGACAAAATACATATTTAATGTTATTGAGAGTTGAATTATTTTTTCACTTCCTCTCTTTCCTCCTCTCGTTACTAAGACCAAGTTCAATGGTTGTTTATTAAGGTGTTGACTGTCAGAAAAAACAAAAAACTGAACTACAATGGTTTGTTGAATCCTATGTGGTGGAGAGAAGTGATGAGCCCATTAAACCTTGTTGAGACTGACATGCCAGGACACGTGGCGCGCTGCAATTGCTTGAGATCCGGCGTGTGTAATACACGCGCAGACAGGGCGTGTGGGGCAGGTACTTCGCGGAGAGAGAAGACAAAAGAGATAGGGTGGGACACGTGTCCTGCTCTTATTGGCTGACAGAATTTTAATTGTATCCTTATCTTTAAACTCAATTATTTCACTGCAAATTAATTTTTTATTTTTTTATTTTTTCACCAAAATTCGTAAAAAAAATTCTCTATAAATAGAGACTTGATTCATTTCATTTGGACACAGAAAAAAATCCGAATTTTTCACTCTCTTAATCATATTATTAGTGTTTATTATTGTTAATTTTGAAGTTTAAATGTTCTTAATTTAAATTAATTTGTACCGTACTAATTACGTTATTTGTGTGATGTATTGCATTCGATGTTAAGAAAATAAATAAAAAAATTAATTTTTTTTGTTAAGTGTTCATTATTTAATTTAATGTTGATCAATAATTGTAATTTTATTTAATCATAAAAACAAAAATTTAAATTTAAATAAGAATATAAAATAAAATGTGGTGGGGTAGAGAAAATGGTGGGGCAGGGTGTTGAATGAAAAAACTATTGGAGAAGGTAAAAATTGAATGTGTGTTGAATGATTGAGTGGAAGAAAGAGAAGATGATATGGAGTGTAAAAAGTGGAAAAGTGGGTGTTGAATGGTTTTCACCATTGTACATGATCTAAGGTCTAAGGATAAACATGAAAATTTAATATAATTTGTCAACTAATTTAAAAATTAATTTTTTTAATACTCATGTTTTGTCAAACTGACTGCTATAAACCATACCAAAAAAATGACTGCTATAAATAAACGGAATAAAAGATGAAGAAAATCAGAAATAGATCATTTGTAAAAAAATAAAAATAAAATAAAATAGATCATTTTTTTTTGGTGTGAAGTTAAAATAGATCAAGTTGGCCATGTTCTTAACTTAAAAGAAAGATATTTACAACGAACAAATGATAGAAACACATGTGGAATTATTCGTACAAAATGTAGAATTATGATGATTTGTTTGTATGTGAAGCATGTTTGCGAAAATCACTATAGCAAAATGTTTGTTTTATTTTTTGTAATTTCTTAAAAATCATATTATAAAGAAGGGTGAACATTTAATTAAATAATATAGAGTATAGACAAACAACCAAACAAACATACAATTTCTTAGTTGATGTTAGATTTCGCTTTTCAGAATTTCATTAAATCTAATCTTGTATATTTACGGCAAAAAATCATAGTAGTTCTTTTTTTTTTGGTACATTAAAAATTTAAATTTATGTAATCAAAAAATAAAAACTTAAATGTATTTTAGAAAAGACTTACAATTTGTAAAATGCCAAAATTATTAGTCCAGATAGAAAGTTGAAGAATTCATATAAATTTTTTAAAACTTCCTTCTAATATAATTTGAGTTCCACTAAATTAAAAGATTTTGTATTATGAAAAAAAATAAATCCAAAATCCTTCTCTATTTCTTCCGTATTCCTTCATTCCTTTAAAAGCACTCTCCTCTTTTCTCACTTTCAAACTCGCAAATAAAATTTTAGGAAAGAAACTTAAAAGAGAAATAAAACCGACGAATAACAACTAACAATAAAAAAACCACGCATCTATATATAGTGCGAGATATTTCTTTGATATCATTCATAACGGACCAAAACTCGTTGCTGTAATTATTACACGTAGTTACACATAATTTTCAATCGTGCCATCGATCTCAGATCGAACAGTCCTGATTAACTACTGTGTCCTGCTGTAACAGCAGGATATCCTTATCAATTCATAATCAATGACATGTCATGGATTGACAAGTTGAATTGGTAACTTGAAAAAAGATCATAAAAGTTTCAATGGTAAAGAGTCTAAGAAATCATGATTTGTTCATTAGAGGCTAAAGCTGCACGCAAAAAACCCAACACATACACAAACATGTAATGGCTCAGAGAATCTAAAAAATATTGTAGTTTACAGTACACAAGATATAGAGATGGCTTATGGTACAAGGCCTTCTCGTACTAGCTACTCAAACAACTTAACAAAATTTCATTACAACATTCTTATCCATACTTACATCATACATACATTGCTTGATTTTTCACAAATCATACACAGTATACAATACATGTTACGTATTTGCTCGATTTCTCTTCTCAACGCCATAGATTACCATTGCGTTCAGTTGGGGAGCCAGGTTCTACCGGAACAAAACCCCTGCCACCAAAAACAGGACGCATGAATGAATCATCAAACTTTCGCCATAATCGATGAACAGTGTGAGTTGGAGTGGAAAGTAAGGCACGGATGCTGTTTGGACGGTGAATTTCATGGCCTTCAAGATCAGCTTCAGAATCTCGGGCCTCTCCTAGAAGTGGGACAATGATCGATTTTGGAGTAGATGATTCTGTGGTTGTCATGCTGTTTGTGGCTTTATGATGATGAGGTAGTAGAAGCCTTATAAGTGGCTTAGTCAGCAAACCAAACACCTGATAAAATTACAATTAACTTGTTAGTTTCATCTGTATGCAAATTTCCATATAGAAGAGTTGAGTTTTTAACATATTAAGTGGAAAAAACAATTTTTTTCATTGTTCTGATATCATATAGAGTATATCAAATAATTATTATAGGGTGCTCTGATCGACTAAAAAATAAAGGACTAAACAAGACAATTCCAATTGTATTGTGTTAGATTTTAAAACTTTTTGGGATTGAACAAATTAGAGGGCAAGGACTGGAAAAAAGCTGAAATGTTTGTCCCTCGCTAAACCACAAAACAACTTTTTGTCCCGGTTATAAGTTGTCTAAAATACCAAATACTAACATTTTGTCTACCAAACATCGACAAGACAACAAGTTGTTGAATATCTTAAAGTTTATCATGTGTTGTCAAATAACTTTTGCAGATCAAATGGACCCATAAGTTTAAATGTTTAGTTCAAACATGTTTGCACGGACTAAAATAAAACAACAAGGATCAAAAGAATTTCCTACATTTCAAGGACTAAACATTTATGCATGATAGGAAGTCAAATTGAGAAGAGGTACATTTGTATGGAGTATGGACAATAAACTTATATAATAGAGATTACCAGTGATGCAGACGTGACAAAATAACCCCTGTAGTGAAATAAAACCAATGGACACTGGTCTAAGAATGTCAGAAACTACAAAATTGATGGCTTACCACTGTGCTGAAAAGGACAACAGTGATGGTGCTGGTGATCATGATTGCATTGCTACGCAGTTGAGTATGCCCCGACCTGGTGAACTGCATCAAAAAATTATTATCAGTTTTATGCATCAATTCCCATCTTTAATGCAACAACAATAACCATCAAGCCAATCGCAATAGATGGGATCAGTTATTATCGCTATTTATTTTTTGACTGAAGCAGTGGCCAATTATTCGGCAGTGTTGCTCATACCTGATTATACGCAAGTGCCATTGAAACGGCGCCTCTCATGAGACCAGCCCACCAAATGATCACCTAAAATGAGGAAAAAAGAAAAAATTGTAAGCATAACTTATTAACAGTAAGCACAAGAAATATATAAAGGGCACTAAATAGAAATTTAGCCGTACTTGCTGTCTGAAGGAGAGCTTCTGATGTTGTGATTTTTTAGTCAAGTTGGATAAGAAAGATAAGGGGAAAACAAACGCTGCTCTTCCAAGAAGTATTAGACCCAACAATACTGCACTTGTTGCTATAGATGTTCCAGGACTGCAGAAGAAATCAAGTAATACAAGGACTGTTTCAGTAAAGCAGATCCATCATACCATATATGGACATGAAGGAATGAACGAGATTCAACAATTTTTCACTCAATAAAAAAGGTTAATGTCTGAATGACTAATCACCAGTGCAAAAGATAACATAGGACATACCTGTCACTAACAAACTTCCATTTTTCAATGTCCAGGGCATCCATACCGACATAAAGGAAGATAAAGATCTCAGCAACAAACGACAAGGTAGCAAAAGAATGCCTGTGGAGAGTAAGACGAAAAATATATGATTAGATATACAAAAGATATGTCTGCATATAGATAGACTCGGACGCTGTGCATAGCTTGACAATATCTGTTTAGAAGACATACTTGGTAGTGACTCTTGAGCTCTCAGTCACATTATGCCAAGTATAATGAGACATAACAATACCACAAAAGAATACCGTGAGAATGCCACTCAGATAGAATAACTGCATAAAATGTAGATAAGTTAGTAACAAGCTAATCACAAATGTTGGAGGCATCCATATAACATTGCATAAGCTCTTTAAAACCTACCTCAGCCAGCATATAGGAGAGGTATGCCATTAACATCATAAGAGCAACCTCACGATCTGTAGAGTGCCTGAAATTATGGAGAAAATTAATTAGACTTCAGCGAAGAACTGTTTCAAATAGCTCTGTGCCATACACAGCACTCAAAATGGAAACACAATAACTGACAAATACATATATAGAGTGTAGACATTTGTCTAGTAAACATGTAATACGACTATACGAGAAACAGCCAGGGATAAATTATTATCATACAATTGTTAACAATTTTTACGTTTTACTATGAATAAACTGCATGTATACAACATAACACATTGGAATACCATTATACCATAGTTAAATTGAAAATACAATGAAAATGGCAAGATGTCCAGAAGATACCTGCCAATGTACAGCTTTTTGATAACAAAAGCACTAAGCAGACCTGTCTGCAAGGTGATAGAAATAAATTAGACCAAAACACGAGTCACATCGAGCAGTGTTTATATATATCTTTGTCTGTGTAATGCATGCATGAGAGCACAAGACAGAGAAAGACATTTACCAAAACACCAAGGAGCGTGCTTGCTATAAACAAATACAAGAAGTTGCCCAAAAAGTGCACCGCAATTGAAGGATTAAGTTGGTCGAGATCAAAGCTTTGAATTGCATTGAAAAGCACCACTGAGGTAGCATCATTGACAACACCTTCCCCAAATACAAGACTGTATAACAAAGGTGTCTCATCCTGATTTAGCACCTGCATCACAGTTTATAAGGTCAGTAATTAACTTTCATTCATTAGTTGGGGGAAGAATGCAAAAAATACATCAGTTTCAAACCTGCAACGTGCAAACAGAATCTGTCGCGGCAAATATTGCTCCAATAGCTAAAAATGATCACAAGTTAGTAAGTCGCAAACTGAATTCGTAGTTACCAACTCGATAAGATTGACTAGTATAATACCTAGGTAATCGCCGATATCCAGAGGCCCAATATCCATCATCTTAAAAGCTTGGGTAGCACCTGAAATAATAACTCATATTTAAGTCAAAAGGACAAGACAAATTTCCCTGCGGTTGGTGTTTATCAGGTAGTAATTATCTGTTTTACTTGTTCAAAATGTTTTCCAAACAAAGTAAAAGATTTCGCTTGATAAAGTTAGGTTAGTAGGAACTAACAATTGTCTGAGGCTCACAAATTATTAAATAACAATCTAATTATGTCAAATATCAATTATCAAATAAACATAATAAATCTAAAGAGGTAGGCCATACCGAAAGTTATGATGACACAAGATATTAATGTGCCAATAGCACCAAACGACGTGATAGTCATGAAGTTGACAAAAAATTGCTTCTTTTTCACCTGAAATCTGAAATATATTACAGAAAAGAAATTCATACATGAACAGAAATTGCGATCCATCATACTTACACATGATGAAATTAGAAGAAAAGAATAAGAAAACTGAATGTATAGATTGTCGAATAAGAATCTTAAAAGGGGAAAACAGTATGATTATGAAGCTTTTCTTATGACATAATACAGTTAATGCTCCTGTCATTGGTAGACAGAAAAATTATTTTTAGTTACGTAGTCATGAAATCGTAATTAATAATTATTCATAAATTTCCCGTGGTATCTGCAAGAAAGATCCAAAAAAACTAAGTGTAATTTATTTAAGATTTAAGTTTTTGACCCATATCAAAATAAGAAAAGATATAAATTCGCAAACATAAAAGTCAAGAATCCCAAGTCATTTATAAAAGAGCAAGCAAATTAACTTCTAGTATTGACTATGTCTCAAACAGACTTCACAAGTGCCACGTGGTTAAAAAAACGTCTCTGCCATTAAGTATATCGTTAATTATGCCTTGTTTTGTATAAATTCACTTTTTCGCCAAAAATGATGAGAAAGAAGTGCATTATTCATCGAATATGCTAGATTCAAGATCATCATATTGGTATGACTCTGGACAGATCTTCATTTTATCAACCAGTTTATGGTTTGTAAAGAGCTTAAAAAAACACATAACCAAACATTGATTTCATAGTAGGCAATAATATGGTGCAAAATAACTTACCCGGCATTGAATATTATAGGCGGAAGAAGGTATATAAAGAAAAGATCTTCACTGAAAACAAGAATATGTGAGCTTTTTCCACCACTTATCCATAAAATGACTACACCGGTGGCAATACCCTGACAAAAATCCAACGAAATTTAGCCAAAACAAGGGAATATATGCACCCAATATAGCTCAAATTAAGCATGTATATATAGACAACTTTGCACTTTAAAGTATACCAAAATATTCGGAAAAGTAGTTAGTTTATCTCGAAATTCATTGAAAAAACTAGCTAAACCAGAATAAAGACTTACAATCAAAAGGGCAGTGATCGACTCATTCATCCAGCGATTTTCCTCGAGAAGATGACCAAGGACAATACAAGCACATAGAAGTGCGACAAACAAGTTCATGGAAACAATGGAGGAATGGTCCGAAGTGTTTAACATTTGTAACTTGGAGACAACAGATGCAATTTCAACAGCCATGTCGTCGTCCACCCTCCAAAAACAAAATAAATTACAAAAGTAGATTGAACACAAATTCAGATTATCGTTCAGTTTCTAAATTTCGAAGTCCAGTAGTAATAATGATCGAAAATTATGTTTCTGAGCTGTCCATTTTAAGAACCTTCTGATTCCATCAGCATAAGAATCTCTGCAATAATCATAGCATCAAATAAGCATATAGTAAATATTTTGCATTAAATATTTATTTAGTAGCAAGCAATATACATATTCCTAATTCCAAAAAATAAGCAGAAAAAAGGGAATTAACCCCCTAAATTGAAGTATGTTGGATATAAATCATATAATTTTGCATAATTCAAAATATGTCAGAACTCGCCACGAACCAGATTCAAACAAAAATTTGTACATAACTAAAATATGAAATCTAGGAGGAAATAAGGTTTAATAAAACAAACATAATTATTAAGAATATGGCGCAAAAAATTGAAGATGAAAAGGGTTGTAGAGAAAACCCTGATGAAATTGATTTAAGAGCATATAATATAATTGGTAGAGTAGAAAGAGAATAAGAGAGGTAAGTGCTGACCAAAAGGGTTGATGGGAGCATTATGAAGAATGAATCTGTGAGAATCGTTCGAATTGCCGGTAAATATGAATAAGAGGTATTTGAAATGAATGAACGTGAAGGTAGTTGGAGATGGAAATGAGAAAGTTCTGGAAGGAAGAGATGAATCTGAAATGAAATGAAATGAATATAACCTACGACTACGATACGACGACGATGGATGCGTTGTGGTTAAGCAGGTAGATGAGTGATGTGTTGTGTTATGAATGAGCTGGCGTACAAAATTTTGATCGTTACTCCTCGTCGTCTATGGTTATCTTAATGAAATGATGTTTGTTGCTGTCAGATATTCTTGTTTTTCTATACCAACGTCGTTGGGATTAATTACTAGTAACACAATTGCTCAAAAAATTATAATTCCTTTTTATTTTTTATTTTTCTTCATTTTGTCGTTGTGTCGTTTTTTTATGGTGTTGTTTATTTTATATTTTTGTGTGGTATTTATTCGGTTTTAATTAAGTGTATATTTAATTAATGATTTTTGGCGTCTTTAAAGTTATAGATTTGGAGATATAGATATTTCAGACATTTAAATTTTATCATATTTGTAGGTTTTTAATATTTTGTAGCTATTTTGTCGTTGCTATTAAAGTGGGTGATATGGTTTATTCGTAGATTAATTAATATTATCTGTGTGTCAAAATATAAGTCGTTTTGACCATATCACATAAATTAAAAAATATAATCATTTGTTGTATGGAAAAGAGAAATTATGAATTAGTTTATAAAATTATCATTTATTAATGATATGAAGAAGTACAAGAAGAGAGAGTAGTAAATAGTTAAAAGTATAATATAAAAAATAGCATTAAATAATTGATATTGTAAAATAACTTATATTTTGATACACATTTTTTTGCCAAAGTAACTTATATTTTAGTACATAAGAAATATTGTATTCCATTGAAAAAAGAAAGAAAAGTTTATTATTGGACTTTTGTTCATTTCATCTTAAAGATAGAAGGATCATTTGTTTGTACCAAAAATAGAAGGATCCTTTGTTAGTATTTCCCTTTTTAATAAGAAATTGTTATTTTAGATAGCTGTTCTTCGACTTTGTATTGTTTGCACCGAAAAAATATGTAATAAAAAAAGACATTTCTCGATAAAATTTGTATAATTGAAAAATATTTCCTAATAAAATTTATACCGTCAAAAAAATCTCCTAATAAATTTTACATTGCACAATAATTTTTTTTGTATGAACCGAGTTTTCTCTATCTACAAGTGCAAATGTACTAATCTTGACACTAAAATTATTACTCCCTCCGTCCTTTTTTATAAGACCATTTTTGACAAAATTGTCTTATTCATTTATCTTGTTTTGACCGTATTTTTTTAATAATTCATAGATGTAAATATTAGCATATAAGATCTTGTTTGATTTGTTTTGATGAGTACTTTCAAAATATCAAATTTTTATAATTTTTACTATTAGACAATTAAAGATATTAGTTGTCAAAATTGTACATTGACGTACGTGCAGTGGTCAAAAGAGGTCTTATAATTAGGGACAGGAGTATTTTTTATTATCCTTTCGATTGACTTTTTGCTGACGTGATAGACAAAAAAATCAACTTTTTGTTGACGTGAGAGTTGAATTTTGTCTATCAAATCAATAAAAAGTCAACAAAATAGAGTAATAAAAAAATTATTTTTTACAAGAGGTAATCCAAAATAATAATTTTAATATAGGTAAAACGCCTATAAGAGTAAAAACCTATTAACCTAATAATTTAACATTCTTGCATCTCTAATGATATTACAATAATTTCACTTTTACATATCATAACATAACAGTATTTTATAATAAATTTTTTAATTCTATATTGTCTATTAATATAAATAATTGATATTTTAATTCAGCTAAAAAAAATATTCACGATGGAAGAGGACTTTTGTTACGTCATTCTTAAGAATAACACGAAGATTTTCTGGAGAAGAACTACGAGTCAAGAACTCGACATCTGATGAAGCTCCAGATTTAGCGAAAAAATATGCACATTGATTCTCTTCTCTAAGTGTGTGATAGAGCAACTCATTTATATTCTGGATCAACACAACATGAATATGATACTTGACTTGTGAACTTTTGATGAGGTTGAAACTGTGTAAATAGTCAAAATAACAGACAAGTTCATCAATATTCATGTATTTGACCAACGATAGGCCCCTGTAGATATATATAGCAGATACTTCTCCAAGCAAAATGTCAGAAGACCTTTGAATGGAGTATGAGAAACCTGCAATATAATGTCTGAATGTGTTTCTAATAATGTTGTCGAATCCAGCTCGAATAGGAGAACCAAGACAACTTTCATCCACATTCAGAATGATATAGGAATAGTTATTGTTGTTCCACATGATATGTCTATCCTCTAACTCGTTGTTAGAAGCGGAAGAGAAACAATTTTGTAATGTTTTCGATCATAGTTCGAATGTTGAAAGAGAATCGACTTAAGGACCAAGTATCAAGAGATACATCAAATTGCGGTGTCGACAGGACCCCAAACTACAATTGAGAAAGTGAAAGCATGTGCAACTATAATACTCAATTTGAGCCAATCATACGCATTTGAGCTTGAGAAGAAACTCAATAATAAAAAATTTAAATGAGAAATTAATTATACGAATACAAATCAGATGTAACAAAGAAATCACACTATTTCACACAATTTTAGATCACAACCATTCATTATCAAATTGGACAATTCTAATTTGTTGAAAGCAATTCCGTCAAAAAGAATTTTCTTTAAAGCAAAATAAACAAAAAACAATCTCAGACGTTAATTTTAGATCGGATGATCAAGATGAATAAGTGTATGACTCAGTCCAATCACGAATGCTATGAAATGCTAAAGTTCATCTCCGTTTTTCTCGCATTTATGTCAAAAATGCACGTGACTTGATGCATCAACGGAAATCTCATGAATGTGTAAATGGCGGGTATACCTGTCACTGCACCCTAACAAGTAACAACCATATATATTATGTATGTCCTCTATAATAAGTTAATTAATAACCACGGGAATCCATCTCAAAAGTACTCTTAAAAGTTTAAATTATAGCCTTTAAAAATCAACAATGTCTAAAAATAAGAAACCTTATACATGGAATGGACACCACATAATTTGTATACACCTATAGGACACTCACACCTACATATAGTCTTCTTGGGTATTTTTGTTAACATCCCATTCGCTGTATGCAATATACACATTGAGATAAATAATAAAAGAGAATGATATAAATTTGTCAATTGTGATGTAATATAAATAGATAATCAAACGTCAGTCGATTTAGTGGTGATTGATGCTAAACTTAGTAGAAAGGACCATAGTTTGATCCTTCAACTACACTTAAGAAAGGATAAAAATCACTTGACACCAAAACTCGTCTCGAATCCAATTAATTGACCTAGTGTGCCGGATATTAATTCTGAAATAAGAAAAATAAAAAGAGATAGATACAAAATGAAATATTAAATGAGTGTAAAGAATTAAAGGACGTATATATAGGGGTGTTTCACGGGTACGAATGGTCTGTTCACAGTGACGGATATAGGGGTGGCCGGGCTAGGCAGCCGCACACCGCCTAAAAAATGAAATTACTAATATACCCTAGACATTTTATTAAAATAACAAAGTTATACTCTATATATGTTATTTTGCGTCACAAAACAACAAAATGCATGACTAGCTGAGTGGTTGAAACTGAATAATTAATGCAAGAGGCTTGAACACATGAAAACTTTAAGATTAGAATAATTAAATTAATACACCTAATTTTATAAAAATAAATATTTTTATGAATCAAAAATATTATTCGCCAACTATTTTCTTATTGATGCTAATTTCTTATATATTTGCATTCAAAGAATTCAATATTCACTATTATCCTAATTTATGTTAGTTTTGGTAACTAACATTTATTTATCATATTTTTTAAAACGATAGAAAATGAAATATCTTTCAAAAATATTCATTTACTTATTATAATATTTTAAAGTATTTAATATAATTTTTTCATATTATAATATTTTAATTGCGAGCCTGAATTTTTTTCGTGGATCCGCCACTGCCTGTTCAACCCGGTGACCCTACTCAATCCACATTTACCTGAATTTGTTTAGGTGTGGTTCTTACATTTTTTTATTTTATTTTTTATAATATAGTTTACGATTTTTATGTGTTAAAATCTTAAGTTTTAACATTATATTTGAATTGTTTCATGTAATTTTAAGTGGACTAGTAAAATTTAGTCTAAACTTTGAAATTTTCATGAAATAAAGTGTTACTCCCTCCGGATTCCTTTTTAACTATCATAGTTCACCATTGTATGCATATCTTTGACCACTAATATTATTTTTTTTAACGGCAAAATATATTATTATTACTTAAATCTTCGCACAAGATGAACAAAGACTTGTAAAAGCGGACTACAAAACAAAAGTGTCGTGTATAAGCGGAACACCAATGAAAAATATCGAAAAAGACGCTACCTAATAAAGTCTTGCTTCTAATCTCATTATTAGAAGAACACTAACAACTTCTAGACCACCATATAAATTATCGACCCGATCCAAAAAGATGTCACTAGACGCTAACTCTCGATCTCGAATCAAAAGTGATCGACCCATCATAATCCAAAACACAGCTCCACGAGTAAAAAAATGACGGGGGCAATGGTAGAATAATGAAAACTTAGGTAGACAAGTCTCAGCTCGTAGTCCGCCTTAACTATGAACGGATCGGGTAACATATATCGGTTTCATACAATACCGAAACCAATTAACTATGAACGGATTGGGTAACATATTTGACTAAAATTGGTCCAACCTAACCCGTGAACATCCCTACGTACATATATTATTGTTGGTCTTTTTATATGACCCATCTAGGGGTGCTCAAATCCAATCCAATCTAAAATATAACTGAAAACCGTAAAAACTATTTTTTTTTGGATGTTTATAGCAAAACCGATTCGTTCAGATCGGATTTCAAATGATTTCACAAAAACCGAACTGATCCAAATCGAACCAAATTATGTGCCATAAACCCCAACTATTTTTCTACTTTTTATCACAAAAAAAAACTATTTCTCTATTTACAAGGCGCACTAAATTAAAAACCATTTTTCTTTAACCGCAAAAACATGCAAAAGAAGAACACTCTCTTTTTTGTTTCGTTCCCTTCAAATCACCGTCTCTCAATCTACCATTGCCTCCCCCAAATTGCATTGTCGTATCACTCAGTTCTCTCTTTAGTTTCATCTAGCAATTTATTTTAAATCTAGCAATATTATTATTAGTTGTTTGCATAATTTGATCACTAATATCTTTAATTATATAGTAGTAAAAATTATAAAAACTTAATATTTTAAAAATACTCATCAAAACAAATTAAATAATATCTTACATGTTACTATTTACATTTATGTATTATTAAAAAATCAAAGTCAAAATATGATAAACGAATAATGTCATTTTGACAAACATGATCTTATAAAAAATGACGGAGGTAGTATTAAATTTGGACTTTGGGTGATATATATTGGACAGCAGCACCGTATCATGTTGCCCTGTCTGTTTATTTAGACTTTGTTTATTCTATAGTAAATGAAGTAAGCGACTTTTTTTTTTTTGAGTAAATGAAGTATGCGACTTGGCAGCTGTCAAGTGACAACAAGTCGAAAATAAACAAGTTCAATTATTGATCAACTGCCGGTTCTGGGGCCATGTATAAACGTGCAAATTTCAATTATTATTCTTTGAAAATTGCTCTTCACTTCCTATAATTAATGTTCACTCAAATAATTAAAACACTATTAAAAAAAATATTTTTTTAATAAAAATTATGCTACTTATAAAAGAAAATTTATTTTTTAAATTTATTGAGAATTCATTGTATTTGGGCTCAATAAAATTTATATTAGTGAAAGATACTTTTAATAAAATTTACATTGCTGAAAAAAATCTCTCAATGAAAGAGAAGAATATAAAAGAATTATAATCAAATTGAGGAAAAATTAACAATCATCTTATTATTTCATGGGGGCCATGATTAAGTAATAGCATAGCCATGCCCTTTTTATGTGTACAAAATATCGTATCGTTGAATTTCAAGTACCAAAAAATTATAGTTGAGTTTTTGTTTTAATATGTTCTATAGCATTTCTTTTGTTGTGAAAAGTGTGTGGTGTGTTAAAATCCCACATTGTTTGAGAAAGTGAGATAGAGACATTATAAATTACTATAAATAAGAGGACCATAAATTTAATGTTTTAAATAAAGAGGGTGGTGTTCAGTTGTATCGATAAGTGAAAAAATTCACTAAATGCAATATCTTAAAGTTTTGAATAAAAATGTTGTGTTCAAATCGTTTGTATCAATACTCTTGATTCTATAAATACCCTCATAACCCAAATATTGTTTAGAATTCTCTCGATTTCACATGGAAATTTTGTTCCATCTCGTACTCATCAATTTGATCCATTGATTAAATAAGATACACAGATTTTACAGTAGTTCATCCACACATGATTACTCACACACACACACACATTCTCTCTCCACATGCATCATTTTTTCGTTCCACCATGAAAATCGCACAGACCCCTTTTATTCACATCTTAAAACAAAATATTTTGAATTCAAGGAGATATTTCTTGAACCTCTTGTGTTTAGAAAGTGAGTCACGGAGCATTTACAGCGTGGTGAGAAATGAGAATACTGCTTTGAATGTGTTGAGGAAACGGGTTCCTGCATTGCTTGTGGATAAAAACTTGATTGCTAACCCAATCACAGTTTTCTCTTTGGATTTAGTCACTTGAAATGGTTGTGTTGCAAAAGAGACATGTCTGATGGATCTAAAATTGATTTTCATGGTGAAACTGAAAAGTGATGTATGTGAAGAGAGAGCGCATCTGAGTAATTATGTGTAGATGGACTACCATAAATTCTGTGTATCTTACTTAATCAATGAAAATTGATGAGGCCAAGATGAACCAAAACTTCCATTGGTCCATTATATACTGACCCTAAAATATACTACATTTGTCCTAAATATAAGACCACGTTTGAACATTGCACGTACGCCAATGCACAATTTTGATCACTAATATTTTTAATTATCTAGTAGTAAAAATTATAAAATTTTGATATTTTGAAAATACTCATCAAAACAAATCAAACAATATCTTATATGCTAATATTTACATCTATATATTATTAAAAAAATACGGTCAAAACATAATAGATAAATAGTACAATTTGGTCAAACATGGTCTTATATTTAAGGACGGATGTACTAATATATCCCTACAAACAATCTTTATAAACACAAAAAATTGTAATGGAGGGAGGGGACTACCAAGAAAAAAAGAACAAAATTAAATGTAGAAAGCATGCATGAGGATTGAGGACCACAACAATTCAAATTTATTGCAATTCTCAACAAATTAAACATATTTCAGATATTGACAGGAGAGTATAAAAACAAAAAATCCAATGTACATAACAGTAATGCTCTATCATACCAACATACTCAATACCTCTCTCTCTCAAGAAAAAGGAAAAATCTTATCTAAATTAAAACTATGAAGAAAAAAAAAGGTTTTTAAAACCTTAATAAGAAGGAATTAACTTCACTTAGGAAGCAAGCATGACATTTTTAGAAGTGCATTAAACAGCATTTAGATTCCAACACCAAAAAATGAGATTGATTTATAATTTGACTCTAAGAATGTTGTATTAAATATATTTAAGCTATGATTTTCTTTCCTTTACCCTTATCCTTATGGGTTCCTTTGTATGGTTTTGATAAATCCAATGCATCATTTGCAGTGTTTTTCTTCTTCTTTGTGAAACCATTGCTAGTAGGATTATTACCTATGGGACCTGACCAAGCTTGGAATGGTTCCTTTGAAAATGTATACGACATTGAATCCAAAGGGACATCATGAGGAACTATATCCGGATCAAAATGATTTGAAGCTCCCAAAGGAAATCCAAGTTGTCCGTCTTCATGCGGCGGAGGAAACTTTTCACTCTTGCTCTTAGCATTCGCATGAGTGATTAGACGCCTTCTCTGTTAAAACACAAAATCATAGGATTAAATTTTAGTCAATGTTACTTTTTAATTTCAATCGTATATTGCATATTTTCACAAGGTATGCATTAAAAGATGCATTTTTGGATCATGGTATTGCATATTTTCAATTAAAAAGGATGAAAATGAATTTTCTATCATGTTATTTAATTATGCATTTTTGGATGATATAATATTTCTAAAAGCACTACTATTGTGACTGTGAGACATAATAAACCAATGCATCAAACTATATTTATGATTATCAATAGAAGTATTTCTTTTAACATACATCGATATTGTATTGAAGCTCAGCATTGGCTTCAGGAGCAGGAGCAGCTTTAACAGCACGATCACGCGTCCGATGCTTCTTCCCCCCATCAACTCGAGCTTTAGCTGCAGCTCTTGACCTGAACATTCATATTCCCATAAACTCAGAATTGGCGAAATATAATAGGGTGGCTAACTTAAAACTTGAAGATGCAACCAAAAAGAACAGGGAGCTTTTCACTCCATGTATCTCTATAAATGTCAGGGTGTAAGAAAGTTGAAACAAACTACCATTATTTGGTGATGTTCCCATTCAGTGCTAAGATTAAAGGTCTATTTGCCAGGCACAACAACATAGCTTATAACATATAGTTTATAAACTCGTATGACTAAAAAAGACCCATTTGGTAACCATCATTTTCTCACAAGCTTATGACTACTTCAAGTTGCTTATAGCTTATCATTTCATATTTATAAGTCAGTTCAACTGTTAATTTTACCAAACACCACAAATTCAAGTAAACAGCTTATCCGCTATCAATTGACTCATTAGCTATCCGCTATAAGCTATAAGCTTATCCTTTGACAACTATAAGCTATCTGCTATTTTCTACCAAACAGAGCCTAAATCATGATTAAAGGTAATAATGTCACTACAGTTAACAGAAAATAAGTAGAGTTTTTCAGTCTCCACTTTTTGTCCAAAAAATTCTGAAAGAGGCATTATTATTTGCATATATCTGTAAGTTACTTGATAAATATAAAAAAAAATGCCTTCCATTTCATCCTAGATGTCCATATCTTTCTCCAATTTCTTTTTCCTAATCCTTTTTTATGCATCATTATTTTAAAAAAATTCACACGAACATTTAACACGTCTTGCTTCTATAGTACGCATAAAGCAAACTCAAGAGTACATACCTTCTTGCTTCATCATCACGCCGTTTAACATCCATTTCCTTGGTTGGGGGATACTTCGGAAGACTAGAAGGATCACAAGCATAAGGTTCTGTTGAAAAGAACTGCAAAAAAGATAGGACAGACAAGCAAATATAAGGTCATGAGTATAAAAAAGAATATCTAAATTTGACGAAGATAACATCTACATCAGATTCATGGGAAGTTTCATTTTATTAACATTAATTTTGGAATGTCCACATACTTTATCCTGATCATATGAAACACGTCATTAAATCTACATTAACTTATTGTTCCAAAGAAAAAAGACAGCAAATTGATCTTCCCAGGTAACTACAATTGGGCA
Organism: Trifolium dubium; assembly: GCA_951804385.1. Lineage (NCBI taxonomy): Eukaryota > Viridiplantae > Streptophyta > Magnoliopsida > Fabales > Fabaceae > Trifolium > Trifolium dubium. Next base: position 25,860,658 of record OX638074.1, on the reverse strand, counting down.
GTTAGTCGTTTAGAGTTAGTTAGTGGGTAAATAGAGAAATACAACATGATTCTAATAGATAAGAAGGGTTGATAGCTATGGATATGCTGTCATTTTAAGAGTTGGAGCTCAGCAACATTGTAATCAGTGGAGATTTTCCCTATTATTTCGTAAATGATACCAGTCCTATCTGAAACAAATAACCCACCATTTTATATTAAATCAAACTTGTTGATCCTACTCCAATAAGGGATACATATTTTAAAGGCAAAACTGCACCAAAGGTTCTTAATTTAAAGTTTCAAACATGTCTTCTATCTTTTTTATGTCAACTTAGTAATTTATCTTTAAAAATGTTACATTGTTGAACCAACTTTTATTTTTAGCCCACTTCTATTACAACTTTGTGTACACAATCATTGAATGATATACTATAAAACTAAAAAAGATCATGTTAATTTTTTTGGATTAGATAGTGTTGTGACAATCATTATGATGTAACTTATATGTTAACTTGATGAATTGAAGATGTAGTTTACATTTCTGAATGGTCAAATAAGACTTTTGGTAACATACACTATATAGTATATACATAGATGTAAAATGAAGTTTGGTCCAATATTTTGAAACTATAAATAAAGTTAAAGGACACATGGTGTAGTTTTGCCTATTTTAAAATATAAACAAACTTTGAGAGATATCTACATCCTCAGACTGGTATAGAATTCCAATGGTTTTCCTCAGTCTCAGACATCAGAAGAATCTACTGGCAATCAATTGTGGTTAAGGAACATACATGCCTAATAAAACTAGTTACACATAATAAATAAGTCATAGAGTTCACACGAGAGTCTTAAATATGGGTTCAAGGCAATCTATATGCACCGAGAAAGAATAGATCAGGATCAAACAGAATAAGACAGTCTAATTGGCATGAAATAGTAAGATCAATAATAATGCCGTATATTATTAAGAAACACCATGCTTGGATTATAATGACAAATAGGTTAAGAATTTTCAAAAACCCACCTCACTTCTTAGAGCATCCGAAGCACTCTTCCGTTCTACTGGATCAATTGCAAGAAGAGAATCGACAAGGGGCAGAGCAGAAGGTGGAAATTCTTTAAATACATCTCTTATGCATCTTTTGTATGGCTCTCGAGGTTTGAACAGGGTAGCATTAGGCAACTTTGACTTTTTCCAATACTCATCAGAAGGTGAACCACAAAGCTTGTATATCTTATGCAGTTGTTCCACCTGTGTAAAATATTGAACAAAAGAGTTAAAAATTATGCGATGGAGATTTCAAATAACCACAAAATGTCCTTAAAGGAGCAAAAATCCTCTCAAACTATGTAAGAGATGTTGGAACTAAACATAAGATATAATATATCACTTAAAAAGGGTGAAAAGTGAAACAGACTTTGGAAATGCATTTTCACAGAATACAAAAATCCTATACTTATACATTAAGAGAACACAATTTCCTAGACATCACTCCATCGCCATCTAACACCGCAATCACCATCTCCTCTAAATCCTTTCAAATGCAGGACGTGATTATTCTTCTAACTATAAGGGTGCATCAAACTATGACTTAATAGTAGTCAACTTAGACAAAATGTTTGACAGTTTGAGGGAAATAACAATGCCAAATAGTAATAGTTCAACAATTTCTATTGTGTGCAGTATTTCCATTGAGAAAAATATAGTTGAGCCCCACTACTTCATTTACCCGTAAGTTTTCAATGAAATATTTTTGACAATTGTTCATCCCTCGATAATAATCATACTCTTTTTTACCCAGATTTTGTTCTCAATAGTACAAGCATGTATATTAAACAGACAACATGAACAAGTGGCCTAAACCAAAGGGTATGAATGCTGTAATGAAAAGAAATTGTTCATTGAGTAGGCAACGAAGCAATTATCCACAATAATCAGAGAGACTAGAAGAAGTAACAAGCAGTTACAACCTCTCCAATTACTAGATTTTACATTTTTCGAGTACAATTCGATTTATTCTAATTTTGCTAATAAATTTTAAAGCTCAATAGAGACTTATGCAATTGTGTATGTTGTATGATAGTTTATCATATTAAACCAACTATTGGCATATACTGAGAGGAATGGAAAGTTCTATTAAACCAAAATAAGACATTAAATTATCACACCTCAGTACGACCAGGCATAATTGGTTTCCCGTACAATAACTCTCCTAAAATGCAACCCGCACTCCAAAGGTCCACGCCCACACCATATTCTGTGGCACCGAGAAGCAACTCAGGAGGCCGGTACCAAAGGGTAACCACACGATTAGTCATAGGATGCCTGCGGTTTGGATCAAAGAAAGATGCAAGTCCAAAGTCGGCAATTTTGAGTACTCCTTCATTGTCAATCAGAAGATTTGATCCCTTAATATCGCGATGAAGTACATGTCGAGTATGACAGTGCTCAAGTCCTGATAGCAGTTGAGTCATGTAACATTTTACCTGCAATAAACAAGTAGTTGGATACATCAAATACTGCAATTGAAAATAAAGTATACCAAATGATATCTATTTTATTTCAAATCATTAAGGCAAACCTGGTCTAACCTGAGGCTCTGTGAACTTGATGTCAGGGCTTGCAGCAAGTCCGGCTAAATCATGTACCATGTATTCAAACACCAGATACAAACTCCATGACATTCTAGATGTAACTAAACCTTCTAACTTTATAACATTGGGATGATCCAATCTTCTCAGTATAAGAATCTCTCTAGCCATGAATTTTACACTCTCGGGTTCCAAATTGTCAAATCGAACCTTCTTCAATGCAACAATCTTACCCGATAACAAATCTTTAGCTTTGTATACATTACTATACGTTCCTTGACCGATCTAAACAAAGGGGAAAACATAATTAAAAAACAAAACAAGAATTAGCATATAGACTATAGAAGAAACTTGTTAGCAAAAGCAAATGAAAGAATCTACACAATTTAAAGTATTATGCTTCAAATAACGAGAAATAGATTCCTTTTAACCCTGCCCACAAATTAATCATTCCAACAATGCACCATGAGTTTGGAAAACACTATCACCACAACTTGCAACATCAATCAAACATAAAGTCAGCTTCAAACCACATGCACCCAACATATAAACTAAAGTCTAAAAATATTGAAAATACATACAAACCAACCTTATCTATTTTCTCGAATGTATCAGCCTTTCGCGGAATCCACCCATTAAGGGCTTCCCCACAAACTGCTGTAAGCCAAGATGGCCATCCAGCAGCTACTTGCTCCCCTTGCAAATGCTTTGGCGGGTTACTTAACCTCGGATTTGGCTTCGATCTTCTTCTTTCCCCCTTCGGCCGTTGAACCCCATCCCCGTCACTCTTCTCTTCCTTCTCCTTAACCTTCTTCACCTTCTCACCATTCTGAACCTCTACCACACTCTCCTCAGCTCTACTCGTCAACACTTCTTCAACATTCCTTTTCGACTCAACTCTCAAATTCTTCTCCTCTTTCACCTCTGCCACAATACCCGATTGCGCTTCTCGACTAATTACGCAACCCATTTCTCCTCAAATCGAAACTTCATTTCCTCGACATAGTTCGCTTATCTAACCGTCCGTTTCCAATCACCAATCGACCGATCGCCACACTAATCCAACCTAAAAAACAAAAACCATCACCATAATTATGAAATTGACTACAAATCAATAACCAACTTTAACCTTTTCAACCCTAATTTGGTAATCCTAGTACAAAATTGATGACATCATAAACTAAAATCCAAAAAATTATGCATCATGTGACAAGAATAAATTGAAAATTAAAAGTAAAAATTGTTGATGAATGGCCCACAAAGATGTAACAGCAAAAACAAACCCAATAACAAATTTGGAATTGAATTAAGGTCAAAGGTAGCAAGATTCATACATACAGTGATCTACTATAAACAAGGAAAGTGAAAACGAAAGATTATATTTTTAACTGTTTTTATTCACATAGAGCACGTGATGGGTTCAAAAAACAAAAGGGGCAAAGAAAGAACAAAAAAAGGAAGAAAAGAAGAAGAGGGTATCTTACAGAAACAGTAACTGAAGTTGAGCAGCTTTTTGAGGGTTTGTCTGTGTTGAGACAAAGAGAAGGAATATGGTGTGAAGGATTGGAAGATGAAAATGAGATCTTCGTACTATTCAGATCAAAGTCAAAGTTGTTCTACAAAACTATTTATTATTTCTAATAAAGTGAGTTCCTTTCTACTAGGATTGGAGTGTCCATTGTTAAGGCCCAAAGCAAAAGCTAAATTAATTAATGGTAAATATACGGCCGAGACGAAAGAATTCACCTTGTGTGTTTATAGTTTTTAACAGAGATTATTTATTGTTAATGGTGATGAAAACTTTGTATTTATATATTGATAACAAAAAAATTATTTTGTTAAGAGAGTGATTAGACCGACGATGGTGTACGAGATGGAGTGTTGAGCGGTATAAAACCAACACGAATACTTATAAAATACTCCCTCCGTCCCAAAATGTAAAGAAAAAAACTCAAATATTTTGTCTCAAAATGTAAGAGAAAAAGTCCAAACATTTATCTTTTCAAGAAAAATTTACTCTCTCTCTTACTTTTTCTCTAACCAACAACCAATAAAAATTGTTTTTACATCTTTCTATACAACTTTTTTCAAAAAAACATACTTTCAATCGCTATATTTTACTTTTTCTTAATAAGTGTGATTTTTATTTTTTCTCTTACATTTTGGGACGGAGGGAGTAAGTGTGGTAGAAGACAAAAAACATAAGTTTAGTTGCGAACTTTCATAGTTGGTGGTCGAGTCCATTGCTTTGTATGAGTCTTGACTAATGTTCTGTTGTTTTTATTTTATTGTCAAATACTGATGTAAACTCTCGTAGTCTTCTTCGGTACACCTTGTGTTGTTGGGTCTCTTTTGATATATATATATATATATATATATATATATATATATATATATATATTTCATTTTTGCCTGTTAAAAAAAAAAACAAAAACAAATAAACGTGGTAGAAATGAATATGTTGCGTTGGATGTGTAACTAGACTAGATGAGACAGAATTAGAAACGAAGATATTAGAGAGAAAGAGTTGAGGTAGCATCTATAGTAGAAAAGATGATAGAAACTAGACTTTAAGAGTATGTTTGGTTCAAAGAGAAGGGGAGGGGAGAGATTTTAATGGAGGGGAGGGGAAGGGAGGGGAGGGAGAGATTGTAATAAAATATATGTTTGGTTCATGAGAGGGGAGGAGAGGAATTTTAATTAAATATATGTTTGGTTCATAAGGGGAGGGGAGGGATTGTAAAACTAATTTACTTTTTTATCCTTGAAATCTCACAACACACATATTTTCATCACATGCTAACAAAATATTTAAAAAAATAAATTTCACATAAACATATAATAATTTAACAAATCAACATAAACCAATATATATGTCAAACAATACACACATATTTTAAGGCAAACTACATATAATATATAATAGAAAAGCTACATATAATATTTTTTTATTTACGTAAGCTACATATAGTATATGAATATATAAATATATAGAAAATGTATAGCTTCATGCTGTATATGAATATGCAAAAGCTACTGTATATAAATATACAAAAGCTACACGTGATTGAACCAGTATTAGCAAACTACATAAATAATAAAAGTTGAACCACATATAGACCAGAAAGCTTCATATATATACAAAAGAAATAGAAGAAATATGAGCAAAATAACTTACAAGAGCAAGCACGTACAAAGCAAAAATGTGATCAACGTAAAGACTGGAGGCAGACAAGGTAAACTTCAAGACAACAACAAAAGTGTATGTAACCTAATAATAAAATTGTAATAAGGATAATATTGGAATTCTAAAATATATTTAGGGTAATTTTGTCAATTGAATAATATTTTAAAATGCTTCTCTCCCCTCCCCTCCAAAAAACCCCAATTCGGGGGGAAGCAAAAATTGACTAATATTGCCTCCCCTCCCCTCCCCTCCTTTTCCCTCCTTAAAAAATTATTGAATCAAACACAAAATTTTAAAATATCCCCTCCCCTCTCCTCTATAAATCCCGAACCAAACAGACCCTAAGTGATTATGGCACATAAAATAAAGACCAATAGATTATGTAGTTAGTGTTGAGAATAATACTAAAATATTTACCATTAACATTTATTCATTTATTCTCTATATAATAATATATCTCTAGAGATTACAGACCCTAAGTGATTATAAACAAAAATCTCATCAATTATAAAAAATACCAATAAGATAGATTAGCCTAAAAACGCTAAATAAGAGAAATTTGGGAGGAGGAGTTCGTGAATATACTCCTAAATAAGAAAAATTTACTTTTAAATAGATGTTTTATAGAGTTTATACAAATTCTTCAAATTTAATCAATATTTTTATCATATTTTTAATATTAAAAATATATTAATTATAAACATTTATTTATCAATCTCTATAAAAAATACTCTCTAAAAAAGTGAACCATTCCTATATTTCTTTTTTTTTTTTTACTAAATTCCTATATTTCTTTTCTCTTTCTTTATATATATAATTTTCTTTTGTAAGAAAGCTAATAAAAAGAAAAAAGAAAAACTATTCACGGAGAAAGAAAAGTTCTCATTACACTTTATTTGTAACATACAAACACCGAATAACATAAAAAAACACATTTTTTTATATAGAAATTAGATATACTATTTTTTTTGACGCAATTAGATATACTACTATTAAGAGGTTAAATAAATAAAATAAATGTGAACTCGTTACCTTATGGTCCAAAAATATGATTTTTTTTTATAGGCAATGTTAATTGTTAGTTTTTTTTAACAACAAATATATTATTAATAATAATTACTCCCTCCGGTCACTATTATAAACAAAAAAAACTACCTACGCGGTGTTTAAGAAATTTAGTTAAGTGTAATTAATTTTCTTGATTTAATGTAAGACATATGTTAAACTTACTATATTGCCCTTTAAAATTACAAGTATCAAAGCATAAAGTGGAATAATTGTATAGAAAGTAGTAGCATTAAATAAGAGTATATTTAAAATAGTAGTATTAATTATTATAAAAGTAGTTACTTTTGCTTATAATAGTGTCCAAAATTTTGAAGAGTTTTTTGCTTATATTTGTGTCCGGAGAGAGTATATCTCTGCACAAGACGAACTTAGAACAATGTTAGTACAATGTTAGTTTTTCTCCTTTGCTAGAACTCAGAACTCTTGACCTCATACTCTTTAACTCTTAGCTTAACTAGCTTAATCAGTAAAAACAAGGCCCGTGAAAGTTCTTGTTTCACATCAAATATAGTAATAGTAATAATATTTTGAAAATTGTAAGATCAACTCCTTAGAATATTTTTAATAGGGTCAATTAAAATGGGTAGACTAAGTTATTTTTAGGGTCGAGTTGTCATCTAAGATTTAAACAATTCGTATTTGATTTAATTAACTCTTAAGTGATTGTTTATAAAGAAGTTAAATTTGACCCCACATAATTTTCTTTGTGAATAGATGATGAACATTGAATTTCCTTTGATAAGTAGGCGAAATGACAAGTCATTAAAAATTCACATATACTTATATTTCTTTCCAATTTTGGACTTAGTACAACATTATATACTTTTCCTCGGTTAATCTTTTAATAAAAATTTTGTTTGCCATTAAAAACTTACACTATGAGTGTTGAATTTGATTGATAAAAAATTGTTTTTAATGGGTTGGAAAGTATTATAGGATGTGTGTTGTATACTTTTACAGAACAGGTCAACTATTTTTAGTTCACCTACTATATCATATGATGTTTGTAATTAGTTTGTACAATGCAGGTAAATTATAAAGAACTCATTCATAACAAACCCACACTTTAGTGCATCAGCCTTAATGATCCTCTTAAAAATCTATTTTTTAATACAAATGTCTCAACATGACCCTTCTATATATAAAGGGCTTGAATTGCCCTAATTTAAGTATCTCTTATTCTCTCCACTCATTTACTATATTATGTTTAGAGGGACTATGAAACTAGTTAGCCATTTACATGAACACGACCTACTTAAACAACTAACTCCGATCGCTCGAACCCCACCACCTTCTCCTGTCATGTGTCTTGAGCGTCCATTGTTAAGGTACTAGCTATGACTGGTGTTTTAATCCGGCACTGAAGCATGTTTGCAATATAGATTATTTTGCTTTTAGGTACCAATAATATCTTGCATCCTTTTGATTTAGTCCCAGAATATGCAATAACCACAATTTTATATATACATGAATGATCCACCACTAATTGAAAAAAGGGACGTTACTTAATAAGCACTCCACATATTTATTCATTCATTCATTCAACTCCTTACATATTTTACACTATATATAGGTGCACAAGATCCATACACTAGAAAGGTATACACTGATCTTTAATATATGCAACCATATATACTAATTAATATATAACTAAAACGTGATCACATGATTATTTGATGGAAACTAACTCCATATATATGATTCATATTCATACTAGCTAGTAAAGTTGCTAATAATTTTCAGACCCTGGTGCCTTTAAACTTCTTCTCAGCTTCCCTACTGTCAATAACTGCATCATGGTATCCATAACGTCCTGCATCACCCCTCCTGTAATAATCATCATCATAATCTCTACCATCTTCAACGAATGTGACACGCGGTGCTGAATCATGTGGTTTTCCACTAGGCCTTCTGGTACCAGAACCTGTCTTGTCAGTGAAGCGAGGAGAAGCATTACCTGGTGCACCCCAATTGTCTAAAGGGGTTGGAGGTGGACTTTCATAGTAGTGACCGCGCTTTGCAGCTTCCATCTTCAACAAGTCCATAGCTTTGTCAATATCGTGAATCGGCTCGCTTAATTGAATCCCTTGTCTAGGTGCTTTAGCCCACTCTGAACTAATTTTCGGCCCGTTGGAATTGGGTCTGTTGTAATAATTAACAGCATTATCACCATCATCATATTTAGGATTGCTGCTACTTCCAAACGGCTTGTTGTCGCGGTTAGCAATACCATAGCCGTTACCATAATTACCATTCCTAGTAGGCTTGTACCCTTCTTTTTTGTTGTAGTCACTACCATACCCATTAGGACTATCATAGTTATCTTTCTTAATGCTACTTACAATTGGCTTGCGCCCTTCTTTGTCACCACCATATCCATTACTATAGCTACCTACTCCAATTGGTCTGCGTCCTTCTTTATAAGGATTTGGATCTCCCACGGCTGCTGCATGGCGGTCACCATGATATTCATTAGGACCATCGTAGCTGTCATTCCTAATTGGACTAATGCCAATTGGCTTGAGTCCTTCTTTGTCGCCACCATATCCATTATTATAGCCATCTGGACTGCTCCTTATACTACCTCCTCCAATCAGTTTACGCCCTTCTTTGTGGGGATACGAATCTCCTACGACTCCTGCTCGATGGTCACCACCATACCTATTAGGACCATCATAGTTATCATTCCCAACTGGACTAATTCCAATTGGCCTGCGTCCTTCTTTGTCACCACCGTATCCGTTATTATTATAGCCATCAGGACTACTTCTTATGCTACCTCCTCCAATCGGTTTACGCCCTTCTTTGTGGGGATACGGATCTCCTACAATTCCTGCACGATGGTCACCACCATAACCTTTAGGACTATCATAGTTGTCATTCCCAGTTGGACTAATTCCAATTGGCTTGCGTCCTTCTTGGTCACCACCATATCCGTTATTATTATAACCATCATGAGTACTCTTTAGGCCACCTCCTCCAATTGGATTACGCTCTTCTTTCTGACGATATGGATCTCCTAAGGATGTTGGACGAAGGTCACCACCATAGACATTAGTACCATCATAGTTGTCCTTCTTAATCGGACTAATTCCAATCGGCTTGCGTCCTTTTTTGTAAGGATTTGGATCTCCTACAGCTGCTGCACGACGGTCACCACCATAACCATTAGTACCATCATATTTATCATTTCTATTTGGACTAATTCCAATTGGCTTACGTCCGTCTTTGCTGCCACCATTGTAAGTACCATCATGATTGTTAATGGTACTACCTCCAATTGGCTTGCGTCCTTCGGCTGTTCGCTGTGGGCTATGGTGACCGCGATCAACAATGGGAGCGAATCTTTGAGGATTACGGCTAGCTTCATGATTCTGCACCTTGGTGGGGAACCATTCATCAACTTTACGTGGTGAGCTACGATAAGGGCTTGTTTGGCGATGCCAATCATCATCAGATTCATCTTCTGAAGAGGCATATTTTTCTGTTACTGGTTCGTCATAAGGCCTGCTAGTAACCGGAACTATTGTTTTTCTGGTAACAGCGCCTTCGGAGTAATTACTACCGTTAGTTTTAGGAACGAAAGGATCAAACGGTTTTATAACCGCTGGCTCACGCATTCCATTTCTCGTGCTACTGTAAGTCGAGACACTACGGTACACATAACCACCAAACTCTGCCATAACTTTTATCTACTTCTCTGATTTGTTATATATCGAATTCTTTTAATTAAAAGTGTACCTTAACTTCTCCTTATATAGAAAAAAATACAGTAATTATGAAACTTGACATATGAACCATATGCCTCCACGGTTCAACTAAGTAAAGTAACTAAGAGACATACGATTCAAAATTATTGAGCATGAAAGAATCATATGCTAATTTTTTTATGCAAATTCAACGTGGATATGGATTACATTCATGGTCAAGAATCTCAAGATAAATGTTGTCTACGAAAGTATAGAATTAGAATCACATTCTTGTCAATAATATGTGGACGGATCATATTAAATAGAATGGAATGGATGCTAGCCATTTTTTTTTAAATCTAGTGCTTTGTTTAAGTGACATACATCGTTTTCGACAAGATGTAAATGCATATGTTCGTTTAATGTTGGAGTCCAACAAAAAGAGAAAAAAGTAAAGTAAAGATGATAAGAATCTATACAAAGCTAGTATGGTGCAAGGAAAGAGTATGCAGCATGTTAGTTAGTTGGAATTGGCACATAGGGGCAACAGATAATAGAAGAAGAGCAGTAGAGGTGCGGCATCAAACAAATGCGACATGTTGATACTGTTGGGTTCATATGTGAGTAATTAGTCCCACATCAATTATAAATGAGCTTAAGTATATATAAGAGACGTATAACCAAGTACCTAATACGTTGGTAAACTTGCGGGGCACACAAAGTGGGTTATCCCCTTCCAACTGAATTATTTCTATACTCAAGAGTCAGAAATCGAACATCTGAAACCCTACTTAAGGGGCTCAATCAAGACCCTTAAAAACTTCCAAAAATGGTATGGTCCATTCAATGATTTAACAGTAATCATTGGTTGTTTACTTATTTATATTACTCAAGTCATTTATATATTACTCAAGTCATTTTTAAACTTTGTTAGAATTGGCTTTGCATAACATGTCATACTAAGCAGTAATCATTGGTTATTTTTTCTTCTTTCCAAATGGTTATGTAATTATGTTAGTCAATGCCAAGATTTTGATTCTCCACAATTAAAAACAAGTATACAGTTCAAGAATTGGTTCTCCACTTATCAACAGTAATATCCATATATTCTGCTTAACCTCTCCAAACACAAATATCACTTGCCCTTGTTTGGAAAATAATTGAGAAATTCTTCAGCTAGCTAGCTAGCTAGATAGGGTAAGGGGTAGAAAGTAGTTGGACCAATATTTTTGCAATATTCCACTTTCCAAACTTCCAAATGATACGACAAAGGTATAGTTACAAAGTCTTATTACCCCAGTTTACCATCTTCCCTACAATATTCATCATGTTTTATCAACCTAGCATATCTATTAGTACTATTCAATAAAAAGTTGAAGATGAATATGATAATGTTGTACGGATAATTTTTAGTGTGTATGGATACAATAAAACTTAGATTTGATTTGTCAGAGTTTAATTCAGTTGGTAAAAACATTACATTGCATGTAATATGCACGGGCCTTCTGACAAAACAAAATGCATGGACCGAAATTCAAATATTGATACACTCGCTTATCCATCTTAAAAGGTGGAATTCTAGCCACTATAAAAAAACTAAATTTTTTTTGGTTACAAATAAAAAAACTAAATTTGATTCTTTTTTTCTAGTAGTTTATTTAAATTGAATGTAATAGAGATAACCATTAGGAATTCTTTCAAGAGACTCTAAAATTTTGAAATGAATTGCACACTCACTTCGAATGTATTAATCAATAATATTTTATGTAATTAAATTTTCTTAATTATCCAAATACACCTTTATCGAATATAATAAGACCTTGAACCATCACACATTCTTACTTAATCGTCCGAGTATTTGCAGTAATACTCCCTCCCCCAACATTGGAGGCTCAAGATCAAAGTCTACCATCTACAATCTCCTCTTGCTCTTCCAAAGATCTTTCTACCAAAACAAAATGCAATATTGCAAGACTTAAGGCAACATATAAGACCTTTCTGTTTCAACTCGGAGACCATAGAATTTACATGCAGATGAGTAAAGAATAACCTTGGAGTCAATGAATAAAACATGACCAAGTAACACAAGAATCTCAGAGTCCATGGATACATAAGATCAAGTTAAAGAATAATTTTGAAGTCATCATTGTAGAAGAAATAAAGGAACACAAATTAATTCAAATACTTTTTTCATTAGTCAATTCGATTACAAAAGTAATATTACAAAAAACAAATGCAAATTATAACACTTATCATCTTGAACATTTCGCTCTTAAACATCGTATGTTTGGAGACTAAAATATTCAGTATATATCGAACTAGACTTAAAGGACTTAAATCTCACGATGGCCGAGATATAGTCATCAAAGGTGATTGAATATTGGCTCATTGGCTCATAGGCCACATTCCATATCCATCATCCTATTGTCCGAAATGAACATTATAAAAGATGAAGGGACTAAAAAAAGAGGGGGAAATCTTCCTTAGACCTAAAAACATCGACCTTAAATACGTCTATCATATCATCGATAGAAACATAACAAAAGTTTCACCCCGCATCAAGAATTTTTGAATTTTATAAATCTCAACGGGCCATAAGAAATGAAATGAAATTACATAAACAAAAATCCCATGTTCAAACTTCAAATACATGGAGATGGAGCTAGATATATAGCAATAATGAATAATGCTATAAGAAAATCACTTTGTTGGTTAGTTAATTAAGGTAAATGGTTTGTTGTAGTTTTCAACCACTTGATGAAGTTTTGCAAGGTAGATTCATCGGCTCTATAGTAATTTTGTGTGAATTGAAGCAACTGTGACCATGTGAAATCAGGATATTGTTTTGTCCCATCTATACTCACAATATCTTGTGGGGGTCTCAACATTTTGTCTTCTTTAGGGCACAAAAAGAATGCCAAGGACCTCCTCTCTTTGTACCTATTAACTACTGCCCTATGCAAGCAACTCTTGTATCTCCCATTTGATAGTGCCTACACAACAACCAACCAACAAAATAAGTTAACATTTCGTACACATGCATACCTTAATTATTATACTACATGCTCTTTGTCTCAACCAACTTCATATATGTGTAAATATTATCTAAATTATTCACCTAGATAGTGACATGTACATATAATTGGAAAAATGTGTAAATTCTTAATCTAAAATTTGTGACAAAATAATGTTTCTTGTCTTTTAATATTGATCAAGTCATAATATAAAACATTTTAAGCATCCTTTCTATTTTTTTTCTAATCTTAGATGCAATGACAAACACTAAATTTCACACACTAATGTGAGGTTTCAAGTTCAAACACGAGTGAAAATTCAACCTAGCTAATATTATAAACATATGATTTGTGGACAACATCTCTCTAAGCATATAATTACCAACAATTTATAATTTTAAATTAAAGACTTTTTTTGCCAACTTTTTAAATTTCAAGGACAACTTGACGAACTCTTACAGTTGAGTTTTGAAGTTTTAGTTTTATTTTTCTCTATCTTGTTTTTGCAAACAATTTAAGGCACGAGAATGGTGCTGTTATCCATTCATGCATGAGGTATGATGGTTTGCTGCATTGCTATAATAATTAATTGGAATAAAATAATATTAGTGTGGAATCTATATATATATATATATATCATCTATATTATTTTATTTTTTTGAAGACATATATCATCTATATTATAAAGCTAGTAATATGTTCTAATACATGAGGTTTGACCATTTGGTTTGTTAGTTAGTAATCATTTTCTTTGAACATTGACATACACAGTGTTTTTTATCAATATCAATTTCAATGTGATTGAAAATAAATTAAAACAATATAATATTCCTTCTGTCCCATAATAACTATTGCAACAAAAAAAATATTAAAAAAGGTGTTACTATATAAATTTTTAAAGTTTTAATTGATTATATTGTTTTTATTTTTATTGACTTTTTGGATAAAATAATATGATCAATAATTATTTCACCTAAGAATCAAACATAAGTTCCACCTAAAATTCATTAACCACTTGAGTTTAATGTTTTAGTTAATTGTTTTTAATTATACCTTCTAGTATATATTTTTCTTCTTGATCTAGCTATGTGAAATGATGAAATGCAATAGTTGTATATATGAGACAAAGGAAAAATGCCTCAAATTTTCGATCGCTGTACAAAGTTTCTTCAAAATTAATTCAATTGATAGCGATATTATTATTACATTTTATTAGTAAAAATTGGAGTTTCAACATTAATAAATACATTAGTTATTCAAAAATAAAATTCTATCCACCAATCCATTTTGATTTAAAAAAAAAAAAATACACAACAGATGGTCAGCATTCTAACAATAATGTATGCTCATGTCATGTACTATGTTTTACTATTATTGGTGTTATTTATATCTATATAGTACAAGTTACTCCCTCCGGCCTTATTTATAAGCAAAAGTCAACAAATTTTTTTGGCCTTAAATATAGGCAAAAGTTACCAAATTCAACTTTATATATTAATGTTTTTCCAAAACTACCCCTACTAGTCATAGAATTACTCCATAGTTCTGCAAGTAGTATATTTATTACTTACTCCTTCTTTACGTTTGGTTCCGCGTGCAAGCTCTGTGACTTCTCCTTACAGTATCTCTTACCACCTTTATGTAATTATCATGTTTTGGACTGTGTGACTACTCTTTTTTAAGCTTAGACTCTTCATTTCTAATGCAACTTTCTGGCAGTTGATACTAGTATAAAAGAGAGTTTTGTTCATGAATTTTTTCACTATACTCCTTCACTACTTAAAAATGGCAGAACCACATAAATTATGTGACATGCCCTCATTTGATTTGGGCATAAGTGATGATGAAGATTTATCACAACTAGTTGTTGAAGATTCATTAGATAAGGATGAAGAGATGGATACATATGATAACAACAATGAGGTACTCTCACAACTAATTGTTGAAGATTCATTAGATAATGATGATGAAGAGATGAATAGAGATGATAACAACAATGAGGTGCTCTCACATCTCATTGTTGAAGATTCATTGGATAGGGATGACGAAATTGAGATAGATGATGATGAAGACGTGCAAGACAACTTCAAGCATGATTTTGATCTCAATGAAGTCCCTGCTGAAAATGTTTTTAATCTCAACGAAGTCCCTACTGAAAATGTTTTTGATCTGAATGAAGTACCATATGAAGGAGTGGGTTTTGGATATGTTGAAGAGGAGATTAAGAAAGAGGTTGATGACATGGTCAAAATTTACATAAATTCTGCCTATCTCTAAAATATTTGATCATGTCATTTTGTGTCTTAGATAAAAAAAAAAAGAACTTGTCTATCTGATGCATTTCTTTTATTGTTTCATCTATGTCTATTTTGAAATGCTACAATCACAGTTTGATTGATCATATGATGTTGTGTTAATTTTATTATAGTTGTTATATCGATTATATGGCCTCACAATATTACTAGCTAGGCATGATATTATTTAGCATGAAAGATTAAAATTGTTACTAAGCCTGATAGTTTTTGGCATGTTACTAGCTAGGCGTGATAGTATTTAGCATGAAAGATTAAAATTGTTTTGGCATATCAATGTTACTAGCTTACCAAAAGATAAAATAAAAGGAAGCATAATTGTTTCAATACCATAATTAAATTGAGTAAATTTACGAAGAAAATTCATAACATCAACCTAGATTTCAATTGAGAAGGTATTCATGAACATGACGGACTAATTCCAAATCACATTCTAGTTGAATAGGTAGCTTATCTTGGGCAATGAGCACATCTTTTTTCATATGAGGAATTTTGTAATAATTGGATCCCTTGCTCTTCATGATCTCAATCATACACGATTGTAGTGTGAGAAAATTTTTGTTTGAACTCATGCAATCAAAATGCTCATAAGCAGTTTCCACAGCTTCAATAAGTTCATCAACTGTTTTAGTGACTTTCTGTTGCTGCAATGATTGTATGGCACTGAAAAAACCTAAATCCAAAACATTTAAGTCAGGAGAATTAGCTGGTTGACAAATCAAACGAATGTCAAACCCTCCTTCGGAAGCTGCTCTCTTAAATTCTTCGTCATCTGGTGAAACGTGACATGGTGCATTATCTTGTTGAATGAAAATTGTCTCGTTTGCATGCTCTCGTGGCCATTTCTCTTTGATAGCTGGTAAAACCTTGTTTATTAAGAACCATCGACTAACTTCTTTGGTTATAGAAGTAATAGGTTTTGTTTCAAGTGTCCCTGCTACTCGATTAGCACTTGACCTTCTTGCCGGTACTTTTTCTACAAGAGGAAACACACCGATTTTTCCTGTAAATGTCACTTTACGTTCATCATTAGATCTGGGTCTAGCCGTTGCTACTAAAAACATGACTTTTTGAATATAATTTTTGTTTCTGCAAGTTCGATAAGGGTCATTCTCATTAGCATGAAGATAATAGTTTGTTGACCTCTTGGACATGTAAAACCATTTTTCATCTATGTGAACAACATTATACATAGATTTAAACATCGGATTGTGAGGAATACTGTCCACGTCAAGCATGCTCAAGCAAAATCTAAGACGCTCTTTCATATTATCATCTTTCAAATGTGGCTTTAATGCACTTGAATGTCGACGCAAAATCCCTTCTTTTAAATACTTTTCCAATGTTGTTTTGCTTTTAATACCCAATGCCCATGCTAAAGATCTAAGATTACTTCGATTACTTAATGGAACATCACAAATTTTCTCCAATTCTATCTCAACTCTTTTACAACCGCAATTCTTTGTTTTCTTATGGCATGCATCACCTATTTCTTTCATTTGATTCCAAATCCGATAAATGACATATACAGATACCGAATAAAAAGAAGCTAGCCTTTTAACAATTTCACGGTTAAGTTTTCCATCATCAGAACATGAAGTTAACAACACTTCAGCTATAATTCTTCGTTGAATGTTATTCAAGAAAACACGTTTTTGTTTAGATTGTTGTGTATCTTGAACAACAATATTTCCTACATTATTGAAAGAGAAAAATTGAAGTTAATTAAATTTAAAAAGATAAAATAAGTTCATTTATATGTTACCAACATTAATTTTTTGCATCATTTTAATATTTTCTTAGACGTGATATTACGTGTTCATAAAATAGTAAGCCAAATGGAGTAGAATGCATGACAATCCTATTCTCTTCATAAATAAAAAGCTAAATGTGTTCATAAAAAAATAAAAAATGTCTTCAAGACAAATGTCTTAATAATAACAAGCCACTAAAAAAAACATAAAAAAAAAAAATAGTTGATAATGTAGTGAGTTTCTAATAGTAGAACCTTCATGTGACAATTCATTATTAATTTCTTCATCAACACCAATTTGCAAATCATTTTCCATCCCTGAAAATATCAAGAACAAATTATAATTAGGTTCAGGTTTGTTAACATGAGAAGTAATTATCAATTTAATTAATAAATTTAAAAATTGTTATAAACTGGAAATGGAAGTAAAAGACAGGTTCAATATGAAATGGAAACACAATAATTATAAACATAATATAACAATTCATTTTAGGCTCACCATTGTTGTTGTCTGTGAGATTGTTGAAAGAATTAATTTCAACATCATCTTCATAGAAAATTTCTTCACATGATGGATACACATTCATGTCAACAACAACTTCTTCTTCAAATGATGGACACTCATTTAAATCAATTGAAAATAAATTAGATTGGGGAGGATCATGATTCAAATCAATATTAAGAGGCAATGTTTGACACACATTCAATAAACTACTGATCATAATTTGTATTATGTTCAAATTTATAGACAAAAATTAGCGGTAAACTTAAATTTAAATTTTAATTGAAGTAGAAAGCGGGAGTCATAAAATTTCAGAAGAAAAGAGTTGCAGGAGGAGTACTCCACATTCACACTTCTATTTCGTTTCATCTTCCAATTCTTTTTTTTTTTCCGTGTCAGTGGAAAAGTGGAAATGCAACACAGTACTAGGCTACTAGCTGCCAAAATAATGATAAGCTTGGAACTGATTGCAAATACTAATGACAAAGTAAGGGCATTTTAGGAATATCAAATATAAATCTCATATAAAATTAAAAGAAAAACAAACTTCTTAATAAGTGTGCAAAAGGGAATAATTGCTTATATAAAAGGCCAGAGGGAGTATACAACAGCCACACAAAAAATGTGATCCGCTCATCGGTCACTTTGTAAGAAGCAAAATCTTAGATCTGCTCAGTAGTACGTAGTCATTTGAATTTGATTGATTGCAAGGAGATCATAATATGTCATATAATTACGCACACCCACAAAGTAAAAATATGTATTCACTTCTTTTTAAAATGATAAAATGAAATTATATTATCAAAAGATACTTATGATATTTTATTAGAATATTAGTCAAAGTAGAATATATATAACTTTTTGAAACTAGCATACACATAATCATTAGAGGATATAATTAAAAGAAAAAAAATATTAATATATACTCCCTTTGATCTTTATTATAAGAGATAATTTATTTTTAATGTTCATTGAATAATATAATTAATTTTTTTTTACCTATATTGATAATCCTAGTTCAAATGACAAAAAATGTTAAAATTGTGAAGTCGGACGTTTATGATCGGGATTCAAATCTCGGCCACTACATCTTATGTGTGTGTATGTGCGAGTTTTTCTTATGGTAAAAACCAAAATTAAATTTCTCTTATAGTAAGAACCGAAGAGAGTATTATTAAAAGTGTAAATTTTAAAATTTATTTTGAAATAGATAGAGTAAGAAAAAAAATTATAACTATGATTATGATGTAAGTAATATTTTGAGAAGGGCTTAGTATATCTACCGTAAAAGTATCACCAATGTTAACAACAAATGCATCTGAACGAGGTGTAACCGTTTGCCATTTTTGGTCAGCAAAGACATCAAGACCTCCAACTTGATCTTGATGAAGTATTGTCAATGTTGTTGGGTCACAATGTGGTCCTGTCCCTAATGCAACACTTGGTTCTTGGCATGATGGATAATAGTTGCATCTCATGATAGAACAACCTTCTTCAAATAAGTACTTATATTCTGACTTTTCCAATCCTAAGCTTATTGCCAATATCTCCATCAACTTCATCCCTAATTTCTTCATTGCTTCACAGTACTTCTGGAATGCCACACTGCACAAGCACAACAAATTATTACAACTCATCATTTTTTGTTTGTGTTTATACTAATATTATAATGACAAAAATCCAATTAGTCCTACATAAATATAAAGAGTGGTATCTTTAATACTATATGTTATAGTGGGACTGGGTTTAATACATTACATTGATTTTTGTGCAATTAGACACACATTCCTAGATCTGCCGCAGTTGCAGCAAGATTTTGTAATAGATATGAACCATCCGATTTTTAATGATGGCTGAGATTATTTTATAGTGTAAAATTAAGATTTAAATTCGAATTATTATTATTTGAACTCAAATCAATGGTCGAGATTAATTACGCCGTAAAACTGTGGTGTTATTTAAATCCTAAAAAGTGATAGTGTGACTCTAGTGTCCTGATAATAGGTGACTTAGTGCATCTTGAATAAATACTAATTAAAATCGTATGATTAGAATTTGTGGTGAGAATATCTCACTCTTGGAAACAATTTTGGTCAATTTTTATTTCAAAATAGTATATGTTAGTAAAATGATACTTTTTTCATATATTAAGAAACTTTTGAAACTAATTCTTAGATTATATTCATCAAGTGTAGATTCAATATATTAATGACTTTGGCGTCATCAACGTTGTAGATTTGCAAATATGGTTATTTCAGACTATCTAATTTTGTTATATTTGTAGGCATTTTGCCGTTGTATGCTATCAACTTCGATGTTGTGAGTTTATTCGCAAATTTATCCTTTTTAATTTTAAGCGATCTTGAATTTATATTATATGATGTATTCTTTGATTTTGAATGAATGCAGTTTACTTTTAGTAAAAAACAGAAAAACTTTTGAAACCAAAAATAAAGCACATTATTAGTATATAGTCTTACCCAGCTTGTTGAAAGTCTTCTCCTAAGGTGGAGTCAAAGTAGTTTACAACAACAGGCTCAAAGCCATTATTATCATGAAATGGAAAAGAAAGTGTTTCCTTCCAAGGCAATTTAGATGAGAATCTATCACCATGAGCCCCTGAATAACCCCACATTGAACCCTTCATCTTACGAACACAAAGTTTCTTATCAATTGGTTGCTTAAAAAATCCATCCATTTGATCATAAGCTTCATCAATGAGACTCAAATCAACACCATGATTAATCACTTGGAAAAAACCATGTGTTGAACAAGCTTTAGATATGAGTTTTGCAACATTTTTTGTGGCATCTTTGTTACCTTTAAGAAACCCATCAAGGTCTATTAATGGTGCTTGAAATTCTTCATTTGCATTCGCTAGATACTCTTTTGGCCAAACAAAGTTCATTGGAACATTACGTTGTTTTTGTAACCAAGATGGATCATAGAAATGATTTTGATGAACTTTGTTTTGATGGTTTAGACTAGACACTAAACAAAGACTAGAATCCATGACACAAACGTTAATGTGTGGAAAAATAAATTAATTATTATTGTATAGTTGAGGAAGTTGAGGAATGAAGAACTTAATAGTTAATACACATAAAGATTGGTGGGCTTATTTATAGGCACATATGTAGGCCAAGAAATGGCATGTATTTTGTAGTGTTGAAATATGGTATATAATGTAAGTGTAATGATTAAATTGCAACAAAACAAAACAAAAAAGCTCTAAAAAATGGAATCAAATTTGTATAAATTAATAAAAATGAGAATGAATTGAAGGTCATGCCGCATGTGTGAAGACTTTGTGCTTGAATTTGCATGCTTTTTTGAGTTAACCCAATTTGGGACGAATTTCACTACGAATCATGACATGATGATAAAAAAGGGGATGAATTGGATTGACTAGTGGACCTTTTTCATGAAAATTATATTGAAAACCATTGAATTTTGTATTAATAATAAGTTGACTTTAAATGAAATAATGAAATAAAAATTAAAAATAGGTTAACTTTTTTTAAGAAAAAGAATTAGTTGATTTAAATCTTAGGAGTGTAATAGTACTAGATTAGTGTCAAAGGTCGAACACATGACCAAATAGTTAAAATGATCACGTATCTATCAGACTATCACTTATATCATATTATGTTGGCAGTATGCGCTATCTTAGTTATATAGTAGTGCTTTGGAACATTAGAATTGCGAAATGGAAAATTATAGTAGATTATTTTTTAAGACTATAGTGTAAGTGATTCATGTTTTTTTATTTCTTTCTTTGTCGTTATTTTCTATCATTCAACAATAATAACGATGATGTAGACACATAAATAAATTGATTTAAGTGATAAAATTTGTGTGCCCTTTAAACAATTGATCATGGATATCTTTTATGGATCCCGTGTTTAAAATAGATATTCAATTGAAAGGAAATAATCTACTTTATATATCTTACAAATTCCTCAACGAAGATTAATTATCACTAACAATGGTAAAAAAAAAGAGATGTATCACAACAAACAAGCGAGCAACCAAAAAAATAATGGTTTTATATAGCTGCTTTTTTGTAGTATAGTTTTAGCAAATACATGTTCTTTTATTTTTCATTCTAAAACTCTTAATTACTATAGTCCTTTTTTTTTTTTTGAAATCAAGAATTAATCTAAAAAATGACATTTTCTACCTACTTAAAGCTCAAAATTCTTATGTTCCTCTTTTTATTTTGTATTTTTCAATGTCAGACAATATCAATCATATTTTGTCTCTCATAGTAGTTGCCTAATTTTCTATTATATATATTTTATAATTGCTTGATTTTAATCATGTTGATTTGTTTTCGTCAAAAAAAAATCATGTTGATTTTTATTTTTTTGTTTTGGTTGGTAAAAAACTATTAGGGTTAACAAATAAGGTTTCAGACTTAAGTACATTTATAATAATTAAGAATTAAGATTAAGATAAAATAAAATAAAGATAAGATTTAGGGTTACTATTAAGGTTAACATAGGATAACTCAAGTGGTAAGAGCGGGAGGACATATTAGGTACAGGGAGGTCCAGGGTTCAATCCCTGGCGAAAACAATCTATATTTCCGATGTACCAGAAAAAAATAGGGTTTCAGATTTGGTACATGATTAAGATAAGATATTATTAACAATAATAAAATATGTTTTACATAACTACAAAATGAACAAAAGTTCCAACTTGATTGTTTCTAATATTATCAGTAGATTTACTGGCATAGTAGTATAAAAAGATGAGAATAATACTAGCAATTAATGATAACCAAAACTTCAAAATAAAAATAAATAGATATAAAAAAAGAATAAAAGAAACAAAACAACAATGAATAAGGAGAATACATCTATAGAACATAATTTCTAAGTTTGGGTATTTAACATACAGATCAAATGTACAATGTTTTTGTTGTCATCCCTAAATTTACTACCGGCTTCCTGGAAAACAGCCATATGATCCTCACTAATACTCAATGGAGCCAATTAGAATACCTTCTTCATCTTGCAGACTTAAAATCCTCGAGTCCCGATATGTCCACCAAAAGTATGTTCCAGCTAGATGTAATTAAAAAAAAATTAGTAACACACTGCAAGCAGGTTTGAATAATGTCACTAAATTTGGTTATCAATGAGAGTTTGGAATATACAAATCTCTTACAATGTCACTGATCAAAGCAGGCACCTGACTAGAATCATTGCTCTGAGGTGTTTAAACACAATCAGAAGAAAACCTGCAAGCATTAAGAATAATTAAGTCTGCAAACCATGCCTAGGCATCAATTAAAGAAAAAAATAATGATAACAAGGAAAGTATTTATATGCATTCCATCCCAAGTCTTCCAAAGTTGTATGTGATACCATACCAATGATCATAATTCAAGCATTGGCAAAACTTGCAAAAATACTTTTGTGCAAATTGAGATAAAATTATATTGATAAAGTTTGGGCTTCATAATCTCACTATATTTCTCAGCATAAATCAAACAAAAGATTGCAGATAAGTATTTTACTAAGGTCTTCCTTCCCCTTCCAGTTGGTAGTAGAAACGAGAAAAAAATTTGACGGAACATATGCCATTAAAGCCATTATATTTGTAGCTAAGCAAAGTTCAAGATGCTATACCACACCATCAATGAAAGCGGAATTTCCAATCACCTCCCATGAATTACTCTGTAATGTAGGACAAGGTCATCTGTTTTCTTCCATATATAAGTTCGCACTGTGGCTAAGCTCATTTCTGGAGACAATATCTAGAATAAAAACACATGGCTATGTTAGATGATATGAAAACATACTATCTCAATATTATCCTAACTATTATCATGAAATGTTCATCTCATCACATCAAGATAATATATCCTAGAAGATGAATAAATTTTCCGCCAAGTATTTTTCCAGTTGAATAAGAGGACATTAACTTGATCATATTAAGGTATCTAAGGTATATAAACTGGTATTCAGGGTAATTAGACCAAAACATTTCAAAGCGGCTGACCAAGACCATATCAAAGCTTTAAAACATCAAAGGAAGAAAGTCTAACGGAATTATGTCTTTAAATTTTAGTAACATGCAGGAAACAATAATGGGTATCCGAAAACATCGTTAAGAAAAGTGAACAGATTCTAAAAAGGATATGCATAAATTGAAGAGTAGGCCAACTTCAAAAAAAAATACTCCCTCCATCCCAATACTTTGGTCCTTTTAGAGGTTTGCACATGGATTAAAAAATAATAAAGATGGATAAGTTAAGTCCTTTTAACCTTACTTTATTAAGAAAAATAATATTCATTTAATGAATGCTTTAGTATTTGTAAGGGAACAAATGATAAAACATGATTAATTGTACCTTGATTTCTTAAAAGAACCAAAGTGTTGGGACAAAACTCAAAAGCTAAAAGGACCAAAGATTTGAGATGGAGGGAGTAAAAATAAAGCATGAACTTGCTCAATGGTGTCATCTAAAAACCTAAATACATACAATGACATAAGACTACCTTGATAAGAGCACATAACTTGCCTGATTGTTGCACAAAATTTCGGTAGAAGGTTTAACTTTTTGCTGAGGTTTTAACCCAGACCGGGAAGATCCATCCCCAACTGTTTGGTGCTGTAACTGTGACCCAGAAAGTCCAGGGGGAAAACTACCTTCGGTATTGATACTATCCAAAGGTTTGTCAAGCACCATCTTTTCTACAACATAATTAATAACCTAGTAAAAAAAGTTGAGTTGATCATTAATAAATGCATCATTGAGCTGGGAACAATTTGCTTATAATATTTATCCAAAAACAAAGCAATGAATCCTTTTGGAAAGTACGATCATGGTCAACTACACAACACAGAGCAAAGAACTATAAATCCGTGAATATAACTCGGTGACGAGCGACAAAAGCAATCGACCAAAAATATACTGAAGTTTGTAACATTTGTTACCATCAGAGTAGAACTAAAAAAAATACTACCACTATTTTATCAATTATGTTTTCACGACACTTCACTACAAGTGAATGCTAAATTTATGTTTTCCCACACCTGGCATTTCTCGGTCCCACCCATATAAGCCATTTGGATAATAAAAGATATAGACAATAAATGTCAGCATGAGACCTCAGAGCACTGTAAAATGACAAAATGGAAAATATTACAATGGCCTCAACTATTGAGAAATCTATTTCAGTTAATGATCTAAATTAATCCAGAATCCGTTGAGCACAGAATACGCGAGGAAGTGGAAAATGACCTTTTACAGGAGAATTATGACCAACACAAATAACGAGAGGGGTAGAAAGAACTAACTATGGATGAGAAACAAAAAGAAAGTGAAGTATGATGAAAAGGACAATAGATGGAAGGGACTGGCTAAGAGAGAGAAAGGGAGGGGAGATAGAAGGCTAAATAGGAAACTAGTGGTAAAGCAGGTCAAAATCATAATCTTAAATTCCAAATCAAAGTCTATGTATAATACATAGCACAGGATACTGATAATTATTAAATAAATATCTCAAACAACTCAACATCATACAAATTAATAAACTTATTCAACTTGCTGCTAAATATCTTATTTATGAATTTACAGTAAATTCCCAATCTAAACCAATATGATATATGTTCGTATTTCCTTTCAATGTTGTCATTGGCGGATGATATAGCTAACTGATGTAACGGAAAAGGAGATTCCCATGTTGAAAACATCCATGATGTGGTAACATTGACATGGGAGGATAATTTAGGATTTTAACAAAATAACTGAGAATTATTTTCTCAATCTAATAAATTTTTTAGCATTCATCCCCTCCGAAAATTCCCAACCAAACAGACCCTAAGAAGGATAGTTATTGGTGAAATAAGGTATGTTGAAATATTTGCTCGTTATTAGCCTAGATACTATTTGATTTTAAGTTTATTGCATTTTATTTCAATTCCTTAAATCACACCTTAATTTGTGGAGTGTCTTTATATATTCTCTCGTCTAAAAGGAGCACTTTCTCATTGGAACATAGTCACATAATTCACAGATACCCCCAGGGAACCACGAATTGGTTCACGATACTTCTGCAAATTTGCAAAAAGTGGAGTACCAGCGAAACATCTTAAAAAAACTAGAATTGATTAAAAATAAATACGTAAATTAATTTACTTGGTCTTGTTACTCAAATGAATCAAGTTGTACGCTCTTCTATTTATAACTTCCTTTTCCTTTCAATGTTTACTAAATGTCCGGTATTGGACTTTTCTTGATTTTCCGATAAGGGACTTTTGCAACTAGTGTATTTCTATTATTTCCCCATTTGTCAATATGAAATATCAAAACTTACCTTATGAATTTTTAATATTCGTGGAGCACTTAGCTTCCCTTGAGTAAGGATCTGGACAGTAGAACCTTCACAAGGATATAAATAGAAACTGCATCTGCAAATGTTATGATAAAAAATATTTATTATATTAAAGTATATAACTGGCCCAAGATTAACAATCATAGAGGTTTCCAAAATTATAAAATGGCATTTGTGGTCAGAAATTCAAACCAATATTCGTACATCATAATTGCTATGTTACCGCCATTTTTTGGGGGAGGTGTGTAGAGAACAAACATTATATAACTATCAAGAGTCAATCGAGTTCTTACACGGAAAACAAGGAAAACAGGACCTTAAAACACCAGAACATGCTGAAGATGTTGCTTTGAGCCATTATAATAATAATAATGAAAGCGATAGATCGAGGAAATAATTAGATCATGCTATAATAAATTATATCATATGCAAATTACCATGACCGCGAGCAATCTTTCACTCTTGCTACTATAAGCATGGGTTACATGCAACAATTTAGAGAGAACAAAATTGAACAGGAAGACAAAAAAATTACTTGGCATTTTCCCTCGGAGGTAATCGATTATTCAATACACAGTCCAGACACCACCAAGGGATGTCTTTATCATCCTCAGTTCCATCTAAATCTGTAATCTTTTTCCTCCATGGACCTCCATGAGTTCCCTCGGTAATAATGGAAGGGGGAGAACCGAATGAGAATTCAAAAGGAGGATAAACCACGGTATCATTCTCAGGACTTGCATCAACCTCAATCCTTGAATGTGAAAGACTTCTAGTACCAATATCGTTTTCAGACAATAAATCCCCATTAGCAGAAGCATGAGTTCCCATTCTTTGCTTTCGTTTCCTCAACCAATGAACCAAGAGTCCTTTCAGTGTTTCTCGAGCCAAGTTAATCTGGAGAATAAAAGGAAGCTCATTAGCTACTTCCATATTTCATTTATTTGCGTCTTTGTGCATGCATGAGCATTGATTTTGACGTGGACGAATTTTCAGAATTCTGTCTTGCGTAATGAAACTGTAGAAGCATAGAATAGAGTACCTCGACAGAAGTATGACTTTTAAATAAATACTATTATAATACTATTAGGGTAAGCATATTAAAATTGGGGCATCCATTAACAAATTGCCTATGGCGGTTGTCCAAAAATCCATCACACCATGGCCATCGTTCAACAACTATGATAATAACATGCCAAATACATGAAATTAGAGAAAATATCAATATGATCAGAAATTCAAGAAAAGGGCATGCAAACTGCTTATGAAAATACGTTCACTTACCTTATCATCTTCAGGCTTGTCTACAATGTTAAGCTCTTGTGAATAAATATCTGCAGAAAAGCAATGGGGAGTGTCCAAATGTACAGACAAACTTCCAAGTCTGGTATCCACTGTGAACCATGCAGGAACGCTAACCTGAAGTAGTATAAAAAGAAAATATAAATCAAACAAAACTAAAATAATAATATATTTAAAACAAGTATCATTTCAAAAGGAAAAATAATTTTTGATGACAAATACATTCAATCATACCATCTCAAATAGCTCTTCCTTTTTCTCGTTGAATGGTACCTGCGTAGTCCACATGTAAAGCATGAGCTATTTTGAACTATTAAATGAGCCCAGTCAGCTATAGTTGAACTTTGAAATAATACCCGGTACAACAAGACTTCCGTGCAGATTACTAAATGAAAGTATAACTAATTCTCACCTTTCCATAATCTTCAATTTCAACACCTTTCGTGATTTCCCATAACTTCACTGAACCAGAAGTGTCCTATAAAGGAGTCATTTATCAGCTTAGAAGATAAGTAGATAACTATACTACAGAAGATAACTATACAACAGAACACATGACAATATTAACATACTTGGCATACTAACACAAAGCACCTTGATTACCTTAGTCAGCACGTGCCTCTTATTATTTAAAACTTCATGCTGTACTATTGCAGGGATGCCGGGAATAGTCAAGATAGGCTGTTTATGTTCAGGAACCTATTTATATTTGAATGGCAACAGAAAGAAAAATTATTAGCAAACCCTGTAACAAAGGGATTAAATCAGGGAATTTGTTTGAATTGGTATCATGTTTAGATATCTTCCAGAGTTAAGATTATTAAGATTTGATTTAATTTCCTTTTCTGCTTTATTTCCTTTCCTCTGTCATGTGAATGAATACTGTGTATTATCAAATCAAATAAGATTAATATATTCTCTTCCAATCGTATCAGTTATACAAACCAAATCAAAAGAACATATATCTTTGAATAGAAACTTGTTTGAAAAAGAGATTCCATCATATCGCCAAAAATGAAGCACTGAAGAGAGACAAGTATACAATTATATTTCACCTTTACTTGTGCATATGCAACCAGCATTATGTATTCCCAGAGCAATACAACATTTGGTAGATAAAATAATAAAATTAAAATTAGTGTTCTCAAGAAATAAATTTAAATATAACATACAGGGGTAGATTCTTCTAGAGACACCCTTGCCCTTGAAAATGACAAATTTCCAGCTAAAAAAGAATTGCCTCTTTGGAAAATCTTTTGAGGGTTGCATACTTCAGCGGGCCATCTGTGAACTGATGAGTCTGTTGATGCAACCCATATGCTATCATCATGCAAAGCCAATTTTAGAATTGGTTGTTCCCCAGTGCTAAGCAAAACACTCTCTCTAGTATGCAAATCTGTCAAGTATAACTGGACAAATCAAATAATAGGTCAGAATATCACCTTCACAAGTTAAACAGAACAAGACGTCGCAGAAATTCAAATTACAATAATAAAAATATCCATTTATTTTTAAGGAAAAATTGCACTCACAGAAGAGTCTCTACCACCACTATAAACATGACTAAATGTTGAGTTGCTAGCAAGAGCCCAAACAGAATCCGTATGAACAGCATAGGAATGCACACATCGTTGTTGACCGAGATCCCAAAGCCTACAAGGAAAGATGCGACATTTGTCAAGCATATAACAAACAATATAAATTACTACAACAACATATAAACACACACACACTGCCTTACTGTCAAAAAAAAAACACCACCTTAACATAGAGTCTGAAGATCCTGATAAACAAAACCTACAATGATAAATGTTAGAAGTAACTCAGCTGCTGTAGGAAGAAAAATATTACTTAATTCGACCTAACATAACTTATGCAATGGCAAAGAACACCGGACAGCATTCCATTCAGTATATTATGGCCAATCAAATAGCAACCAATTGGAACATTGCCAATGAAAACATTAAGCCGTTAATAATCATCATTTTCATCTTCTAAGTCTAAAGATACAAACATCATCAATTCAGTGATTTAGTCATCACAAGATTTTGGTCATCATTATAGTTTCTCAATAATGTCATAATTTTGGTCCTTTGGTTACCATAATTTAACTTAGAAGACTGTCTCATAGGCAAATGACATGGCAAGCAGATAATGGACTAGCCTTCAAATAAAAAGTTACAGAAGGACCAAATGATTACACTTTCAATTATTGACTAAATTGACAAAAAAATATTGAGTACTAAGATGATGATGCTTTAATTGTATCTTTGGATGATGAAATTATACTGCATGCTATTTATGTTGTAGTTATTCATATTTTGTGGCAATAAATAGAAACGCAAAAGGAAAAAGACAAAAGAAGAAAAGGATATTGGGAAGTTCAAAATAAGTTCCTAACTCTAATGTTTGTAAACGGTAACTTGTCTAAAGTAGAAGAAATATAGTATTTCTGGGGAGGGACCAAAAGAGACTTAAAGAAATATAAATACATAAAGTTTGTAAACTAAAAACGTAAGACAACTGGACAAACCTGCCGGTAGAATCTAGAATCAAAGCCCTAATGTTATCCGTATGCCCTTTTAGCTTCATAGTCTTTGATCCAGATCTTGGATCCCAAACACGTACAACCTAGATAAATGAAAAAATTAAAAGCAAAAATAAAAGCATGCTAATGGTAGAGACAACAACCCACAATCCAGCTTCCACAAATCAATATAAACTAAATGCCTCTTAAAATTCAAAGGTAATAACAGAAGCCACAAACAGTTACAACACAGACATGAACATGGATGTTACATAGTACCTTTTCTGTACCACCAGAAACAAGAAGTGTTCCACCGTCATTCATTGCTAATGCATAAACAGATTCCTTATGGCCTTTGGCAGCAACCGGAATGTATCCTTCAGTTTGAGCTTGCATGGATATGCTGTTGCTAGAGCCGATTGTGCGTAAGCTTGTCACTGGCAATGAGTTTCCAGAACTATTGACACCATTTGAAGCATCATCATCCATAGCATCATTGCACTTTGAAGCTGAAGCAAGTGCAGCTTCAATATCCCATATAAAAACCTCCCCGCCAAGGCCACCCGAGGCAACAATATTGCTCTATTAATTCACGACACTATTAAAGGATCAGAAAATGGATTTGATAAGATTCAAACTTTAAATCAAATTAAACAATCTATCAGATTCTATTATGAACAACGAAACTATGAAAATGAAACTTTTGTTGATGCACTTAAAAAGAAGCATGTGAAGTACCAATAACATTACATTTTTATCAGCTGCTGCAAGGCAAGTAGCATAATCTGAGTGTTGACAGAGCGTCCTAGTACATGTTCCTGTGGACAAGGCATTCCATGTCTGGCACAAACATACAGCAGCCAAAAAGGAATAACAATCATATCAGTACTGCTTTCGATAGAAGTACAAGGAATGATTACAACAAATTAACATTAACAATCAACAAACCTTAAGGGTTGTATCTGAAGAACAAGAAACAAGTGTACTATCACCCACAAGAACTGCATCATTTACCTGTTTAAAAAAACACTTTAATATAATTAACAGTACCTTGAGCTGTTATTCATTTCATATATCATAAATTGTGATGTTTTGTTGGTAAAGATGGCTCGGTATTTCACAATTCCAATTAATGATGTTGTATGTAAACTCAAGGGTCTAGGAATTAAACCAAAAATATATAAATTGAACAATGACTCCTTGTTACTCCACCCACATTATCTTAGGCTTCATTTGTCCAATCTTGAGTTGGGGGGTATCAGGGTATGTTGAGAGTTCCACATGCTGTAGAGATGGTCTAGGTAGTGCTTACGAGCTTTAATAGACCTCATCTTACAATTCGATTTATGGGGTTGAGTTATGCCCTGAACCCAAATTCTAAGAACTCCTAAGGTATATAAATAAAATTTTATATCAACTGAACTTAAAACAACTACAGACTACCTTTGCCGATAAAGACTAGAAATAGAAATAATATACATCTCAATCGCATTTCACATATAGCACCCATCTGATGTATCCTAGGCTCCCAATAATGATATCTAATTTTCACATAGCATAGTGAATGGCTTTCCTGTACTACATAACTAACATGAAATTCACTTAACTATCTAGCTTAGGAAACTGTTGGATATTATGTGGGGGGATGTAGTGTAGCTAAAGCATTATCACTAACCCTAGATAACAATTATTGTCGTATTCACGAGGTAATTCTTAATAAACCATAGGCCACCAGACAATTGCAGGGTGTTAAAATTTTGATTAGAGAGATAAGGATTACCCAATCTGAGTGAGATTCAAAGGTCGCCGAGCATGTCGCTGCATCCTCAGCTAGTGCCCACCTTTTTAGTTTGCCATCACGGCTTCCGGTGAAAAGATAATCAGACCCATCAGATGCTACAGACTTAAGTACAGCCAAACAATTTATGCCTGCACAATGCTACGGAAAAAAAACAAAAACTTTCGAGTGAATATAGATAGATAAACTAAAAACAAATTCAAAGGGTTTTCAACTAAAACCAGCAAGGTTGATGCAGAAGTAGCATAAGCAAAATGACAAGTACCAAGTCAGAAGGAAACAGGTACCAAAGTGTATGGTAGTAGAAAGATAGTGATAAGGTAAGATAGTGATAGATATTAACAATAAGGATGAAAGTAAATATACCGCCAAATGAAATGTTGAAAAAATGAAAGAGAAAGAGAACAATATGTGTTGGAAATTCCGCCTTCATTGCGGTCCGCCCCCAGCCGCCTAATTGTGGCATTTGACTTGCCTTCATTGCAGCCTCCAACACCTTCATTGTGTTGGGAGTGAAGGGGTGGATTTAGTCCCATATTGCTAAGAGATATGGCATGTGTAGTGTTTGTATAGCTTGGGAAACCCTCACCTTACAAGCCGGTTTTGTGAGGATGAGTTAGGCCAAATTTAAGAATATGAATACAACTTTATTAACTATATCAACAACACAGTTAACAAATTTTAAAAAACTGTTTTTTATATTGTATAGAAAAGTTATTATTAATTTTAAGATTTTTATGTAAAGTATATGCTAATTTGTGTTTGTTCAACATTATTGAAATAACTTATTTAACATTTTCTCTCATCTATCACAATTATAATAATCAGTATTTCTCAAAAGAAGTTACTCAATAGTTTTTTATTATACTAGTATTATAGTTTTATCTCATATAGTTCACAAGTCTGAGGCAAATGTCAAGGAAAAGGTCTATGGGGGTAAAGAAGCAGGTTATAACAAACATGAAACATGGCCGTTTTTCTGGAATAGATAGAATAAAGAAATGATGAGTTACCTTTGTGTCATCGGAATCATTCAACACATAGGTCAATCTCTTCTCCTTACGCGGGCGAGTTGAATTATTTGGGTTCCCTACACTACCCACGTGGTGCATTGCCGAAACTGTGGCATGGAATAAATGATAAATCACATAGCACATATATCAAGGAGTAAATTAAAGATGATAAAAAGGGTGGCATATAAAATTTGGCATATAAAATTTGGCTTCAACTACACGAGTCACCCCAAATAACATAAAATATACAATTTATATTTAAAAATGGTTGGCATGATACATGGCATGCAGATGTGGTAACCTTAACAGAATAACTTGCTGCATTGTGCAAGTGTTGCAAGAGAAAATCTAGACCCAACACCTTGGAGAGTCAAGCATAGACATTTGACTTTTATGCTCAACAATCTAGCCTAAAACTTCTGAAAATCCATAACCTGAATTTTCAAAATGTCTCACATAAACCTATCAACTAAACCCACTAACAAGATATCAAACACCAAAAGCAACGCTACATCTCTCTGCCAATCTAGTTGCTTCTAGTAATAGCTTTCTGTACAACAAAGCTCTCAAGTCTCCAAGGCACTATAAAGTGTAAGCTTCCGAAACGCACGTCAACTATACCAATGCCTTAGGCATAACCCATAAGTTTGTTTTGTACTAAAATAAATCCAGTACATCTAATTATTTGCAAAGATAGCAACAATTCATAGTACATCCAAAGTCCAGTAACAGAAATTTGTATTGAGATTTGAGCCAAATTACAAATGTCGTTGTTTTGAGCAGTCTATGCAAAGCAAAATCGGAAAAACAATACTAAAAAGCACCTCAAAAACAGGTTTAACCCCCGTATAACCAATAATTGCACTTAAACGCAAGAAACATGACCAAAGCTCCAATTCATATTTAACATAGAATTCATAGAAAACATAATGTGGATTCAAATTCAAATTGAAACTGAAACGCATAGTTACAAAGAAGCAATCGAATTTCCGAAATCATTCAAAATCATAATGACAACAAAATAACAATGATTAATAATAATCTACCGTTACGAAAATTGATAACCTAATGATAATAAGCGTTTGTCATGAAATGTGTACACATTCAATGCTAATTACAAGTAACAAAGAAGGAGGAATTAAGAATGAAGTAGGAACGAATGAACGAACGAACGAACCTGGATGAGTGAAGAAGAATGTGTATTGTTTTATGAGGTAGCTGGTTGTGAGAGTGAAAATGGATGCAATTGATTTTCATTCAATCGAGCCAGCGAGGATAAGATTGTCTTTCCACCACGGTAGGAAGGAAGGAAGAGATCGGAATCGGAATTATTTACAGTTAGCTGCTTGTTTCCTGATTTTACTGCTTGCTTATATGTGGTCTGGTTGATTCTCAATTTACCACATGTCTCTTCCTCATTCCGTCTCAAAATAAATGTTACAATTGATATGACATATTGAAAATTAATATATGACATAGGTGGTGTCTAAGGTGAGGGCTCAATTAAGTCCCTCACCATGTACCACTCAATTTGACCTTTGGATTAAAATAAATCTACACAATATCATTAGTTATTCCCACACTGGATTATTCTCTCTCTCTCTCTTAGCGTGTGTTTCCACTTTCCCTCTCTCTCAACTGCAAACTCAACATTCATGGATGCTTTAACATTTACAACACCCATAAATCAGTAAATGTATGTTTTCGTTTGATCATTTGTGAATTGGATTTCAAGAACCAACAACCCCAAATAAATTTTTTAACACTTTGCTTCTTTACCTCCTCCCCTCAATTGCTAAAGTTGTTCACAAATCATGGAAATTGTAAATCTCCAGCATCTTATTATATTCTCTGCGTAACATAAATCCCCTTCATCAAATTAATTAATATGAACGAAAGTTTTATGGATTTTAAGAAATAAAAAAAAAATTATAGCAATTGTAAAAGAATCTGTTGAGGAGGGACATGGCAATTGCATGGAGACGGTGAATAGAAAATGTAGATCTCATAAAATAGAATCTGTAGTTATGGAGTTGAGAGAAATATTTGGAATTTGAAAGTTAGGGTTTATTGGATGGTAGCATAAATTGTTTTACAAACTTGATTTGTGGACAATGTCTTCCTTTCTAGTAAAACAAGCAACTCTGAGATGGAGATCGGAGTTCCGCCATGGCTGTGAAGCGGCATAGCGAGATAGAGAAAGAACATGGATAAGAACCTATCATCCTATGTGATAATGACTATTGAAATCATATGCTCCTATTTAATCTAATGGTCAAGTGAAGTGGTACACCGGTGAGGGACTTAAATGGTCCCTCACCCTAGAAGCCACCTATGACATATTGCATGTATGTGTAGGAATTAAGACTCGAACACTTTAGTACGTCTGCTTATTCAACTTTACAGATGAAATTGTAGTCACTAAGCGGCACAAGTTATGGTGCATAAGCATGACTTATAGACTGTGCATAAATACCATAGATTGTTTAACGCACCTTCAAATTTTTAGCGTACCTCCTAAATTTTTAGGGGTGCATTAGAAATTTGGGGGGTGTGCTAAACAATCTGAGATGTGTGTTAAGTAATTTGAGGGTGCATTAAACAATCTTCATTATTTATGTGTGGTGCATAAGAAAAAAACATATGCACCATAACCACTCATGTCAGTGGGCTACCTAATAAAATAATAATTGATGTCATGTGCGGTGCACCGTATAAATAACACTATAATAAATATAAATTTTACAAGCACACGGTATAAACGTATACGGCTTTGAGTGACAAGCACATGGTATTCTTTAGTAAAAGGCGAAAGAATAGTCCGCTATGTGCTTATCACACGATTGTGTATCAACAACTAAAAAATATAGATTATTCATAAAAAAAATTAAAATCATTTAGTATCTTATTGAGATCCATCAAATTTAATGATTTATGAATTTTTATTGAATATTGTTAATCTTAATGAATCTCAATAACAACATCAAATGATTTTCAATTTCTTTGAAACTGATGAAACAAAATTACTTTTTTTTAATTAAAAAATTGACACCTTTCACATGATAGGATGCGAAACAAGCTAAATTTTTACACTTTTCGCATGTTATGAAACAAAATGGCAATTTTTAAATTTTTTACACCTTTCGCATCTTAGGATGCGAATGCGCGTGATTTCGTACGGTAAAATGCGAAACCCCTTTTTATATGACAACTAGCATACTTGTATTTTCATTCTCCTCTCCAACGCTCATTCAAACCAAAGTTGCGATTTTTGAAAGGTTTTTGACGTTTTGAAGCTTAAAATCAACATTTTCTTTACTCATTTGGATGATCCTACATCTATTTGGAATCATAGAACAAGTAATGTGTGCTTTAAATCGTTTGTTTCTTTTTGAATTTTTGAGAAAATCTATAAATATATGTTTTGTATGTTATAATGCAAAACTTATTCGTATGAAAGGATGCAAATTCATTTTGTATGATAGGATGTGAATTGGACTAGTATTTAAAATGTTTTGTTTTTGTACACGCATGACTGAACCTCCGACAAATATATCTGACAATGTTGATCCTGAAATTATTGTTGATCACATTCAACCCATTGAACAAGTTATAAGTAACATGGCCAAATATTTTTTTTACAAATGTGAAATATAAAGTTTGAGATGATTTAACCAATTGGTATTATAGAGAAATTTGACAATGATTCTGAAAAAGGAAACAATTTTTTCATATTGAGTTATGAAAGAGACGGCGTTTACAAGGAAAGAAAGAAGAAGAAGTTAAAGAATGAAGACACAGTAACGAAGA
This sequence comes from Trifolium dubium, assembly GCA_951804385.1. Classification (NCBI taxonomy): domain Eukaryota; kingdom Viridiplantae; phylum Streptophyta; class Magnoliopsida; order Fabales; family Fabaceae; genus Trifolium; species Trifolium dubium. The sequence goes on along the minus strand of OX638074.1, from coordinate 25,823,756 downwards.
AATGTGAGTGTCAGCTTAGATTTTGTGGTTACTTTTTGACATCACAAGAAAGAAGTCTTAACGTAAAAATTTAACTTATTTGGATGAGAAATTTAGAATTAAAAGGTGTAAAAATTTAACTTGTTTTGCATCCTATCATGCAAAAGGTGACAATTTTTTTATATTAAAAAAAAGCTATTTCATTTTTCAATTTGTATGTGTTTTTTATAGGCTTAAATATCTTTTTGGTCTCTGTATGCATACCAAATTTTGTTTTTAGTCCCTGTTACTTCAAAACAGTCTCTGTATCGACCAAATTTTTTGCTTCTGGTCCCTAAAGCAAAAATCTGCAGGAAAATTCTCAAGTTTCCTGCAGATTTTCCTGCGAATTTTCCTGCAGATTTTTGCTTTATTAACCAGAAGCAAAAAATTTGGTCAATACATAGATTGTTTTGGAGTAAAATTACATACAAAGACAAAAACCAAAATTTATACAAGGACTAAAATGACGTTTAAGGTTTTTTTATATTATACACATTCATGTTATAACGTGTAAATCTAATCAAATTAGTATTATAGAATGCAAAATGTATTTTTATCAACTTGAAAAATCTTGAGAACAATTCAAGGGGTCTTAAAGAGTAAAATTCCCCACTTTATTGGAGAAAGGAAGAACCAACAACGTTCTCCCCCTACCGTATGCCAGACTTGTGTTGGATTAAGAAATTATCTGAAGCAAAACAAATGCAGAGAGAGGAATGGAGGAAGGAACCAAACCAACCACGTTCTCCCTTTGCGTCCGGTCAAAGTAGTACTACTCACTCACTCCAGCTCCATTATTCAAAACAAAGAAAAATAAAACACTGACTGACACAGGCAGTGAATTGTGTGTTACCAACCAACCAAAATCAAAACCAACATATTTTAATTTAAACTTAACATGGCCGAATCAATTTATTGAGCCGAAGCGATTAATGAATTTCATCAAATAATAATATATTTTGAGAACTTAAGTTTTTTTTTTTTGAGTAGAACAATTTTTTAATTAAATTTTAATTACCGCCGAATTTTAGACCACTAAAACTAAAATAAAAATAAAATAAAATCTCTATCTCTATTTATTTATTTATTTATTTATTTATTTATTTATATACATTACGATAGTTCCACGGAGCTTTCTGATGCATTCTCAAGAAAATTTGCTTATGTGTCATTTAATTAGAGCTTCTCTAAGATTTTTTTAGATATTTTTTTAGCGTAATTCAGTTGCATTCTTAGCATGTTTTTTTTTTAATTTTTTTTTGGGAATAAATACCTTTGCAGTCCTTATAAATATACAAAATTTTATTTTTAGTCCTTAAAACAATTTTCAGCAGGTTATGATCCCTCAAATATTTCCTATCATGATTTTTTGTCCTTATTTTGTGGGAGAGGTTCTTATCTCTATTTATTTATATACATTGCGATAATTCCACGGAGCTCTCTCATGCATTCTCAAGAAAATTTGCTTATGTGTCATTCAATTAAAGCTTCTATAAGATTTTTTTTTTAGATATTTTTTTGGGTTAAATATATTTTTGGTCCCTATAAATATATCAAATTTTAGTTTTAGTCCTTATAAAATTTTTCTTCGACTTTTAGTCCTTATAAAATTTTTCATCTTCACTTTCATTCCCAATTTTTGAATCAACTCATATATAGCCTTTCTATTTTTTTAATGAAGTTGTGAACAAATGTGAAAAATATTACGATAATCTCTTCCTAAATAAATTGGAATTTTTTAACCAAACATAAATTAAATATGAATTTTAAACCACAAAAAGTTTAAAAATTCATATTTAATTCCTAAATTATTAAAAAGTTCTAATTTTTTTTAGAGAGATCATTATAATTTTAAAAACTTTTCTGCAAATTTTTTATTCAAAAATATGAATTCTACTTATGAGTTTACTTAAAATGAGGGATTAAAAGAGAAGATGAAAAATTTTATAGGGACTAAAAGTCGAAGAAAATTTTTAGAAGGACTAAAACCAAAATTTGGTATATTTATAGGGACCAAAAACATATTTAACCATAAAAAGATAAATTATGAGAATAATTATAGGGACCAAAAATATATCACAATGTGGGAGTTTTGTGATATATTTTTTTTGGTAGATCGAAAAGATAAATTGCTCCCCCAAAAATTGATCCCTGGAGCTCTCCAACCCATACGTCCCTTAGCTCATACCACCTGAGTTATGTTACGGGGAGAAAGTTTTGTCATATTAAGAAATCTATTTTCTTTGTTTTTTTTTTGTTTTTAAAATTTACACGTGGATTACCATGCAAAAAGTTCAAACAAAGTGGGACAACGATGGAAAAAGATATGTTAATTTACATAGTATTTTAAAAAATGCAGTTTGATGGGATTTAGATGAATAAATATACAATAAACATAGGAACATCACTATATGTGAAGCTGTTATAAAAAAAAATTCATTTGAAACTTTTTTTAAAAAAATTATTTGCTAAAATTTTTTAACAAAAAAACAATACACTACAAAAATATTTTCCAAAAATATCTAAAACAAACGCATCTTCAGTGTATAATATATAGGAATTAGACCATATTGAATCAAGACTACTGAAATTTCAAAATATTAAATTATATTATTTTTCTTTAATATAGATTAAAATGTCAATTTCCAATCTAAAATTTTATTTTAATATATTAAATATGTTTTTAGTACTTCCTATTTTTCTAAATATTAAAAATTGTTTTATTAACATTCAACTTTTAACTTCGTAAATAATATTTTGTCAAAAAAAAAACTTTGTAAATAATATTTTTTTAATATAACTTTTATTTTTATTCAATGTCATTTATACGATTCTGAATATATTTATTCTAAATTTCTGTCAAAACAATATATTTACTTCAACAATATATATTTAAACAACTCATAAAATATAATATCTCAAATTCACACCAACATAGTGTGGTACAAGTGGTAGATATTTGAGTCTCTTAACCATTTTGTCCCAAATTCGATCCCTAGCCGGTGCGTATGGAGAAACATTTGTTAGAAGAGGTCAACCCCTTAAATGGATTGCATATATCTCGAGTGGATTAATCTCTGCAGTTGCGTGCAAAGGATACCTTTAGTTTACCAAAAAAATATCTCAAATTCACTATTAAATATTAAAATAAATTTAAAATAATAATTTAAAATGAATTAATAAATAATATTAAATAGAAAAACATACTAGTAAACTTAACATCACCACTCCGCTCCTCACTCACGCTCCTTCCCAACTTTACACTTCAATTCTTCAACATCTGGACCAACCAAAATTATTCTTACACCACTATATTTTGTTCGATCTTTTTAATATTTGTTTGTTTCAAAATATATTGTTTCTAAAATATTCCATCTTGCATATTATTTTTGGTAACAAAACTACTTACACATCAATAATTAACTGTTTTTGCTTGCTTGATCCTTACTACTTGGTCTTACCATACTTTTTATTTGTGGTTTACTTACGTTACATGAATCAATCACTGTTAATGTTTTTTCTACAACAATAATTGCTTCATCATAACGCAACCTTCATCATGTTCCACACTTCCTTGTAGATTCTTGTCGTTTTGCATGACAAGACACACTAGTTTTGATGCTCTAGAGTAGAACCTTCTCTTACCTCACTTTCTTTCAACTTCAACTCCAACCCCCTAGCTATGTTTTCATCACTTTTTTATTTACTTTTAATTTACCTGTTGACCAATCTGTGATTGTTATTTCTCATGATGAGATCTCTCTTTGATTTGATTTGTAGAACAAGGAAACATTGATTGTTTCAATTACTCTTCAATCACTGTCTTGTTTCTGTACAAGGTTTCTACTTTACTTTACCATAAATATAGATACTTTGATTGTTGGAAAAAATGTTGGTTTTTATTGGGGAAGAACAGATTCTGTTACCTTCAGAAAATGAAACTGAGGTTTTAAATTCAGATTCAATTGATGGGTCATTGCCGGTTTCAACGGTTTATACCGATGTGGGTGTTGTGCCTGAGCATCAAAAGAATGAACTTGAACACTTCATATCCAATTTGCAAAGTATATATAAACAATAATCACTTTTTTTTGTTTTGTCTATTTTTGTTTATGTTGCTGATTTTGTTTTTGATTGATTTGAATGGTTTATGCAGGAGAAGTTGAGGAACTGAGGGTGAATCAGAGATTAGTGGATGAAAAGAGAAGAGAAGCATTGAGTAAGATATTGGATATCAAAGGTATATGTAGTGTTAATTGGGGATTCTATTTTATTGTTGATGTATGAATTGGAAATTTTGTTGATGTGTTATTTTGAAATCCAGGGAGCATTAGAGTGTTTTGTAGAATCCGACCGAATCTTTTGACAGAAAAGAGAAGAAATTCTGAACCGGTATCAGTTGGATCAGAGAGAATTCGGGTTAAGTTTGGAGGAACAAGGAAGGATTTTGAGTTCGATAAGGTTTTTCCTCAAGAATCAAGCCAAGGCTAGTATCAAACACCATTGTCTTTTGTTTCTCTATTTTAGTAATTAATCAATTGTAGTGTCAAATTTTACTGAAGGGAAGTGCTTATGTCTGCTATTGTTTGAAACTCTTCAGAAAGTGTTTTTGTTGAGGTGGAGCCAATTCTAAGATCTGCAATGGATGGACATAATGTGTGTGTTTTCGCTTACGGTCAAACAGGCACAGGCAAAACATTCACCATGGTCAGTGATATCAAAATTGTGTCGATATTTCGTGTTCATGTGCTATAATATAATGTTACTGCTCGGTGAGTGCCTGTGTAGCCCCATAGCTATTATCTAATGTATGGTGTGGTTTTTGATATGATTAATTTTAGGATGGTACAAATGAGCAGCCAGGGATTATTCCTCGTGCTCTCGATGAGCTCTTTCGTCAAGCCTCAATGGATGGTTCGTCTTCTTTTACTTTTTCAATGAGTATGTTGGAAGTTTACATGGGCAATGTCAGGGATCTGCTGGCTCCAAGACAGTCTTCTAGACCACATGAAAATATGACAAAGTGGTAACCTTTTTTACTATTCTCACTAATGTGTGTGTTTGGTTACGCTATGATAAATTGATTTTGAATGAAATGATTCTGGTTAAAAGTGAGTTGAATGTAATATGCTTTATGTTTGGATATATTCGTGTAAAAGTGAGTTGAGCAATAAATTTGAGGCTAAATATCAATTATAGAGGCAAAAACTCTAAACTTTAGCTTCAAGTTCAAAATAAATTTAGAGGCAAAATCAATTCTGCTCGAGAATCAATTATGTCTCTTACTAAGTTACTGTATGTATGTTTGAATTTCATAGGGTAATTTATCTGAGATTTTGGCTCACTACCTACTTTTACAGCAATCTCAACATCCAAACAGATCCAAAGGGATTGGTGGAAATCGAGGGTCTCTCTGAAGTGAAGATTTCTGATTGTGCTAAAGCCAAATGGTGGTACAACAAGGGAAGAAGATTCAGATCAACCTCCTGGACTAATGTAAATGAGGCATCAAGTAGGTCACACTGGTGAGTCATAGATCTAATTAGATACTCTAAAATATTTTCATGGTTTTCTCAGCTTGATAGTTACATTATCTGTTTAGCTTTATATATCTAGCTTGACAAGGATAAGCATATTTAGAAGCGGGGATACTTCGGAAGCCAAAAGTGAAACAAGTAAGTTGTGGATGGTTGATCTCGGTGGCAGTGAACGGTTGCTGAAAACTGGGGCCAAAGGAGTAACACTTGACGAAGGGCGAGCTATTAATCTTTCTCTTTCAGCTCTAGCTGATGTCCTTGCAGCTTTGAAGAGAAAGAGGGGTCATGTGCCTTACAGGCAAGTATTCTTGATGTTAATTTGTCATGTTTAATTATCTCTTCTAAGAAATTATGTCTATGAAGGCTAGACAATCAAAGTAGAAGTAGATTATACTTTGTCTGTGTAAACAAAAATTACACTGTCAATCAATCATAATTGTCAGTGTACTAAAAATGTCTGACTTTAATCATAACTACTATAGAAGTCGTACAAAAGATAATTTGTGATTAGTTAACAATGTAAACAGTTTTCCACCAATAATGCATCAAAATTAAATTCATCAGAGTATTACATGATTTAATGTTACTTTGTTTGCAGAAATAGCAAGCTGACCCAATTACTGAGAGATTCTCTAGGTATGATACCACTTGCTTCTCTAATATTAATAATACTACTAACTTTTTTATACAAAATATTGAAATACTGAGACTAGAGTAAGAACGTGCACACCCAAATGTAAAAGGAAATGTTTCATGTAGAGTTTAATTTTTCCTGATTTTCCCTATAGTAAAATGTCTAATCTTTATATTGATGAAAATATTAAGGTGATGGCTCGAAGGTCTTGATGCTCGTGCATATTAGTCCTTCTGAAGAAGATGTTTGCGAGACAGTTTGTTCTTTAAACTTTGCTAAGAGAGCAAGAGCGATAGAGTCCAATAGAGAAGTACCAACGGTAAACTTACTAAAACTTGTGCGAAACCAAGTTCATTAGTGGAAACTGTTTGAAGATTGCTTAATGCGTACATGTACTGTAGGAATTGAAGAAGCAAAGGGAGAAAAAAATTATGGAGCTTGAGGAAGACATTAAGGAAGCTGAAAAGCAACGTCAGAGTTTAAGGGATCAAATACAGAATGTCGAGTTAAAGTTATGTGAGAATAAAAAGCTCTTTTCAACGACATATAGTCTTCAGGAAAGTGATGACTTGTTAACCTCTACTAGCCTCAAAGATGATTTCAAAGAGGTCACTGAAACACCTAAATCATCTAAGAAGTATATTCAAAAAAGTGTCTTGAATTCAGTGCCTCGATTCATGAGTTCAACTGTTGCTAGTCGGCATAGGCAAATTGCTTCTGAACAAGAAATTAGTGGGAGAACCAAAAGCTTAAGATCAGTAGTCACCAGAAGTTCAATCCAGTTTCCATGTGCACAATCATTAGGTTATTCAGATCTTCGCATCAAAACAATGCTGCGAAGTTCAACTGGAAAATCTCGGTATGCTGAAACAAACAATGTTCCGAATACAATTCATGTAGAAAGGCCTAAATGCAATGAATTGGAATCAAAAGTCATAACTCCTCGAAGTACAACGGTTACATCGTCAGATTCAAATTTGAGAGTAAAATTATATCATCATAGAAGAAGGATGTCTAATCTGATCTAGGGGTTACAAGACATCTAAAAATTGCTAATGTTTTCAATTGGTTGCGTGTTAAACTCCTTTCAAATGTCTCTAGCAAATTGTTGCCAAAAGTGTGTTAATATGTGTGTTTTTCTTGAGGTGTTGATGATTGGTATATGTCAATTACTTGTTTAACAAGGTCTTTTTTCGTTTTTGAGATGTTTGGTTTTGATCTTATTAGTCATTTGTTCATGTGATTGTAACTTAATTATTTGGTGGCGACTAACTTTTTGTGAAGTTGGTCGCGACCTTTAATAGAAATTATAACAGTTTTTTAGCCTTGACTATATAGTGTGGATTTTGTAATATAACAGTGTTACTAAAACTCCCTTATCGTTCCGACCTTCCAATATAATCCAAATGCATGCAAACAGAGAAAAGTTTTCCAAAGCTGAATTATGAAAAACAGTACACATTTAATTTAACCATCTCAAAATCACACTCCATACCTCAACCATTTTGAGACTTTATGTCATATTACTAGTTTGCGAAATTGGATTTCCTGCAGCGTCACAAAGATACTGCTCTCAACCGTCCAATTTAAATCAACGTCGTGATTGTTGAACAGTGTTAAAGTTGATATATAATTTGAACCATGCGATCTCAAATCAATGGTTGTAATCAATTGTTGTGTGTTTTTGCTACAGTAGCATATCTGAATCCCATTTGTTCCCTAAATTTCTATCTTAAACTTATTTTTTTTGGTACACTATCTTAAACTTTTTAATCAAAATGTCTTCGTAGCTTAGCTCAAGTGGTAAGAGCTGGGGGATTGAGTAAGAAGATGTTCAACGAGAGTAATTTATCTTTTAGATGTACAAAAAAAAAACTTTTTAAATCCAAATGTTTCATACCTTCGTGAATAAATTATAATAACCTCCCATTGTTATTTCCTTATTAATTTTCTATGATGATGATCTTCTTTACTGAAGTATTGAATATTCTACCATTGTTATAACCTCTTCTTCTCAAATCTTTTTGTCTATTTTAGTCCTAATATTACTAGTTTTCAATTGAAGAATAGTCTCCATAAAAATGCTACAAAAAATGATAGGAGTGAACGTTTGTGACGGTTATTGAAGGAAAGTTGTCCTACACAGTTATCAAAGTTGATTACTCGAATTTTCAAATCTAAAATCACTCAACAGTGTTTTTTAAGGTCTTTTTTTTTTTTATTTTAAAAAATGATAAACATTGCCCTTAGAGCAATGGTTAAAGAAACAAAAATAATAAAGAATCTATAAAAATTTGTGTATTCTACTTTTTTAAAACAATAAAACACTTTTTCCAATACAACTATTACATTTTTTTTTTGTAACGAACACTGAACACTAGTTAACAAGATCCTTTTTTGTTTTAGTCCTTTACATGTGTTGTGCCGGCCCTACCAGTTATTACTAAGTTTCAAACAACCTATTATTAAGTTTCAAACAACCACCGTACAACATAAAAACAATTGAGACATTTTTTTGGTCGGAACAATTTTGAGACTTTTTTCTTTACAAGAAACAATTTCGAGAATCGAGTACAGTAATTTACACATTATATTTACTGAGTTTTGATTCCCCGGGCAAGCTATCAACACAATACAAAAATCACTCCACAGTTGTGTTTGGCTGCAGCAGCAATTGATAATTTGATGCATTCCTCAATAATTGAAACTTTGCCTACCAAGTTTTGCTGATTTTTTTTTTTTAATTTTAATTGTTACCTTTATACGCACAAGTAACTATGTAGAAATCCTAGTTATTCACACTTGAGAAAAGGGAGATTTATCATGGGGTAGAATTTACAGAAATCTCCTGAGGCAGAGGTGAAGCTACCGGGTCTTGATAAGATGGGATAACCAAGCGTTGCAAGGGCTTTAGAGCTACCGTGAGCTGTGCAAACGAGGGGCGCAAATTTGGATCCCTGGCACGAGTGGGAGACAGTGAAAGCAGATAAAGATCATCAATAGGAAATGAAGTTTAAATCCACATTTTCCTCAACAGTTTTAAGTGATGAAATACAGAAGAAAAGAAGAGTATATCAAACTTCAAGTTGAATAGACTTACTGTTGCCAACATTCCCAGATTATTCTTGCAACTAAAGGATCAACTTCCTTAGGAATTTCAAGGCGACGGTTTTGGAAACCGACAGCACCAACAACTTGCATAGGATTCATCCCACTCCATGGCAACCTTAAAGTGGCAAGCTCCCATAGGATGACACCAAAACTATAAACATCACACCTGTACATTTAAAATAATAATTAACAGAGATACACACAAGAGACAACTGTTGTTCCAAGTGAAGTAGAAAACAGAAGTTAGTATATATATTTGAATCTAAATGTTCATAAATTTTCATCCTTCTCAAACAGCAGTCGCCTTGTCTACCAAGAGTTAAATTTATCACATAGGAAAAAGAAATTACACATTTAGGATTATTGGGTCCAAACGGCCATCAATAAATTGTTTATTATAGGGGGAAAATATAATTCAGTGAATGAAAAAGGAAATTACTTTTATCATAAAAATAAAAGGGAATCATCATGAATCGGCAAACAATAAAAAATCGTTAATGCAGCATTTCAGGAAGAAAATAATTCATCAAGCAAAAACCTGTTAAAAAGGGCTACTGAAACAATTTTACTTGAGTTATGAAGTGGTAGTTGATATATTTTCTGTTAGGAGAAGGCTGGCAGCAGGATTAGATTAATACCTCCATATATTTATATAGACTCGGTAAAGATTTAGGCACCGATTATAAACAAATATTTATTACACAAATAAAATAAAACATAACAATTACAATCCAGAAAAAACATCTATCTTGAATTAATAACAACTTACTTCTCATTTGAAGGCTCGTTACGGAGAACTTCAGGAGCCATCCATTCCGGCTAACAAGTTGACAATAATCATGTCAGATATGCAAAAGACAAATAAGGCACATGCTGCGTGTGGCTAAACAAATGAGCTCCAGAATAACACGTGATTTTCTTAATTCTCACCGTTCCAGCAGTTGATTTGGATGATAAAAATGTGTTATGCTTCAACCTTGACAACCCAAAATCGCATACCTGTACAAATAAGGCTTGTTTTCAAGATCAAATAAAATTATAAAAGTAAAATCCACAACGCACACAAATAGTGGTTTGCTTTACAAGTTTACCTTCGGGAGAGCGAATTAGTTAATATTTTCATCAGAGTATTTATTACAGATTGCAGAAAAATATGTAACATAATGCAGTTGAAAATTTTAAACTGGTCTTATAAAAAGGGACAGTAAAAAATTAAAGAGGATCCTATATTTAGTGGCGGTGGCGGAGATAGTACATATGACATCAACTGGACTTATATAAGAATAACAAATATGTATATTTGGTGCGCAAAGAAAGAATTCAGGAATCAAATAAATGAGAGAAACAACAAATAAGGCATATGGGACAACTCATGAATTTTCAATCATATACCTTAACATTCCAGTTCTTGTCAACCAAAAGATTTGGGGACTTCAGATCTCGGTGAACAATTGTAGGTGTGCTGGCGTGCAAGCAATTCATACCCCTAGCCTGTAAATTAGCATGTTCTAAAATTTGAAGTTCATCAATGTAAATGATGTTTGACAGGGAAGATGGATTATTATTTCATACCACATCCAGAGCCATTTTTATTCTTTGTTTCTCATCGATCTGACAATTAGGGCGATGAAGAATTCGGTACAAGCTTCCTCTGTAAAATTTTACAACAGTAATGCCAATGTGACACTCAAATATGGAAAGAGTAACTTGCAAGACTGTGGCTGATAATAAGTACCATTATTTTATTAAAATAAACATGATGAAAAAAGAAGAAAAAAAAAGTATCTACCTCGGGAGAAACTCTGAAATGATTGAGAGATGAGGAGGCCGGGTGACAGCACCCATAAATAAAACAACATTTGGATGACGCAGCCTACGCATTATCCGTACCTTGCAACAAAAGTATGAAATCAGATTAAGTTTGGGCTTTAAGGACAAAACGGTGGAAATCTTCCTATATAATTGTTGCCTTTCATTTTATTATTGCATATCTCACACATTATCCATTCCCTCGCAAGTCGCAAGTAATTTATTACTTTTTCCTGACTGGTATGTCAATCTAATTTAACTAAATCTTCTGATTAGTTTTATTTTGAAAGAAACATAATAATTTCTTAAAGTTCACAGGTTTCACTGTTTCCTTTCTATTTATTTTATGCAAATAAAAAAAATTGACGAGCAAAATGATTAAATAGTGCTTACTTCTCTTTTGAATTCAGACAAGGCGGCACCTGAAAAATCCTGATCCAAAAATTTCTTCACAGCAACCTCCTGATATTCAGAAAATCAGAGACAAGAACTCATTTTATTCAGACTTACATGAAATTTTACAAGGATTTAAAATATAACTTCCCCAAGCTCTTTAAATAGTAGTCTACGTCAGAATTGAAACAAATTATTTTGATGTCCTAGGTCCATAATAAGAGCAGAATATCCATTAAAATAGAAGGATCGCATAACAGATAGCAAACATAAAGGGATCTCAAGTCATTCAATAGTTATTAACTTCCTGAGTGTTGGTTTTGTGCTTCTAAGTTTTCTATCTTTGTATTTATTATTATTGTGTTGTTGTGTTATTTAAATTACATTCCTATCATGCAGACAGAGTATAAAACTGTCATCACTAAAAATAAGATCACATAAACAACTTCCACTTCAATCTACAACAATAATCTTCCACGCAAGTATGTAAAGGTGTTATAGTACTCACTGTGCCATTCCAGTCTGCACGGTATACCTCGCCATATGAACCTATTTGAAAGAAAGCAGGAACATTAAAACTCTGAGAAACATATCAATAGACATGGAAAATCTAAACACGCCAAGAACATCCCTAACAACTACTACCGATCCTTTTCAATCCTAGTGAATGGTAAAACACATGTAAGAATACGAACATTTGAGAAGTGAAGACATGTTTACGACAACCTTTGGACAACATGCTTGCACAAATGGAAGAGGAAAAATAGCAATTTAATCAGTTTTTTTTGGAACGGCAAATGTTAGTATTTTAGTACTTAGTATTATTATGTTGGGGGTTCGAACTCTCAGTAATTTAATCAATCAAAAAATAGAATAGAAATTAGTGTTAGATCTAGGTGATTAATGATTGTATGCATCTGATGCGAACTTCACTTAAATACTGACTGAAATATAAAATCAGAGCCACATCAACTATACAGTAAATATTAATGACATTCCTACAAGAGGATAAAAACAAATCATTCACATTACCTAGACCAATTCTCTCACCAATAACCAGATCCTCCCATGGAATCTCACATTCACCAACATCTGCATCGTCCAATATTTGATCGACCCTATTTGTAATGTAATCAATTGAAGAGCTAGGACTATCTGAATCATTAAACTGCAAATTGCTTCCCATGAATCTGTCATGTATGCACTTCCTCCTGTCATGATATCCAAATTCGGTGTTTTCTGGTTCGTTAACCGCCTCTACCATGACGTTTTGAGAACTTTCCAAATCACCCCTTTTAAAATTAGCATTGAGACCCTCAATCCTGTTCAGTTCACCTACACCAGCTGGTGAGACTGAACCAGTGATTTGTGCCGAAGTTTGAGAACTAATACCATTATTTATATTTAAATTGTATGATGAATTGGAAGTGCCGAGATTAGTATTTTCAGATGTGAAAGAAGTATTGGAAACGAATAAAGGAGGCTTATATTCATTAGGGTTATGATTAGTTTTCCTGGGGACTTCGTTGTAGGCATGCTGATTCTTCCACATCAGTGGTGACACTGGTCTACCAGAAACATTTTTGTTTTTTGTACCGTGCTCAGGAGGTTTGTTTTCCACAGGTTTGTTATGCACAGAAGGCTTCCCAGTCCCTTTTATCAAGAATGGGTTCAGTTCTGCAAAAAGGTTCTGAGAGTCGTTGGAGTTGTTTTGGGCATATGGCACAACATTTACATTCAATCTTGTCCCATCACCAACTGCATTCATTCCAAGAGTACCTTTGTACAAAGAATTACCATATGACGATGGCGAATTTTCTCGTTGGTTAGGACTCCCTCTATTAGGAATTTTAGAAGGACCAACGCCAGTGTCTCTGCTCAAACCAAAGTTTGAAGGCATATACTCGGACTTCTCGGTATATGATTTTCCATTCCAAGGCGGCATATTACCTTTTACCACAGAAGTCTGACTACTACCTTCACCATTAGATGGTGGTATAGGTCTTGCATAAGAAAGCTCAGTTTCCTCGGTGGAAGGCAAACTTGGCACAATCTTGGGGTTGTAAGACTTAAAGGCATTATCCTTTGCATTTAAAATATCAGCTGGGATGAGTGTTCCAGGAGCAGCCATGAGATCAACTAAAAACTCCCTAAAAGAATAATCATATAATATCAGTACCAAGGGACCAAAACATCCACACAAATTTCTGGGCACACTTAAAGAGACTTCAACTGATTATCAACCATAGCCAGTACATAATAGAAGATTAAAAAAGAGGCAACATATAGACAAGTACATGCACATAATAGTGAGTAAGTTAACAACAAATACATAAAAATACAAGAATAACAAAAGCCTTAACCTTTCATCTTCCAACTTTACAATGTTGACAGCGTCATCCTCAACACCAGTGTAATGACTACCTTTAACCAGTCTACAAGGCATGTTAACGGTGTCTGCTAATATCTACATCCATAAAAACAAAAATAAAAAGTGTAAAAAAGAGTACTAGTAATCTAAAATGCACATAAAGGATACTAAATTTAACAAGACAATTAATTCTCAATAGGCAGAATTAGATTTAGCAAGTATACACCATGAATACAAAGCTTAGAAACCTGTAACAAGGTTAAAGGTACTCATGAAAAAAGTAAACCAAAAATTTGATGATTCAATCTTTAATTATTTGAGCAGCATTTTCCCATTGAGTTAAGCATACTTACATTCAGTAAAACTTATTTCTGAATACAAGCCTAGGCTAGATTAACAGGGAGTACTTTCTTAGAGTGAATAATTCTAAAATTAAAATCATCAGAATCAGATTCAATTTTATTAATTCATAAATCAATTATTTTCAAATTAAGTTTTTAACTTGTACGTGATTGCATATTTAATAGTACTTCACATATCATGTAAACAAACTCTTTTTGCAGATAATGATTAGACTTAACATCAAATTATTTATGGCCCACAAGGTTTTAAGCACCAAGAAGTCATAATGCTAACCTTGAAAAGTAAAGCACGATGCCTAGAGAGCCCAATATCTAAGGACCCCAATGGTAATACACTTGTGTGAAGAGATGTCCTTAACTCTGTACTTCTTTCTGTCCATCTTGCTAATATAATATTAGCATCCTTTACAGGGCCACCCATATGGCTAGTAACAAGTTCAGCAAGCCTTTGTACCAATATACCAATCTTGGTGACAGGGCAGTCCAATGATATACAATGTGCAATTTGCACCAGCTCTTCGAGGGCAGGATCAATTGTTCGATTAACTATGACCACTTCAAAGCTAGAACTGCCAGGGTTTGTTTCAAGATCTGCAAGAGATGGCATCTTTCCTTGCATTGCCGGATCATTGTAGAGCCCATATACATCATAAAAACCATCTACTACTTTTTCCTCATAGTCAAGAACATTGTATTCCTGGTCCAAAAAAAATAAAATTAGAAATGCAAGACAACATTAATGGAAAGGTGAAAAAAGTGGAGATAAAAAAACTGGCAAATATTACATATTCACACAATGCAATTTATAATTTGATTGTTTCCATCTTGGTGATCAACTGATGAATATAAGTGAAAGAGTACATGTTCACTTGTTGCATAACTTGCATGTAAGCATGTACAACCAGGGGCGTGTCTCTTCAAGAGTGAGGGGGTGCAGGTGCACCCCCTGGAATTTTATTATTTTAACCAATACTTTTATGTTATTTGCATTTTGCACCTCCTGACTTTTATATATTTGCACCACTCACTTAAAAGTTCAAACCATTATTCACTATAGTCTCATTCTTTATTTCAATTTCTTTAAATTTCTCTCTAAAATTAGATCTCTCAAACACAACCACCACCACTTAACAATCGGTTTAACAAGACAAATAGTCGGTTGCTTATTTGTATGACTTGTTTGTGTCCAACCAACTTGTTCTCTTCTTTTGACAAGGAAAAGTTGATCGAATTTGCAAAATTTTATCCAAAAAAAATTTGTTCAACTAGTTTGCATAAGTCGCGCTTCGGTCTCCGACACGACCTCTAATTCTTCTCCACCGAAAGGAATCTTGTATTTCTATCACGATATTTTTTATTAGAACCCTATTCTTTGCACTCTCGCTCTCTATTAACTAGTTGAACAAATTATTTTTGTTCATCAAACTAGTATTTAACTAGTATCAAGCATCACCAAACTAGTTGAACATAAAGTGAT
The DNA here is from genome assembly GCA_951804385.1 of Trifolium dubium. Classification (NCBI taxonomy): domain Eukaryota; kingdom Viridiplantae; phylum Streptophyta; class Magnoliopsida; order Fabales; family Fabaceae; genus Trifolium; species Trifolium dubium. The sequence goes on along the minus strand of OX638074.1, from coordinate 25,808,041 downwards.
GGAGATTTTAAAGAGTTTTTCTCTAGTTATCATTGAAGGTCCAAGTTCTACAAACAGTTATTTAACTAAAGTGATGGAGATTTTAAAGAGCTCTTCTCTAGTTATTATTGAAGGTCCAAGTTCTACAAACAGTATGATACCAAAATAGTTTTCAACACGGCTTGGTACATATATTTACATTATCCGTATATTTTTAACAAACCGGAACAATTTTCAATGGTTCCGGTATGAATGTTTAAAAATTTTAAATTTTACTTATCTCACGATCGAATTTTAAATTATTTGCACCCCCTGACCCAAGGTCCGGGAGACGCCACTGTGTACAACAACCAATATAATGTGATGGAGCATGTCTGCGTATAGAAACTTTACCTAAAGAAGCAATAAAGCATAAAGACACATTGATACATTTTCCTAAAAAAGATAGGCTTTAATATGTTCTCAGTCTCTGTAAAAACATTAAGTTTCAATTTTCAAGTTTTGTCTCTACTCTCTACATAAATTTTATTCAATTTTAGTCCATATTTTGCTTTTATAGGGACTATGCTTTTAATCCTAGTAGAGGTAGAGGGACTAAAAGCATCCATTATTTGTGAAGAATTTTCAAAATACGGACTAAAATAGAACAAATTCACTTTTTTTATAGGGACTAAAGCAATTGGTATTAATAATATGAACTGTTATTTCAACACAAAAATTGATAACAAACTTCAACAACAATTTAGATTGTCGACGTGGTTCAAAAATACATGGTTGATTACATTCAGTGGGTGGCTAATTACAATCAGTGGATGGTTAATGGTTAATGAATATAACAATGTGCCGTAACTCATTAATCATCAACATTTCACGATTAACCACAATCTCGAATGCTGTTAACTACAATTTTCAGGTGTAAGTTTGAACACAAGTCTAGGTTAGTGGATTTCATGTGTACTAAAACAGTTGAGAATCATGCATATTTAAATACAATTTGAAAGGTAATATTTGAACTTGTGAACAATAGAGGTTAATGACAGTTCAAAAACATGGTTAATTACGTTCAATGAAAGTAATTAATCGCAAATTTGAACTACGTTAACCATCTAAATTGTTGGCGAAATTTCATGTCACAATATCATTTCTCCAATAACATCCCCATAGAAAGCCAATCACAGACACAAGAGCTGTTAATCAACCAATTGTTGATTATAGTAGAAGTTCATAGTGAGTGAACCAGTTTAAAAATTCAATCATGAAGGTATCTTACTTTCAATGCCAATCAGCAAGCACACAGATAAAAATCCAAAAACTGTAAAAAAAAAATGATCCACATATCTAATTTCTAGCTATGTATTAGTATTACACTTCCAAATGCACATAAATCTTCAACACAGGTTGGTCCAAACAATCAGTTCAGTTCAGACTATCAATGAGGAGATATTCACATCCCACAAAGCATAACAGATTCTACTAAAGACCGATAAATCGAAATTGGAATATTTTCAGAACTAACCCTAATCACATCTAAATCCCCAAATCTAAACTCCAAACACAATTAAATTCACACCAAGAACAAATTGACTAAATCAACTAAAATAAAAAAACTAGAACAAAAATCACCAAGCATAAACCCCTACAATTAACACTCACAGTTGCATTTCAATTAACAGCAACATTGCCAGACACTTATTCGAGAAATTGAAAAAACTTACCCAATACTGCCTCGAAAGCGCCTCCGCCACATCATCCTTATTCCCGGTCGAATCCATTCGATGTCCTCCCAAACTAAGTAACGTCGCCGCATGGATCTGATCCTTCTCCGGATCATCACTACGAAACTCCGAATTTGAAGCACTAATAGCTAGGGCAAGCTGCACCTGAAATTCCTCCTCCGACGAGAAAAAATCCTGCCGATTAACCACCGCAGAAACACCACCTCCACCACCACCGGAGAAAGTCGGAACAGGTACCGTAGACGGCGAAGACAAAGTAGGAGTTACTGTAGAAGTAACGGAACTCTGATTATCTTCGGCGGCGGCACAGGACGGCGATTGTACAGGTGGCGGAGTATCATTGGATCGATGAGGAGGATCATGACTGCTACCTATATGAAGCTTCTTGAAGATGTTCTTCATCCTCTCTTTTTTTCCTCTTTCACTCATCTAAGTGAAATCAGAATGAAATAATCACTTTTCAGTTATTATAAATAAGCGATTAAATTATAATCTGAAATTATGAATCTACTACTACTAGTAATATCTATCTAATTCTGTGATTTTCTCTCCGATTTAGTTTTCTGTCGGAATTCTGATGGTGAAGGAAGGAAGGAAATTGAGAGGAAAATGTTAGGAGGGAAAAAGTGTGTAGTGATGTTGTTGAGGGAGGAATAGAAGGTAAATAGAAAAAGATGAGAAATGACGAAAATGACACGCTAATAGTTGAACGCGCTAATATCACAGTCACAGCGCGCCACTATTTGATGACGATATTGGGACCTACGTGTCATATTAAATGGTCTACGTGGAGGTTGTCTTTGTTTTATTTTTATTTTTATTCTTACGCTTATTTTACACGGTGAATATAGTTTCCATAAAATATAATAAAAAGGTGAATAAATAATGGAATTGTCAATTTAGATCCACTTAAAAATATGTGAGGTGTAAATTATGAATTATCGTGTTTAGAAATTGTAGTTCAATTTTGACAAATATCAAAATTGTTAAATATGACATCGTGACCTGAGTTCGAATTTGAAATTTTACAGTTGTATGTGAATTTAATTTAAGAGAGAGAGAGAGAAAAGAGAAAAGAGAAAAAAAAAGAGAAAATAAAGTGACCGCTAAGATTAAAAAAGAAGGGAGAGATATGATCTTTTGTTGTTATTGATTAAAGGTTGATCTAAAAAGATATAAATCTTGAATTTGATGATCAAAATTTGATGCAGTAATGAATGCACACATGTACAAGCAATTTTATTTATCTTAGTTGTTAATATGAGATTAGACGATTAATATTTTAAATAGTGTCATTTGAGTTAAAACAATCTCAGCCGTTGATTTGAAAACCTAACTCCTAAATTTTAAAATTGAGATTTTACTCAGTTTTGAATTAAGATATCATCTATCTCTAAAATTAGTAAAATTTCAAAAGGTGTTTACAAAATGGAGGTGCGTCCATAAAAACAGTCTCTTTTTAAAGTTTATGCGACACTTGACGTTGAAGTCACGTATTAAAGATAACGTTCTTTAAGACTTTGAAAGTTCAATTACTTTTTTTAGGGAGCATTTTGACATTTGGGTGATTATTGATGGTGTCGTCTTCCGTAGATCAACTTAGATGGATTTGTTAGATTTTCCAACATGAAATTTTGGAACAACGAAGATGCAATAACCACATTCTCTCTGTTAGATAATAGTATCAAGAAACTGATCAAGTTAGTATTTATGTAATGAGGTCCAATACCTCTCTCATTATTATTGTACCTTATATAGGCAAAGCTATTACAAGATTCTACAAGTGATTGGGCTAAAACACACAAGGTCTAATCCAAACACATGAAAAACTACTAACATATCCTCCTCTAAGCTGATTACCCTATAAGGTATCAACTAACATAAGCAGAACTTATTCATACAACATAAAAACAGAAAAATAGCTTAACTAACAGCTTATTGAAAGTTGAAACAACTTATTAGAGGAGACACCTACTTATCAGAAAGCAACGACCATAGACATAGAGGAATTAGCTAACACAACTTATGTCACACATTCCCAACTCATTTTCTCAGTTTGCAAAATGATTCAACCTTCAAAGCTTTTGTCATAATGTCTGCAAGTTGATTACTTGAGTTGCAGTGTTGTAGCTCAATTATCCCATTCTTGTTCAAGTCTCTAAGGAAATGGTACTTGATGTCAATATGCTTTGATATGCCATGCATGATAGCATTTTTTGACAATTTTATAGAACTATTATCACAATTGATAACAGTGTTGTTGTCTCAAGTGTTTCAATATGCTTCTCAGCCACATACCTTAACAAGCACTTGCAACAACTGCTACAAACTCGGCTTCTGTTGTTGAATGTGTGACAATAGGCTGCTTCTTTGAGGATCATGAGATGACACCATAACTTATTGAGAAAGCATAACCATAAGTGTTTTTCTTGTCATCATAGTCTCCTGCATAATCAGAATATGTCCAGCCTTTTAATGTCAATTTTTCTATGTCATCTCTTCTATACCAAATGACATAGCCCATTGTTCGTTTTATATACCTAAGAATCCTCTTGACTGCAGTCACATGTAATTTTGTTGGTTTATCCATATACCTTGCAGCTAAACATATCGAGAAGGTCATATATGGCCTTGTAGCTAACAAGTACATTAAGCAACCAATCATTTGCTTGTACATGGTTGCATATGTTAAAACACCATCTTCATCTTTCACAAGTTTGCAGCCAAGGATAATTGGACCACACACCTTGTTGCACTCTTCCATACCAAACCTACTCAAGATATCGATTGCATATTTTTGTTGGTTAATGAATATCCCTCTCAGAATTTGACATACTTCAATTCTTAGAAAGTACTTCATTTTTCCCAAATCAATCATAAAGAATTTTTCTTTCATGGACATTTTGAAGTCATTCATCATTTGATCATCATTCCCAATATAATTGAGATCATCAACCTACAAGCTGACAACTAGAATCATGTTTCCGTTCCATTTTTAACAAAGGGAGTGTGTTCATGAGCACATTTTATAAACTTTTCATCACAAAAGTAGGACTCTATCTTATTATACCATGCCTTAGGGGCTTGCTTCAATCCATATAGAACCTTCTTGAGCTTATACACTTGACTTTTATTTTCAGTTTCAAATCCTAATGGTTGATAGACATAAACATTTTCAGCTAGGTCACCATGTAGGAATGCACTCTTCACATCTAATTGGAAAACACACCAGTTTTTTGATGCAGCTAAAGCCAAAATGGTTGTTATAGTATCCCATCTAGCAACTCGAGCAAAGACTTCACTATAATCAACACCATGTTTCTGAGCATATTCTTTTGCAACTAATCTAGCCTTGTGTTTTTCAACTTTTCCTTTTGCAAAGACTTCACATAGACATTTTCAGCTAGGTCACCATGTAGGAATGCACTCTTCACATATAATTGGAAAACACACCAATTTTTTGATGCAGCTAGAGCCAAAATGGTTCTTATAGTATCCCATCTAGCAACTGGAGCAAATACTTCCCTATAATCAACACCATATTTATGAGCATATCCTTTTGCAACTAATCTAGTCTTTTAGCACTCACATACCTCCTTCAATCGAATCTGCTGCATCAACATTAAACTTACAACAACCACTAACATCTCCAATGAACAACAAATATAGACATAGACCTCCACTTAACATCTCCAACAACAAACCATTAGTATCTTAAAATTTAAAATAGATATTTGGGCATTTTTTAACAATGATATTCACAATCAACATGAGACACTTCAAAACATTTTTAAATATCTAACACACCATATTTCATCCAACACTTGAATTATAACATTTAGTTGCGTCAATAACAATTCTTTCTAAGTCACTCTTGGAAAGGTACATAGCTTGAACTTAGAAAGTCGACACACCGGCATTTATTCGTTCCAATTGAATTGATTTTTGTTGTTGGGTGTTTATTACTCCCTGCTTCAAAATAAGTGTTACAATTGATCAGTTTACGTATGCCAATGCACATCTTTGATTACAAATATCTTTAATTGTGTATTATAAAAAAGTCTAAAAATTTGTCAAAAAAAAAAAACTAAAAATTTATATTTTAAAAATATTCATTGAGACAAATTCAACTACATCATACATGTTAATATTTATTTTTATACATTAATCAACACATATTGTGGAAGCACAGGTTTACGTCACACAAAAATACAATAGTCATAATACTCTAATAATCATTTATCCATCAAAAACTTAACAAAATAAGATTTATAATTAAGAAAACTAAAAGTTTATATAGTGAAATTTAACCCTCAAATATTGCGTCAACAAAAAAAACCCTCTCAAATACAAGTATTGATGTTGAACCATACGATGGTCTCATGAACAATCAGGTATTAGTAAGCCCTGTATTATAGACACACTGATCAGGGCATGTAGCACTAGCACATGTTTCCACATATTAAACACATTTAAACGCATTTTTAAAAAGTTGGAGCTAATCTGATTCTTCTCTTAAACTACTTACATGTAATATCATGCTCTGTTTACACTACTTGACCCCATTCACAAGCTTATGCAATGCAGATAGTTCTATTAGATCCTCCTCTTCTTCATCATCATCATCACTAGAAATCCAACCATGGCAAGGTCTACGCCTCTTGTGACAAAGCTTCTCAATAGGTTGTGAGGACTTCGTCTGAGGAAGTGCTGCAAGAGGGATCATAGTAGTATATAAGAAGCTTAAGTTATGCTTTAAAATTAATTAAAATGAATTAACAAGGATGGGAAGTTGATTACCACATTGATTGTCTGCTGATGCCGTCTCCATAATAGCCTTGATAGGAACTTGGTTATCAATTTCATTGGTTGCTGTTGTTGTGTCCACAACCATAAGAAGTTGATTACTAGGGTGACTAGTGGCTGCAGAAGTGTGGATGGGCTTGATGGGAAGTTCAATAACAGCTTTGCTGGTAGCTTTTGCAGTGTCCACAGCCATAGGTAGTTGATTACTAGGTTTACTGATGGCTGCAGCAGCATCTATGGGCTCAATGGGAAATTCAGTAACAGCTTTGCTTGTACCTGTTGCATTGTACACAGCCATAGGAAGTTGATTACCAGTTTCACTGGATGCTGATACAGTGTCAACGGCCTGATTAGCAGCTAATGGCGCATCATCTGAAGCTTCTGTGTTAGTAGTGCAAGGTAGAAGAAGGGTTGTGTTTGAGCAACCAGCAGCATTTTCTGGATTATCCTCTATCAAACAATCCTTCACACAAAGCAATACAAGAGCACAGAACAGGACATTATTAATCAAAATTCTTTAAGATATACTAGCCATTATGTAAAGGAGCTAATAGGGGCTTTCATGAGGTAGACTTTCCAAAAGATTAAGAAATCTCATTGGATTACTTGAGGAAACTTCATTTAGCATCTCAAGCATAGTATATGAATCACAATCTCTCAAAATTATAACCGTTAATCAACCATACTTGGAGGTTGGAGATAAATAATCTTTACTTAAAAAGGAACATTTATAATTTAACATTGAGAGTAAAAAGAAGAAACCATGGAGGAATTAAAGATATACAGCTACACATCAGAAGCAAATGGGGTTTGCCAGCATGTATGATAGAATCCGAGGAGTAATATGCTTTAGGAGACATAGAAGCTCATGACATAAACATAAAATAAAACAAATTTTGAATTTGGGAAACAGGATTCATAGCCAGACCTGAAAGCCTGAAACAGTGTAGGACATATAAACCAGCTTAATGCCTCCCATAACACAAAACAAAATATTGATTTTGTGAGACATGATTCATAGCTAGTGATGAGTGAATACATGACATAAAAATGGGAGATACAATTCAAAGTGTGACAACAGACAAAAGAGGATTGCAAATTAGCGAATTGCGATCATCGTCACAATGACTATGGAAGTTGTTAAATAACCAACAACAACCTAATAATAATGATTAATGTACATCATCATCAGACGTCGATCAATTTCTTGCAGGAAAACTTTTAGTTATGAGTTACAAGACATTTGTAACTTGGAAGAAACCATTATAATATTTCAGCATTGCTGGTCAACTGAATAAAGCATAAACGAAAGGGTATTATGTTCAAATAAGTGATTATTTCAACAAATGAAGGAACCATCAGATCATCACTTATTTGAACATAATCCCCTTTATACATGAAACATGAGTCTCCATTATGGAACCTTTATGAATGCCATCTAATACAAACAGGCTTATACTTACAAAACCACATATACCATTTTCACAGTGTATCACATATTATGAGCTTTCAAATCAAATCAGACCAATATATATTTGTGTCCTTAGTAAATTGTTCTATTAAAGGAAATTTTTACTTTCTTTAATTTCATCAACTAGTACTTAAGGGTGTATTTGGAGAGAAGTAAAATTCCTCCTATGCCAATTTTAATCTGCCTTCCAAAAGTGGGAGGATTTGGAGGGGAGAGAATATTTATTTTATATTTCGACTTAAATATCATTTAATTTAATACGATCTTAAATATTGTACAAGGATGAAAAATATAATTTTGCATTTTCCTTCCATTAAAATCCCTTCCCTCGTCGAACCAAACAAAAAAGACTTAAAAAACCCCCTCCTCCCCTCCATCAAAAATTAAAATCCCCCATCTCCTTCGTTGAACCAAACTGACCCTAAATCTCTTCCGTCAATATTATTAGATTTTTATCCAAGTCATAGCGAGACAGATGCATAAGATTCAAACTCTAGCTACTAACATAACATACCAACAACCAACATTATCAGAAATGCTTAAAAAAAATCCCACAAAATCAAACGAAATACTTCAAAAATTAGATGTGTTGCTTGGAGCATAAGCAAAAGCATCAAAATTGGAAAATAACAACAAAAACAAGAGAGTAAATTACCTTATTATCCACTTGTTGTTGTTGTTCAAGAAGAGTGTTGATGAGAAGAGTATAAGCACAATCTTCAATGAAAACCCAACCATCATTACCGCCATAAACCTAAACACAGAAATTAAGCATTAATTAACAAAATTAGAAACTAATAATAACGATTAAGCAAATAAAACAAAAAGAAAACGAAACGAAGAATAACTTTGAGTAATTGATCAACGGTTTGACGAACGAGTTTGTTAGGGAAACCGTAAGGATTCATAGCGTTGAGAGCAGCGTCCATTCGTCTCTCACCTTTCTGTTACACAAACACAATCGAGTTTATGAGAATGAAGAAGAAAAGAGTAAAAAGTGAAAAGAATGAAGGTGAAGAAGATGAAACGACCTTTAAGGAACGTCGTTTTGGCGCCATTGAAGAGAAAGAAGAGGAAAGTAGTTTTGATGTTGGTTGAAAGAGGAATGAATAGGGTAGTTTAATATGCGTTTTGCATTTTGAATACAAATTTCATTTCGTTTCGTTTGGATTCAGAGTTGCGTTTTTGTTGCGGTAGTGTGTAGTATAGTGTGTGTGAGTGAGTGTAGTAGTGGAAACGTCAAGAAGAAGGTGAATACACTACTTACTATATATACTAAATAAAACAAGTCAAATGTTGTTAAAAAATTAAAAGAATAAATATTCGCCTCAAAAGTCGTGCATTTAATTTTTTTAAGTCAAAATATTGTGTTTTCAAATGTAAAGTTTCTATTTTTTGATTCCTTAACATGTGCCCTAAGGGCACATGTTAACAAAACCCATAAAACAATAGCTAAAATTATCTTTTTTCATTCGTAACAAATTGATTATTTATCTTATATTATTTTACATTGTTGGTTATTAAATGGAAGTAAAATGTTGAGTAACTGTGAAAATCTTAGTAAAGATAAATGACCAACTAAAAAGATGAATAATCAATTAGTTACGTAAAATAGATAAATGACCAATTTGTTATAAATAAAAAATATACAAGATTAATTAGTTAGAAATGAAAGATAAATGACCAATTTATTACAAAATGGGGTAATTTTGCCAAAAAATACTAGTAGGATAAAATATCATTTTTTGTTTTTAACTCTTGTAAGGTAAAAGATAGTAGAAAGATAAAAAAGATAAAGATAAAGATAGGGCAAATTTTTTTTGGTCAAAATATCAAAATAAAATAAAAAGTTTTGTAAAAATAAATGAGTGATAATTCATGTGTCTCATTGGGCAAGAATTGTAGTGTTTGAGAAATCTATAAATTCAAAATCTTAGAATGAGAGAAGAATTATATAAAGAAAGAGAAACATTTTTTCATACAGTTGAAGTTATTATCAATTTCTATAGAGTAGTGATTAGTTTAAAGATTCAAAGTGTGACTACCGCAACAATAATTAAGAAATAAGTTAAGGTAAATCTCACTTTAGTGTTTTGGAGGAAATTAAAGGGATTATAATTTCCAACAACTTTAGATGATTTAGAAATAAGGGATTTCATATTTTTAATTAGTTTTTTTTCAAGTCACATCGATAATTATAAATGATATTTTTAAACAATGTTGGAATACTATGACAAATTCTTTTATGTTCAAATAACATCACTCTTTAACTTTATCCAATCAATATCTAATTGTAGGTACTAATATACTCATACTCATTACTTACCATTTAACTACTTTGTCAAATTCTTTAGGAACTATGTAAATAACACCCATCTTTAGTTTTGTCTACCAAATAACTATCTTAAAACATCAGTCGTCTTATCTTAATCAAACAATTTTGAGACCGTCATTGACTACATGCAAAGCGAAATTCATCTCTTTTATATATTTTTTACTTTATTATTTAGACATATTTTTTAGATTTATTGAAAAAGTGATTAATCTATATAATATAGACTAAATTCATCATTTTTTAGGACCAGAAAGAGTATGTCATTAGCAAGAAATGTTTACTAAATAATCATCATAAAAGAACCTCTATAAATAAGATAAACTATTTTCTTACTACAAAAATTTCTCCATACTAATAATAAATTTGACATTAAATTGCTTAATTTAATGTGAAGGACTCTAGAGGACAAAATGACACATGACTTCCCTTTCTTATAAAAAACCAACGGCTGAGGCACATAAACAGACCCTACTATTTCGCAAAGTGTTCTTCACACATTCATCCGTCTTTCTCTCAAACCTTTGCCACTTATCCAAACCATCAATGCATGGTGCTCCATGCACGTATATAATCATAACAATCTTTCGCAAAATGCACTAATTGACATCACAAAACAGAGAACAATTAGTTATAATACCCATTGAATTTGTGTTCTAAAAATTAGGATGAGTCAGGAGCAACCTCGGAGGGAAGAAGGAATAAAGTACGAAGATATATTCAATATACAAGGAGATGTTGGAAGAAGGACGGTGGCACCAGTGGATGCTGCAATGATGCAGAAGGCAGAGAATGAGATGCTTGGGAAGATACAAAAGGGTGGCGCCGCTGCTGCTATGCAAGCTGCAGCAACAAAAAATGAGAGAGATGGAATTGTAGGCCATAATGATATGAGTGAAGTTGTCGCCGATGGTGGTGTGAGTATAGCTGCGACTGATGTTTCCGGGAGGCAAGTTATCTCCGAATCCATCGGCGGAGAGGTTCTTGTCTTTACATTTTTTTAAATAAGATTGTTTTCAATGATACACAGACACATATCGGATATGCGTTATCCACCCATATAATTACATTACATTGAATTATTGAATGTGTCATTTTCGTGTGTTGGAAGTCTATGTTGTTTTTTATTTTCATTATTTGATTATCTTGAAGTTATAACTGATTACATGATTAATCAATCAATATAATATGAAGGTGGTGGAGCAATTTAGTCAAAATGCACCAATGAATACGATGACGCCAGCTTCTCTTGTTGAAGACATGAACGCTGGAGCTGATGGCGGAGTAACTATAGGAGAAGCACTTGAAGCCACAGTTATGACAGCAGGAAAGAAACCCATTGAATGGAGTGATGCAGCAGCGATTCAAGCAGCCGAAGTCAGAGCCACTGGGCGCACAAACATCGTTCCCGGAGGTGTTGCTGCGGCTGCACAATCGGCAGCAACCCTTAATGCTCGAATAGAAAAGGACGAGGACAAGACCAAACTCGCTGATATTCTCGCGGTATATATATGTTTAACAAATTTATGTCACAATGTGTGTTTGCATTTGCACTCAAAACAATTGATCAAGTCGTTACTTATATGATTGTTTGGTATGATTGGTGCAGGATGCGACTGCGAAATTACCAAGGGATAGAGCAGCGACGAGGAGAGATGCTGAAGGGGTGACCGGTGCAGAAATGAGAAATGATCTGTCTCTCGCTACTTATCCTGGGGGAGTGTCTGCATCAATGGCAGCAGCTGCGAGGCTTAACCAAACCAATAACTAGTTGCTACCATATAAAGCTAGCTACCATATTTATATGTATATTAACGATTATGGTTCTGTTTACTCTCTTCAAATAGAAAGATTTGCATATCCTGTAGCGTTCCTTCAGTTTATGTTTATATTTTTGTGAAATATTGTTCTTGAGTTTTTTATATCTTAATGTTTACATTGAGCTACTTAGAATGCATGTTGGGAGTTAACCTCTCACCAGGAGAGAAAAACATATAACAACGTAAATACAGTGATTTCGAATTGAGATATCACATTTAATCCTCTCAAATAAAAATTACACTTGAGAGAATCCATTACGTCTCAAGAGAACATAATAAACTATCAAAAAATGTTATTCAAGCGTAATGTGACACTCAAAGGCGAGTAAAATAAATTTTGTAGAGATGAAAAGTGTCCGCGGGCACTGTTCTACTGCATTTTTATTAAAAGCACCATTTTTGTTGTATGATTCGGGTCAAGATCATCTCTATTATATTTCTCTAAATGGAGGATACTGTTTGGTGAAAAAAAATTAAAAGGAAAATAGGTCATACACATGATATCTCTTATAGATGATTTCCTTGGATGAAAATGATGATAATTTAAGAGGGATAATAAATGATGATTTCCGTTAGAGTTAGCATGTTAAATTTAAAGTAACAAATACTTAACTAACTTCTCACACTAGCTGATTATTAAGAGATAACCAATCCTGTAATTACAGCATATATTCATCGCAATCGCAATATTCATCAGTCATAACGTTAGAGACTTGATTTCCCACATACTTTAGTCGGTTAATCATTGGACTCACGCATCCCTTGAATTACATGTGACTATTCTCCAACAGATGACTATCATAATTCAAGTGTAGATTTTGAAACGGCACCAATGACACTTAGAATATACTACTAGTATAACCATTCAAACAATAATTTTCTCAATATCTGCAAATAAAGGGTTTGATTTCTGAGATTCAAAGTTTCAAACTATTCCTCACCAGAAGATCTTGTAATTCAAGAATGAACTCAGTAAATGTAATGTCAGTTCGTTAGTCAGTCTAAAACCAAACCGATAATTTACATAACTTTGACCATTGCAAGTTACAAGACTGTTGGTATATTTAAAAACAACCAAGAGAGAAAGCCTCGGCTGAAGTTAATTTTTTTCCTTAAAAAACCTGGATTCAATGTCACACTCATACTTTACACTGTGATTGGGTACAACAAAATTGGCAAGACAAAGGAATGCGGATCTGCTCATAGGTTTTTTCCACTCCTTTCGCTGTTCCTGTCTTTTATACTACCTGGTTGTTCAACAACATATATTTCAGTAACCTGCACAATTACTTTTCAATTTGGCCCCAAATTAGCGGTGTTTGAGCTGGACGCAATGTAGTACATGGAAAACTTTCATCCATTCAACAAATTTTCAGGTAGTCCAATTATGGGCACATGCTTGATGAAGCTGAGAAACAGCTGACCATCAGTATGACAACGATAGCAAGAGTAGACTGGGGAAACCTCTAGCTGAATCTATTCTAGTCTACAAAAGAATATACAATCCCAGCCCAGAAGATGAAGGGGATTCAAAAACCTAAGCTTTGCATATGCTTAAAAGTTGAAGTAATCAACTAAGATAATAGGCTTATCTGGATGTCTATTTTCCATGCGCTAAGCTGAGTTTTTCCAGACACAATTCCTTGGTTACTAGTCGAAGCAGTACTTGCACCAGCTCCCGCATTCTTAATTCTCTGTCCATCAAAGAAACAAATTTAGAAACCAGAAAAGAAGAAATAATTAGATGATTAAAAAGAAAGCATTACATTTTTTTTCCCGCAAGAAAGTTAAAATCCATTCTAAAATTATACTAGTATATTGTTTTTGTTTGGATTGGAAAACTAAATAGTGGGATCAAAACCAAATAACAATACATTGGACATGTAGGCCAAAGTATGCATCGTCTCTTGATATCTGATGTTGTCAGTTCAGAATCCAAGAGGTAATTATTTTTGTCAAGTGGCCTAGCATCTTCAGAGGAGTTAGTGCCTCTCTGTGGGAAGTTTTGAGGTTGCTCCACTGCCTTGGAATAGTTTAATCATCTCTTGATTATTTCTTAGTAGATACTAGAATCTGTTTACGTGGTTTACACCGAAAGAAAAAAGAAACTGTTTAGCTGGTTTGATGAGTTTTGCCTCCTGTGGACGTGCTTTTTCATTGGTGAGGCACACCTTTTTTAGTGGATGCATGCCTTTTCTTGCTTTATATTTAATTTACTGCCTGTTTCTTTATTGTTCTTGGAAGATATCTTATCCAGAATCATGTTAGTAATTCCACTCAGCCTACTAACATCCACTTACAAAAGATTTTGCAGGTGTTCATGCCAAATATCAAACAGTCACTTATATTTATGAGTTAAATACTATTTTGATCTCAATAAAATAAAAAACTTGTTGATTATAATCCCTATATGAAAATTATATGTGTTTGACCCCTAAAAGTGCAAGAATTATATGCTTTATTAGTCCTTGATGAGGGACTAGTGATGAACATGTTATTTTTGTAAAGTAAAAGGACTAAAAATATAAACTTTTTATAGAAACTAAAATCAACATTTATTACTTTACCAGAACCAAAAACACAGTTCACCCAATATATATTTACTTTACCTCGATGTGACGATCTCACAAAAGGAAGGTAAAAGCACAAACAGATGGGAGCGGTTCCCATGCTTCTCATTGTCCTCTGTTAGGTCAGTTCTCAAAGTTGGGTGTAAGGGGAGAATGGATGCTACGTCTGGATGAATTATAAGACGTTCCAGTTCTTGGAGGACATAAATAATTTCTTCAAGTCTTGCTTTCGGTAATGGATACTCTCCTGCAGGAAAATGAAAATAATTAGTCAGGTAAATAAATATCATCAATGTCTACACTCTTTCATCAAAGAAGAAGCTCACCTAAGACATTTTCATCTGTCAGAAACCTGCTCAAGATGAATTCACATCTGCTCATAAGCACCATAATTGAGATTTTGCTGACTTCCGATCTCGTCATATTCCAATTGACTTCATTAGAATAACTGAGAAACATCATATAAAAAATGGTCAACATTACTAAGATGGAGCAGTATATAGTGAAAACTAAAAGGTGAAGAGAGAAAGGAAACAAGGATTTCATATTAAAAGCCTGTTAAAATCAGAGTATAAAAAACTAAAAAGTAGAGGGAAAATTTGCAAAGGACGGCATAGTAGTATTTTTAGCCACAGATCTCATCAATGGACAATTTGGTAATAGAATGAGTCATCTATTCAGGTCTCCAATGGTGTTACTCAAATTACTAACCAGAAACCAAAACTATACTGAAAAGCAATAGGCATAAAATATATTAAAAATTGGATTTAGAATGTTTCTCTTCTGTTAAAAGTACATAATTAACAAATGCATTTGAAGAAAAATCCAGACCAAACCGGCCAATGTTGCAGTGCACACAAAAATTAGATTACAAAAGCATCCATGACATCAACACTATCTCATAGTATAAGATAATTTAGCATTTCCCCAAGTTAATTGCAATCAAGTAAAAGAATGCAATATGCTCAGATATTAGAAATTGAAAATTCATTAATATAAATGATAAGCCTTTAAAGGATGGCACCTGCTCAAAGAAAATAACTTCTGTAAACAAGTCAAGGAAAATCGGCTGCAGTGTGGAGGCATCAGCTCTACAGTCTCAACAGGTAATGAGCACGTGCGTGATGCACAACGGTCCAACGTGGAGACCAGTCGCTCGACAACCTGAAAACACACACTTTCTTAGATAGGAAATGTAAAACTTGCACTGAAACATCAAGCTAATGGCATTTTCATTGGTCTATATAATCTGAAGGGCAAGAAAAGCTCAAAAAGAGTCCATTCAGACGGGTGATTTTTTGCAGAATACAGAGAAACTGATATCCATTTAGGGAACAATCTAGATTAGCTCCTTAAAACAGTTGTAGTCCTCTGTAATTTCTCAAAGCAGAAAACGACAGTAT
Source organism: Trifolium dubium (assembly GCA_951804385.1). NCBI lineage: Eukaryota > Viridiplantae > Streptophyta > Magnoliopsida > Fabales > Fabaceae > Trifolium > Trifolium dubium. Next base: position 25,791,924 of record OX638074.1, on the reverse strand, counting down.
CCTACCACCCCATGATTCCCACATTCACATTTATCTCTCCTTCCCAACATATAACTCCCCTTTTCTGATATCTTCCCTCTATCTCTCTCTCCCTGCCATGCCAGCATCTGTTATTTATGCAGTGGAATTTCCTCTTTGCCTTCACCATTATTAGTTGGGTAGGTTGGTTTGCAATGTACAACCTATAAGGAGATCTAACAGTAAGTTGAAAACTATGACAATGTAGATAGATTCTACATAACTCATAACTTGTAGTTCCACGTATATATAATACATATCCATGAACTTGTCATGGTATATCAGGAGCTTTTTTTCTTCTTGAAACCTGATCAGTTTTAATGAATCTTGAGGGTCTAAACTAGAATTCCTACATCTAACAGTAATGCATTCAATGTGTATGTTCATGCCAACTATATGGTGCACCAATTATAATTAAAAATATTATTGGTGAAAAACTTACATCCATAGGGGTGTCTATTGGCAACTTGAGGACTGTGTCACCAAGAGTATTCAAGATAGTCATCTCAAGGGACTCATCAGCCTCTAACACCACTGCAGAGAGAGAATTTGAAGAAAGAGCTCGTCCACAGTATCCAACAAGGAATATTTCATAAACATCAGCAATTTCTTTCCATATACGGGTTCTGACAGGTTTAGTAATGCCCGAATGTAGATCACCATTTGTTGATTTAGTGACAAAATCAACAAGAACGTGATTAAATGCTTCAACTGCCAACCTCCAAAGTGCACTATCTGGATTGTCACGTCTCGTTGTCATACATCTGCGAAGTAACAAAATAGTATAATTGCACATTATTCACAAATCTATAGAGAAAAAGGAAACTACTGTGCACATATCAGCAAGGTGGATTAAAGCACTCGGTAGGGGTGAATAATGATACCAGAGTGTTAGCAGTAACAGTGGGTAGACTTAAAATAAGTGATAAAGACTAAAATTGAAATAAGTTAACATGGTATTCAACTATATAGTCTATATCCTATCTTAGTGCCATATGTGTCAACTTTTCTCTTGATTCTCTTCAACCTCTCTCTCCTATTTTATTGCTATCAATTTCATGAGCAAAATCTCCTAAAAGAGAGCATACTGCATACGGATAGTTCATGATTGTTAAGAGTCACACATTGGATGAGATATTGTCTGAACGTGTCTTTATAAGTGGGGATAGTCCTTACCTTACAAGCTGATTTTGTAAATGGTTGGTTTAGGCCAAACCCAAATTCTAATAATAACATATAAACTATTTATATGATTGGTAATTAAGTATGCAACTACAGGACACAAATAGCAGAGGGAAAAAGTCCCGAAACTTGCTGCCCAACTATTTCTTGGTATTTTAACTACTTAGTTTGATATAGGACGGATTTTAATCCCTATAATTACATGATTCCCTTTGTGCAGTTATTACTATCAATAGAAAATAATGTGAGCCTGACAATAAGTCCCAAAATCCTAGTAGTCACATCACAAACCCTAGCATCCTATCGGCAGTGCCACACAAGCGGCCCCAAATGAGTAGGTTTCATGGTGATCCACCCACCAAATCTTCCGCAATTAGATCGGTCTGTCCCACGAGCACCGCCGTCTCTCACTATCAGGCCAGTTACTTGTGTTTGGAGGCTCATCTTCTCATTCATCACCAGTCCCAGCAGGGTTGTCGGTCTTCTCGGTCTCTCTTTGACCCTTTTCCAATGATATCCAACTTTTTTATGATGCTATTCATAACTTAGCTACCCTTCGGATGACAGATAGTTATTTCCATGTATACATCTCTTATATAGTTAATAGGGCAGATTTTAATCCCTGAAACATTGGATTCCCTTTGTACAGTTATCATTATAATATAGTACAGAACAATGAAAGCTGGATGTTGGTGGCTAGGAAAGGGCAACCTACAGAGGAGTGGACTGTAAAGGCCAAGTAAGACTTCATAGATTGCAGCCACTAAGATAACGGCTTTCGAAGCAGTGCTATTATAGGGACTTCGGTCTTATGAGGTGCCCAGGCCCCACATCAAGTAACATGGGATGCTCAGTAGAATACTACCTCCGTTCCTTATTATAAAAGACAAATGCACTTTCCAGATTCATTAAAAATTTAATGTATCTGGTTTATATTACAGGCCACATACATCCGTTTTTTAATGAATCTAAAAAGTGCATTTGTCTCTTATAATAAGGAACGGAGGTAGTATTTAAGTGGCTTCATTCTTCACATATAAATATAATTGCAAGCTTTTAAGGTGACGTTCCCAGGCTAGCTGTGGTGAAACACCAAGCCATATATCATAATAAGAATATATGAGTGCTCTCAGTTTCTGAAAAATCACCAATAAGAATATACATTCTACAAATTCAGAACTCAACTTCTTTCTCATATTATGTCTATTTTGAATACCAGCAAAGAAACTAGAACTACAATTCTCATCGCAAGTCAAACTTGTTTGGGCTGGTTTCCGATTAAAACATCATACAATCCTGATATTTGCAGTACAGTAACTATGAACTCTGCCTGAATTGACTCTTCACAGAAACACAATCGCAGCCTTTTCCTGGCTACATTATACTACAATTTTTAAAAACACTCTCCAAACCTTACGCAAACTATCCTATTCCTATCCTATCTACCATTAACAGTGTAGCAGCGAAAAAAATTTAAACCAATCAAGATCAACTACTACCTTCCCAGGCTTTGAATAACTTCAGGGTACACAATATACTTTTCAGCTGTAGGTGCCTGCAGGAATAGATCTACCAGCACAGGAACTAGTTTTTCTGCAAATATATAACTAGGAATGCCAGCATTTATAGCTGCCATTGACTCAGAACCTGGAGAGATCGCTACTTTATCACGTGATATTGGAATAGAGCCATTAGGTGCTTCATATTTCACCGGAGAATCTGCACATATGAGCATAGCTTTTTTATTTTAACCTAAAAGGAAAACTGAATTAGCTCAGATAGATATTTTCATGCTTGGGATAAGATCCGAACCTCTTGCTTGATCTATTTTTCCGTCCTCGTGCTGTAAATGGGTATCCTGTCTAGGAAGATACTGCAGAAACTCTCGAAGAAGAACAGGCCACATGGAAGAAATGTGTTCAGATGGACCTAACAGCGGTAAGATCTCCAGTATAGTCCGTAGCACAGGTGGGACATTACCCTAGAAAATTGGAACAATACATTAATAAAAAAGTTTATAATTAAAAATGATAATTCTACTACAACTACAAAATAGGTTATTTGATATTTACAGCAGGATTCTTCATAAAAGAAAGGAAAAATTTGAGGAAGTAGTGTCTCATACATGAATACTACAAACAAGTCACTTGGAACATGAATAAATTAACATATGCTCATAAAATTTACGGAATTTAATAGAAATTATTGATGAAGTGGAGTGGATAATAAATTTATTTCCCTTTCTTCAACTGTGCAATGAACTAAATATGAAGGTACAGAATGCCTCATGATACTCCTAAGTTTACAACTCCAATTTCTGTGCTAAGTGAAGATAAGGCCTTTCGAGGATGTCAATGAAGTTAAAGGCAAGAATTTAGAATGTACAACAAAGCAATCTAAAGTTTACAAATTTTTTATTTTAATAGAAGTAATATTAAATTGAAAACAGCATTCCATCTTTGTGTTGCATTTGCTCTTTACTGTCCAAACTGCTTTTCATTTTTTACTAAATTTTAATTTTCAAATTATTTTGCGTACTTTCGACTGGGCCATGAACAAAACTCTTCAGTCAACCTTTACAATTTGGTGAACATTTCAACTACACATGAATTTTTGCATCTAGCTACCAATAAGTAAATCATTTGTTAACAGTTACAATTTAGTGCAACATCATTTGATTGCATAGTTACTTTTCTTTTCCAAGGTAACAATACATGAACTTCACAACTTTATAACACTAATTATTTTTGAAAAGTAATATACATGTGGTAATTGTAATGTGAGGCTTAATAATTGTCTTCAAATTGGTTCAAATAAATAAAATAAACTGTCTTCATTTGTGTTATCCATTGGATATTTGCTTGATAGTTGCTACATATTTCCTTGTATGGGTGGGGCAGTATCAAACTAGCAATAATAGTTACAAGTGAAAGAAAAAGTTATTAAATCATGGACTTACATATTCCATTTCAAAGTTATCACTTGTTACCATAGCTTGCTTCACAGCCAAATCTATGATTGCTATCAACTGTGTGTATATGACATCATTGAACGATCCTTGAGCCTGCACATAAATCTCTCCTGGTAGAAATTTGCAATATTAAAAGTGAAATCAGCCTCACGTGATCAGTATCTGAAGCTAACTTGATTGTGGTGCAAATAGAAACTTAAAGGCATGACTGTTCTTCATGAGTAACGTACAAATATAAATTCTTATATAGTAACAAAATGCAAACAAATTCATTACCAAGACCATGCAGAATCTCCTGCTTCACCTTGTCACTGTAACTGGATGGCTTTTTCAAAACATGCTCGTAAACATCAATCACCGAAATGAGGTAATGCATCGGCATATTTCCCTAATTCATAAACTTATGTCAGTAGTTAAATGAGTATATTTCAACTAACACTGCTTTCTTATACTTGTTAATTGATGAAAAGTCAAAACGGCTAATGTTAAAGATGAAAGACATTGGGAGACTCATTTCGGCGGTAAACTTTACATCAACAAACAGAATATCAGCTTTGACGCAATATCATTACCTTCAACGAATGGGAGTTAATATTTGTCTGCAAACAATTAATTGCAGCAAGTGCTACTTCTTTGCTACCATTTAAAATGCTATTTTCCACAAATTGAAGCAATGATTCCCAACCTACACAGGGACAAATTAAATCAGCAATACTTGTACATAACACCAAATAAAACTAGCAGATAAATCAAATTTAAATAAAGAACTCACCAGACCAAAAGTTACTTAAGCTGGTGAAAAAAGGAAAGAACAGTCGTAATATGCGTGCTATTCCACCAAGAACAAGCACGAGTGTTTCATCCCACTGCTTCTGAGCAGTGTTACGGCTGCAAAATGGATTAGAACGTAAGTGCATATCAAGATACTGTGGAATGGGTTATGAAATTAACAAAGTAGTTGGTTACCTACAATGCATCTATATAGGAAAATGTATAAGCCTTACAATGCAATCATAGTATCAACTTAAATACTGGTGTAGGAATCGGTATTCCGTACACGTTTTCAGAGATTTTCAAACCTGCTTTTCTCTTCTTTTCAGTTTCTGTATTCCATAACTTGTTACTAGAGCCATCTTATTCTCCTCTTTCAGTTTTTAACTCAGTATGTGGATCCAACAATCGGATTATATCTTGCCATTCTTGTGATTTAATACATGAGCTATTGTTCATTCCAAGTTGTGGTCCATTGAGCTAGTTGTCATCCACTAATCTCTCTACCAGTTCTGTTGTTAGTTTGGTTGTAGTTGTTTGAAGCTCATTACAAGCTGTTACTAGGGCTACATGTTAAATTGCAAATCACGATTCTTTATTTTTTGTCTCTACCAGTTCTGTTGTTAGTTTGGTTGTAGTTATTTGAAGCTCATTACAAGCTGTTACTGGAGTTGAATGTTAAATTGCAAATCACAATTCTTTATTTTTTGCCTAAGTTTAAGTTTCCATTTGTCAGCTTTTGCTTGCTTAAAAAAAGAAGAAAGCTTATATAAGCTTCAGCTTACAGAAGAGTGTTAAGTAATGAAGGGGAACTTAAGGAAGTGATGTGGCCAATGTTGTCAATGACGGAGTGCAGTTCATGCCATAAAGCATAATTCCCCCATATAAATGTGGGATTGCAACCCATGACGTTGTCATCACAAGTGGAAATATACAAATTGCATATGGCAGCTGGTACAATATTCTCCATGTAAAATATGGAAATCCTGTGTCTATACTCAGATCACAACTTATATTTATAATGGTGGTACAATAAATACATTGAATGCTTAAAGAATAAGCACCAGCCTGGGAAGTTGTACAGTTAAAGGAATATCTAAAGATTCTTAATTTTAATACTCCAAACTAAAGGGTCAAAAATGTCATAATTTAGTCATATTACAATTCACAATTATAAAGTTTGTTATGGAAGAAAAATATAATTAGTGGATACAAGTTTAGGACTCAAGGGATCACTATCATTTACACTGTTCAGTCTTTTCATGCAATATAATTTTTACCCCTAAATTATCTCCACTTCTCATTTTCCCAATTTTCTCAACCATGTCTATCACTAAGGCCACAAATAAATAAAACGAGTACAACAAAGCCAACGCCTATTTCAAATACCTATGATGTATAAACAAAGTCAAAGAAAATTTCAAATACCTATGATGTATGAGCATGTGAACCGCTTTTCCTCCTCGAGTTCCAAGTTCTTTCCCTTGCCATTCATCTTTTGATGAAGTAGCAACCTACTTGGCAAATAAACAAAATTTCAAAACACATCCAGTTTTGCTGTAAATATAGCTCTCAAATATCAACTACAATAGTTTCATATTACCATGAAAGAAGCACGATCTAATGTAGGAAATACATAATTCCAAAGACAATCTTCCCACATGCTCTTTGAAAGCTTTTGCCCGTGAGTTCCTAATGTTTGGAAAAGTGTCCTAACAGCAGAATTCCTCACCTGCAAAACAAATCTTTCAGTTCCAGAAATCCTTCATATCCAGCAGTAATTGTAGAGAGTAATGTTATATTGGTGGTCACATTTGACGGGTTAGTATAAGCAGAGAACAATGTGAGTTTGGAGATCTTGGTGTCTGTTTGAGCGGGGGGGGAGTTGGAGGGCTAAGTCTATAGTAAATTATATTTCCTATTTTTTTTAATATAATCCAAGAACATGATAGATCATAATATAATACGTTAATCACACTTAATTGATTTTAAAAAAAACATTTTTTAGTGTCTGTAATTAAAAGAGAGGTAAGCCCTCACCACCATCCAAGCATATCCTAAGAATTAGGGATATACCTGATTCAACCCCACACCTATGGCCATAATAGCCGACACCTCACCTTCTCCAGTGCTCATCATTCTAGCCCACCCTGTCCATCCAATATCACCATATGCAATCATGGTTTAAATCATGAAATTTAATTGTTCCTACTCTAATTCATTCAAGATAAAAATCCAGAGAAACACGTCTTGGCTGATCCCTAGTGATCAAAATTATACTTCGTCCTTGGTGCCACAGCAACAACCCAATCCACTTCCCCAGCATGCTACCTACTACGATTATCTTCTCTATTTTTGCTTACCCTATGTGACCTAAGATTCTATTATATTCCCTCATCATCTGGCTTCTATATATTTGTCTTCTGACCTATCTTATTTTGGCTTCTACGATCACTCAGACACTCTTCTTGACAAAAAGGGTATTTGCTTCTATCCCAACCAGGACCATGCATCTTCAGCACTTCTTTTAGCATCTTTTTAAGCTCAATCGTGATCTTCCTCAAAAGAACGACATAATACAAGATCACTGCCTCAAAAGAATTTGTAATACAACAGATCTAGGATAGAGATAGACTATGATACCATCTTAGAATTTGGGTTCGGTCAAACTCAACCTTACATAACCGGCTTGTAAGATGAGGTCTGCCCAAGCTTTATAAACACTACACAGATCATCATATTTTGAAGCAATGTGGGACTAAATCCACCCCTTCACACCCAACACAATGAAGGTGTGGGCCGTGGCTACCAATTGCCACAATTAGGCGGCTAGGGGGGAGGAGGGACTGCAATGAAGGTGGAATTTCCAACAGTATGTATGAAATTGCTTTCTGATCCCTTTTTTGCTATTTATAACAAGAGACTAACCTAACTATTCTAAGTTCAATTTATTATTTATCCTACCAGATCCATATGAACATCGCCAGTACACGTAACAAAAGGAGGGAAGAAATAATAAGGAAATAAGATTAGAAATTTAATCATCATACCTCAGGTCTCTCATCTGCTCCTAGGTTTTGAAGTAATGAGAAAATAGAGAATAAAAGCTTCTCATAATCAACATCTGCATTAGAAGGTCGGTCTCTTGCACTATTAGGAACACTATGTGCCTGATTCTCCATCTTTTCGCCGTCTATCTGCTTTACTTTGAAACCAACACCTGAAAGGTATAACCATTATAAAACACTTGGTGTAACTTAAAATAATGACAGATTATCACACAGATGGCTTGACAACATAATCTAAACCTTTTTCCTTTTCTTCAAAAGGTTCATTGAGAAGGCCCTTTGCAATGAAATCAGTCATAGTCCACAGGAGTCCAACTGCTGTCAAGCTTATGTTCAACTCCGTCTTTTGAGCACTGTATGCTCCCGTCACATCAACACACCTGAAATACATGAAATAATCCACTTAAGATAACGGAAAGCGCCTTTAAGGAACTAGTATACATGGACGAGTTGTGCATACATGAATGTGTAACATGAATACAACATCTATGAAGAAACTCAAACATGTTACATTAGCTACCCAAAAAATAGTCATAAGATAAAAGAAATCATATTTATGCAAGAATGCAGTATGCATGTAGGTAAGGTCAAATTTGAGATCTCACACTTGAAGGCAGTCTCTAGGTAAGGCGGACAGTCCATCATTCATTATTACTCGTAGGTTCTAAGCACAAATAAAAATTGGAAAATTAGATAACATTATAATGTAAAGGTGAGAGGAATATATTTCAAAGAACAAGTAACAATTTTTATCATTTGTAGGTTCTTAGCATAATTAAAAATTGGAAGCATGTGAATCATTTAGTTCAAGTATTAGACTATTGCTAGTTAAACAGGAGGTCTCAGAAAACTTGAAATAAGAAAAAAGAATAAAAGATTGGGATAAGTTCATAATAAGAAACTAAAACAAGAAAGCAATGGAATAAATTTGTTAAAAAAATAAAAACAGGACAATACCCATAAACAACAGTTTAAGGTGGAGAGAAATAAATATTTTTTTAAAACAAAACCATTAAAATAAATGGTCTATAGCAGTATGGTTTTGTCAAAAATAATAAGCATTTTGGCATCATTTGATTTAAGTGAGCTGACGATATCTAATGGGAAAGGGTTGGATTTGTTGGAATAGTTCAAATCACAAAAAATGATGAATCAAAAGCACAGTTTGGGGAAAAAGAAAACATAAAAAACCAAGTCCAAAAAAAATAATCCTACAGTTATCTGTTGCAATTTGTAAACATACACACTAAAGGGGAGAAACCCAACAGATACACATCAATGTTAAACAGCTCTAAAGATGATTATCGCATGCTTTAGAATTAAAATCCATAGCCGATTTGTAACTCATTGAGTTTGAGTTGCTTAAAATATGCTGTTGTTGACTTAATCAATGAAAACAAAAAGTCAAGCAGATAACCATTTTCGAAACCCACACAAATCTCCCTCCTATGATGGAAGTTTAGTAAAAGGAATAAAGCTTTCACAAGAAGTTTGTGAAAAATAAAATAAAATAAAATAGAAGGTTAGTGTAGGTTTACAAAGACAGAGGGGAAGAATGCTAAAATGAGGAAAATAGAGGGAAGGAATTTTTAATAATTTACTCAATTATTGACTATTAAATCAATGGCTTAAAAACAGGACATGTAAACATTATACTAATCGTAACTAAATCTTGTATGTTTACAGAGAAAGAATATGGAGCCAGGGAGTGTAGATAACCGTGAATTTTCTCATGAAAAGGTCCCCACTTAAAATACAACACTTTTAAGAATTGACATCATAAATAGCTTAAGAGAGGTGCCAGTGGTCAACTCAATATATCAATAGCCCTGTCACAATAGATTACGCAAACTAACTAATGATACCTGGAAACCAAGAGTAACAAGATCCTTCTCTGAAACATCTGCTACATACCTTACAGCAAGACAGAAGCACAAAGATTAACCAAAGAATCACCAAAATATAGGGGCAAAGGATTTAGAAGACCAACCTCAACATTTCAAGTATATTCGGCCAGCTGTAATGAAGTTTTTCTCCATATCTCTGGAAGAAAATAACATCACTAGAAGAAATTAAGAATAAGTAAATAAAAATGAAAACAAAACTTGACCAGTAAGCAATAGGATTACCTCTAAGACATGCAAAAGGATTTTCAAAGATCCAACTCGAACATCTACACTTTGGGTTGAAAAATAAAGAACCTTAAGGGGAGATATGACAGAACATTCAAGAGACGTCAACTTATCGAGACTGGCTTCCATCTGTATATCATTGGGATGGGACACATTATAAATCCTGTTATAAATAAAATATGGGTTTCTGGTTATGAAAATGGTAGAAGGTCTCACTTCCTGAGATGTTTGACGAGACTTGAATTGTTTGTAGTTTTGGAATTGATTGGAACCTAGTACTGCAGAAATAGATTGGTCAAGCGCATCAAGTGCCATATTTTTCAAATGTGGATTAGGATTATCAGCAAGCTGCAAAATCACATGAGAATATCAGAAGGGGTGAAAATGAAACTAACATTGCCGCATCAAAGAAACAAGAGGCAGAGAAGGAAACCTCAAGAAAGTGACCAATAACTTGATCCCAAAATGGCTCAACCCCTGCAGTGAAAAAAGGATGACAGAGAAATCTTCAAGCCTTAATAAAACATTCAAGAGTGAAAATATTAAAAAAATCGAAATACGTAAATATCCTAAATATTACAAGGACAAACAACATCCATTATAATGTACTAATCATAATTTTAGAAGCTACATACTGTGAACATTATTCACAAGGATGGATATCATTCTCTCCACTGAAAAGCTGATACTTCCAAGTTTTTGACTTGTTGTTGGTCCCAAACCACTTGAAGTACCCGACACGCATTGATGTGAAAGTTGAGATAATGCAGAGAGGAGGGATTTTACAGCAGATATGTGCATCAAAGCAGAGCTCTCAAAGAGCTTTTAAACAGAAAACAATACAAGGTTAGATCAATTGGCCTAATAATTCTGATAGAAAAAAATGCAGAAATGTAAAATGAATGCTTAGTCAGCAATTAAAATCAGACTTGCTTTCTCAACTTTGAACATGAAAAAAGATTTCAAGAAAAAGAGAGTTCTTTGTTCAAAAAAAGAAAAGAAACAGAGAGTTCTAACAAGGAAAACATATTTTGTAAGGGACTTGTAAGATAACGAGCCTGCAGGCACATGAATAATATCATTGAACAATTTTCATTATATTCATTTCATACTAAGCAGTTAAATTATCTTTCATGCCGGCTACCAAACAAAATTAAATTTGTTCTTTCACCTGAGAGTTCAAAGAAGAGAGTATATTGAAGTCACTGTATTGAGCTGATAACTCCCTTGCGAACTTTGGAACAGGGGTAGAAACCTCCTGCAGATTTCATGGTCATGTACTCTGTAAGCTTCTATTGAAGACACTGGAAAGAAATTCAACAAAAATATGCCGCATATAAAACAAAATTTGACACTTTTTTTGCTATATCATTTTAGAAGTAAAGTAAATAGCGGACAACAGGAGAGGATAAGATATCCTCATGAGAAGAGGCACAAGAAAAGATACTAAGAAAAATCAAACAAATCAAAAACAGTAATGCTCTCCAATCCCTAAAAGCATTATTTGCAAAGGATAACCACTTAAAGAAACCTTTACCAAGAAAATGGTTATCATGAAAGGTTGACCTATAAGGAGAAGGATCAAGAATGGTTGTACTTGTGATCTACATCTCCATTCCCCAACAACAATAATTACATTGAGACTCAAAAGCTATCTCTGTATTCTAATTCTACTGCTTTCTCTTTTAGCAATTTAAAATCAAACAACCAGACCATTTATTCATTTACATGGCCATAGCTTGGCCCTATATAATGTGACCACATTATCAGCATCAAGGGAAAAGGCTGTTGAAGCTTGTTTATTAATTGAAGCTTGTTTTACTGGACAGTAATAGAACAAACAACAGATATAATACCTGAGTAGTAGCATGTGGGGAATGAATTGCTCGATCTAAAGCTGCTAAAGTTTCCAAAACCTGCAGGCACTCATCATGACCACTCATTAGATGAAAAAATTAAATCTATAAACAGAAAACAGGAGAAAAATATAACAGCATACCAAAACCCAGGATGGACCCAAAACATTATGCAATCGGTGAGCAATGTTGAAGAGCGTTCTCAGGGCCTATGGTTAACAAAATCAGCCAGGGACATTTATATGAGTAGTTGAAATGACACAATCAAATATACATATCCACTAAGAAAATTTATTTGGAGAAAAATGATTGCAACCAAGGAAAAAAGTAAGTACACATTGCCATACATATAACCAGAAAGACCACCTGTACATTCTTGGGCGTAAGCACAATGCTATCCCTCTGGTCAACTGATAGTTCTGACCGCTTTGATACAGGAGACGGCAAAGCACTGCTAATATCTCAAATTATGGCCAAAATCTCAGTACTGTCAGCTTGAATGCTATAAAGACAGCCAAATAAATGATAAACAGAAAGAAATAAGTCAACATTTAAACACCATACCTCTTTTTTTCAGTTTCAACCGGAAAATTGATGGTAAATTTGCAAAGCGATGCAAGAAATGAGTTTAAAGGTTCTACAGTTTGAAGAATCCCACAAGCCTGTAAAATCATATAATCCCTATATCGTTTTTAAAAGTTCCAAGTTGATTTCAGATTCCACTAAAAAAAACCATAAAATGGAGGTACCTGAGTGAATGCTTGATATCCCTTCAAGATTTCCAATACAATGGCCTCTCCTTGTGACCTTTAAATTAACCACAAGTCAGATGTGAAGAATATATAGAAACCATAAAAAACATGGGAATAGGATACGTTGAAACCAGCAGAGAGTAAAATAACTTTAGATAACATTTTGTAGGATGAACTTCTTCTCAAAATCCAGCAAACTAAAAAATATGTCCACCATGTTATCCACACTTACTTTTCAGATGAATAAGAATAAGTTTGTACTCTATCTTTATGCCTTAGTACTAACACTATATTTTAATTTTAATAAAAATGCCAATCATATGCAATAAATTAAAATAAAATAAAAAACAAAAAAATCAGATGCAAGACTAACATGACAATCAATAAATAAAAAAGGATGAGATAGAATAAAGTCAAGTCTGTAACAGGTTATTAAACGGAGCAAGATCATTCCACCAATATCAATTTTTATTTCTACAAAAAAATGTATGTTTAACCACAAACCTTGATAGCATAAGGGATAGTGCATCAAGTATTGTCAGCCACAGCGAGTCAACCATTGAGAGGCAGAGAACTGTAGTTTTACCAGTCCATTTTACAGGTGGAGCATTATCGCATCTAGGGGACTCAAGCTAAATTGAAGTAGAGAAAACAGGCCATTAAGCAGCATAACCAAAAGAAAATTTAAAATCAAGACAATATATAAAATTACCTCTCCAACATCTATGGCTTCATCTGTTAAAGTTGCAACAGTGAAAACGACTCCCAAGAGACCTTCAACTGCCAAAGTTATGGCATGTGCTTCACTGGCAACTAAGACTGCAGAATTTGATGCATCATTATCTAGAATCCATTCAATGCCTACAGAAGGAACAACATATAATTTGTTATCATAAATCATTCAAATATCATGATGTCCGATACTACTACTGAACTTAAACAGCCACCACCAGGCACACAAAAATTAAGGCATTAAGAAGAAGATAGATAACTTTTACGAGTATTTAGTAGAGCACAGGACTGTGTATTAAAATAATCAGTCACATCAAACGTATCCTGCCATGCATTAAGTGTAGTAGAGATGAGGATATTGCGTTGTACGTGTGGTAAGACTAGACAGGATAGGATTACAAATGACAACATTAGAGAGAGTTGGGGTAGCACCTGTAGTAGAAAAGATGGTGGTAACTAGGCTTAGGTAGGTTGGGCATGTAGACAGAAGACTTGTGGATTTTGTAGTAAGAAGAGTAGATCAGATGGAGGGTAGTCAAATCACTAGAGGCAGAGGAAGACCGAGAAAAACTATTAAGAAAGATCTAGAGACTAATGAGTAGGATAAAAATATGGTATATCATAGAATATTATGGCGTCATTTGATCCATGTAGCCGACCACACTTAGTGGGATAAGGCTTGATTGTTGTTTAGAAATGCTAAAAAAATTTAAATAGACCATGATTAGGAGAAGAGATAGATCACAGATAACCTGATAGAACACCGAGTTTCTATACATGTGATGACCCAATCATTGGGTGCAATGCATACAAGCACATGTTCTAGAAGCTTGTAGAAGCTGTGAGAATGGGTGCAATGCATACAAGCACATGTTCTAGAAGCTTGTAGAAGCTGTGAGAATAACAATTAGTTAGTAGGGAGTATGAGTTAGTTAGCTCTCTCCCTGATTTTTAGGGAATCTTCGTTATAAAAGAAAAGGGAGGGAGGTGAGTGAGTGACGCATTGTGAAAGTTGTTATGAGTTTGTTTAGGAGAAAAGTTCTCTTTGGGCTAGGAGCTTAGCTCTGGTATGTGTTCATAGAACTCTGGTTTATCACTTCCTTTTATCAGTTATTACTTCCATTCTAAGAGTTTACTCACATATATTTCAATAGAAATTCCATTTCACTGCATCTGAATTTCCGAGTTCCATCATAACCACAGTTCCCAGACATCAAATAAACATATTAACAGCAAAGAATGTTGTAACATGAAGCTTCAGCCTTCAGTGGTTAATCTACCTTCGAGTTTTTGCTTTCCTTCAAGGACAGTAACAACTCTCATCAAATTTTGCCAGACCTATGGTTAGGAGATATTCCTTTTAGTTTTGTTTTTCCATGCTTGTACCATCTTCCTTCTAAACATTAGTTTCTTACACTGATTTTATAGCGCTTACTTTCAAGGATGTTTAACCAACAGGGAAATTCTGAATCATACTCCCTTTCGGGGGTCCTTCAGACCTATATTCCATTTATCTTCTTTCCCCGATAAGAGTTAGTGCCTTGACCCTTCAAAAGAATTTTCATTTAAATCATTTTCAATCCCTCAATCATTCCCTGAATAAGAAGCTTTCTTCTTCTAAAAGGTGAAACAAAATTAACTAGGCAATATGGATACTTTTCTTCATGATAATTGATAACCTGATGAGGAAATCCAAGTCTCCCTTTAAGGTCAAGTCTTATTATTTGGAGTGTGGTACTTAATAAGAGAATTAATAATAATGGCATGCTGCAGGTTCATAGGCCACATAAGGCTATTTCCACTGATAGGTGTGCAATGCATTGTGTTTGTTCAGAATCTTCAATTCATTTGTTATCAAGTTGGTTTGCTTCTGTTTCTATATAGCAATCGTAATTGGTGTTTTCAGTGTTTGTCTTAGATCCATGGACCAATTTGACAGATACGCTGAGACATTATGAAACATTGTTATGTTGATCTTCTCTTTTTCACGTGTTTTATTGTTTTGTTCTGTTTTGGAGGATTCAGTATCCTCCTCACTCTTTGTAAATCTTTCTTTTCATCTCAATAAAATTTTCCTTATATAAAAAGTTCCAATTTGTACAAAAATCACTCCAGCTGTCCAGCAAACTACACTAATTAAAAGGTGGCCATATCTGAGTTCTAAATCATCATGCCAAATAGGGGTTGATAATTAGAGTAGTTTCTGAAAGGGGGAAGAAAATAATGAGATGAGAAGACAAAAATGGATGAAAAGGTGTTGTTTAGAAAAGCAATACAACAAAAGATAGAAAGCGCAGAAAACATTCAACGTCAGCAAACGAGTTATCGGCTAGATCTTTTAAAGATATAAAATAATAATAATACAAAAATAAAATAACACCTAAAAAGAATTGGCCTAATATATAGCAACAAGTAACTATTTAAACAGGAAATGGTATCGTCGTCCAATAAAAAAAATAGACAACAAAATAACACCACAACAGGATTGCTATCAGACATACCGGTTCCCACTCAGCTCAATAGGAACCTCTGGGTAAATAAAGGAAGTTAACACAAATATTTAACTACACAAAAAGAGACAGATCTCAACAGCATTATTCCATTAAAACATGAAAATAAATACCTTTGGCTTTGCTACTAAACATTCCTGCAACAGCTGCCAGACTCTCCTCACTTGATTCTTGAAACTACAGAATACAAAGATTTTACTAACCAAAAAATTTATTTACAAATATAGACAAAGGACAGAAATTCAGACTCCTGCCCCCAAAGTCTATGCATGGTATGCAAAGGCTGGATGAGAAGATGTATAGTATTAATTAAAATCAGCTGCAGAAAGTAGCCAGTGTTCAAAGCAATCAACCAGAGATATGCAATTCAATTTTTATTTGTACCATGACCAAAATACATTACAAAATGCATGGATTTTTGTGCTGTCAATCATACCTGTACATTTGAAACAACCCTAGCAAGAGCTTTGACCATTCCCTCCACAACATTTGTATTCTTTGGGTGCCTACAATGCCAATGGATAGCAGCAGTGGATAATAATATCCTATCTTGAATCATATCTAATGACAAAGCATTTAAATCCAAGTCCTTCTTAATGACTTGGCTTAAGTTTTATATCATACAAAGAAATAGGAATTTATTTTAAAGAAACTAACTAGGATGTCATATCTCTGTGTATCAGAAATGTTAGCTTCTTCAAAACATGCATGGTGTAGAGCACCAAAAAGAAATCCTTTAAGATATCCTATAATGTAACAAGTACCGGGGCAATGAGACACCCTTAAAGACCCCAAGCATTAAACTCAAGCCATATGCACCAAAGGATTCTCAACTACGGCTTACACCCTTTTACAAAAGATCTCTCAGTTACTTGATCATATTAACAAACTGGATGTAGTTATACTTTCTGAAGACTCCTCAATTCAAATATAAGTCTAAATCTTTAAAATTTTAATAATAAGGCTCTCTTTGGATTGATGGAACAAAACGGAGCAAAATCGAATGGAACATAATGGCATGGAATAAAGATTCCAATCCATTGTTTGGATATTTTATAAAAAAATTCATTCCATTGTTTCAAAAGTGAACGGAACGGAACAAATTATAACTTTTTTATTTCAATTTTGCCCTTATTTAAAAAACTATTATTATGTAAGACATATTATTACTAAAAAATTTCATTTGGAAAGCACTAATACTTTATTTCCTTAATAAACATATATAGAATAAAAAATACTCGAGAACAAAAACTTCTTTTTATTACTAGAAAAGTACACTAAAGCCATAAACAAGTGGAAGAAAGTAGAAACATACGTCAGCAAAATAAGCAAGATTAACATACACGAGTTAAAAAAAAAAAAAAAGAACGGCTCTGCTGCCAAGAGACGATCTGTGTTTAATTCAGCCAATTCCATCTACCAACCAGAAATGTCCAATTCCGAACAAGCCAAACCATGTACGTAATTTCATTTGTAAGTCTTAACAAACGAAAAATACACCCATGTTAATATTTGTTTCCAGATTGATGGTTCTTTGAAACTACTTATAAGTTATCCACAGGTTTTTGGATCGATGTTAGACTTAGAAAATAAAAAAGAAAAAGTATAACGTTATAAAGACAGGTGCAAAATAGTAATATTATAATCATGAAGCTCAATTCCATTGGATACACCCCAAATTGAGGGGGAATGGAAAATAGAAGAATTGGATGGAATGGGATGAATGGGTTCCATTCCACTACATTCATTTTTTGCAAATCCAAACAATGGAATCTAATTACTTACCGTCCCCCAAGGCTTTTTAGCATTGTGCATAATATAATTTAGTTTATTACACACACACACACAAAATATATATATATAGAACTTACATATCAAAAGTTTGGAAAAGAATCCGCAATGTCCGGGCCTCAACGCAAAACCCCTACAAGTTTTTGTTGGTTGTTAGATTAATAATGACTTGCAGAGTAAATCAACAACTCATACAATACAACACAACTACATTACCCTCAAAATCTCAAGAACAAGAATGCGATGCCATAATGGCAAATCAAGAAAAGTAGCCTTCAGTAACATACTGAGAAAAACCTGCACATAAATTGAAACAATTAGCATCTGTCAATTCTGTAAGATGCCTATTTAGAATATGTCAAAGGGGGTTGGCAATAAAGGTCAACACGACAAAAGCTTTCTGTCTTATTCTTGGTTTATCAACAAAAAATAGATCGCAGTTTGGGAATGACTTTATACATTCTTAGAAGTCACGGAAGATTACGATTTACATCATACAATTGTCAACTTTCCTTGCTCCGCACACCCACCCAAAAAAGAGACATTTGCACTGATCATTTCAGTAACTTAATTTGTGGGCCATGTGACTAGACGGAAAAGGAAACAGAGCCTTACCTCACACTCAGTGATAAGGGAAGAACTATAAAGCCTTATAATATGAGCAACTGAGCGCAAGACCAAACGACGAAAGCTAGGCTCACCAGCTTCTCCTTCAACCTGATTGAAATAATAAAAAGAATATGGGCAATGCCCTTTTTATGCATAAAAAACAGGGATAAAGAATCTCAATAGTGATATATCGTTATCATACTACATGGTTCAGGGTACCTCAGCATTAGTACGAAGTGAAGTCATGAGAATTGAACATATCTGCCGTCGTAAAGCCTAGCAAGTTTTGTGCAAATATATTAAAAAAAATGAACAAAAGAAATGATGATGCTGGGTATGATTAAAAGACCGACAACAACATTATGAATTACAACAAACATTTTCACCTGTTCATAGGGTAACAAGGTTCTGAAAACAGCCACATAATTGGACAAAATGAACCTGAAAAACACTTTCAAAATTATATCATGAAGATTGAAGAGCAATGCAGAATCTTGCAGATTAATGTAGTGTTCCAGTAGAACAGTTAAATAGAATTTGCCATCCTGGTGAGCCAATTCAAATGAACTGTGGTGACTGGTGACACGATTGTAAAACATGTCTATGGCTTGAAATGCGATGTAAGTGTAAACAAATGAATGTATAATGTAAAACAATTTATTAGACTATCAAAAGTCAAAAGCTAAAGAATATGATCATCCTCATACTTTGGTAGACTATAACATAATAAGAAAAGAAAAAATTACATGAGAGAATGTCACATTAGAGAATGAATATATGCATGAGGCTTGCAATAAACCATTATGAAGGGGGGAAACTAGAAAGCAATCACAGTGCAAAAAGCTCAAAAGTCATCACTGTAGAGTAAGAAATACTTAACAGATAAACCGATATTTAACTTGCACCTCTAATAAAGATATTTTATTAGCAACAGTATAAATACAATTAGCAATCAACAATAAAGATATACTTTGAATAATATCTTCTTAGTAAAGATATTCTTCAAAGATATCTCCTTAGTAATAGGAATATTTTATTAGTATGATATAATAAAGATATTATCTGATTTTATTTGATTAGTACTACCTCCATTCCTTTTTACTTGTCGTTTTAGAAAGAAAAAAAAGACCAAAATAGGAGAGTGTATTTTGGCACCTTATTTTCCTATTATGTCCTTTTTTAAAATATATCATATTTTTAATCCATCAATAAATTCCTACTTTTTCACAAACATTATCTATTTCAAAACAATTGTAACAAACTTTATTTACAAACAAACAAAATTTGTATACAATCAAAAAATTATATTGTTTCAACAAAAAAAATATATACAAAATTTGTTCAATAAAATAAAATAGGAAAGAGGATAAAATAGGCAAAATATAACCTAAATTGTCAAAACGACAAGTAAAAAGGAATAAATATTTTTTTTCTAAAATGACAAGTAAAAAGGAACGGAGGTAGTAGTATTTAATAATAAGTTTTAGGGTTTAGAGGCAATGATGGGAATAGTTTTTCTGTTAGGGCCTGAGTAGAATTCATTTCTGAGTTGTGCCAGAGCTTTGCTCTGGGAGTAGATAGAGAAACTTTCTACTACTATTATTGTTCTATTATTATCAATAAAATAATACTATTATTTATCCATTGTTATCTCTTATTTTCATTATTATTCTTTATTTCATTTTGACGTTCCCATCAAATACAACCAGATTGGGAGGTTGGAAAATATATCTTGAAGGCTGAAGAGAGGAGATAACTATTTCTCTCTTGCAGCACAACAAAACATCTGATAAAAAAGAAGCAGTGAAATTGCATAAACCATACATTCAAAAGTATTTCTTACTCGAGAATATCAAGTGCAAATGTCCTTTGAAGAATGTTTACGCGCAACCAAATTGCCTGTAGAATAGACAGGAAGTTAACGTCATCTAGTAAGAAATAGCATTTAGCAAAGTATCAACATCACCATTAAATAAATGAATAAAAAATGAGTGCTGCAATGGGTTTCTTAAGACTTGCACACAGACAAGAAATTCAAACAAAATGGGGGTCATGCTACAGGGAGAAAAAAAGTTCCAAATAAGCACATACAGATCCACCTGCAGCGAGAGATGTCAAGTCTTCAAGCAAACGTAGCCCAAGTTTCCCAGTTTCAGTCAATGTCTCCCTCATCGCAAGAGACCCTCCATGTGTAGATTCGTGATTTAATGAGCTGCATGATTATTAACATGATATAACTTCAAATCGTGAGAGTTAAATAGTCTACATGTGAAAACACTATTAAACAAGTCTTAATTAACAACCCTCTCTGTAGAAGTGAAAAGGCTTAAATGCACTTTGGTCCCCCTATTTTTTCTAATTCGCGATTTTAATCCCCCATTTCTACATCCAAAAACATAGTCCGTCCCCATATTTATAAAATTTCAGAAATTTCCCCATCACTGAATGATTACCGCTTATGTTGAAATGTTAAGTTGAATAATGAACTAGCAAATCACAGGATGGTTTGACATTGAATATGTGGACAAAATCTCATTATTTAATCTTTTTATGTCATTAAAAGTATTGTTTTAAAAAATAAAACTTGAAATTTTAAAAAAGTAAGCTCTAAAATATCATATTTTGAATTTTCCCAAAAGTATGCAGTGACACATCAGCAAAAATAAGCCCAAAATTCATTGGTGATGATAAACTTTGAGATTTTAAAGTTGGGGGACTATTTTAGATTTAGAAATGAGAGGACCAAAATCGTGAATCAACAAAAAAAAGGGGACCAAAAGTACATTTAAGCCAAATAAAAATTAAGGTACATACTCACTTTAAACTGCAAAAAATAATAAAATAATATTCCCTCCGTACCACAATATAAGTCGTTTTGGGAAAAAAATTTGTACCAAAATATAAGTCGTTTTACAATACCAATGCAACATTTAATGCTAATTTTCTTATTATACCCTTAACTAATTATTACTCTCTCTTCTTTTACTTCTACAATTTATCTTTTCCATACCATTAATGAAGAACAATTTTGTAAACTAACTCATAATTTCTTTTTTCCATACAACAATGATTACATTTCTTAATTTGTGTGATATGGTCAAAACGACTTATATTTTGGTACGGAGGGAGTAGTGATCAGCATATTCACAAAGGGGAAAGCATACTCGGACAAATTGATGCTTCGGTTAACATCACCAGTGACCGAACTACTCCGTGAGAGCTGGCCTCCAAAACCAAATTTGCCAGCAGGAAGAGACTCAGCCAAAACTACTCGATCAAAAACCAAAGCCACTGCTTGCCTGAAGGTAGCTGCAGCAGTACTGCAAAACAATTGCATACAAACACACATATAAGATACAAAAACTAGCTGATTGTAACATTAGATATTAGATATATATGTATAAGATATGATCAAATGACACCAGCCATCAGGTGCCAAACTTAAAGACTTACACCAATTAATAACTTCATGTAGAATATGAAATTTACCAAACCAACTGTTGAATTCAAAAAAATTATATAGTATGTCAAGTTTATAAAATTTCATGCAAATCAAAAATGATTTGAAACTTCATCATACTGCTTTATTTGACGGATGATATATTACTTAATAGATAAGAAAATATTCCTTATTAGATAACACACTTACAAGTATCCACATTATTTAAAATTTGATATACATCATCCAAGAGATAATATCACATCACATAAAACAATGGTCGGTTGGTAAATTTCATTTTCTACTTGAAGTATGTAATCAGTGTAATCTCCAAGTTTGGCATTTGGAGTATTTGATTCAGTCCCTATAAGAGGGCTTTTTATATGAGGGAAAAGAATAGATCTTGGTCACAGAATCATACATGGATAGTCAAGATTAGAAGTTATTTAACGGTCACGTCATTTTACCACTTAAAAAAAAGCACTATTTATAGCACAATCTAAAGACCAGGATTTACTCTCCTGATGTCACATAAAAAGGTCCTCTTAAATATACACACAGACACACACACATACTAGGGAGGTGTGGATGCTTACTTTCGCACACTGTCAGAAGATCGGCTGTTTTCAAGAAGCCTGAGACAGATACCAAGAGCTTGAGACATAGTATCCTGAAATTAACAAGATACAGTTGTAAAAAGTCAGATAGATGTAAATCCAGTCTGACGTTTTTACATGAAAACATTGAAATTGAACCTAACTTGGACTATATATTATTAAAAACTAGCCTGTAGTATCATTTTTATCGGTATTTTCATTAATCACGTGTGACTTGGCCATTAGGATAGACGTTGTATTACAAGGTTTGTCCAACCATCAATGTCCCAAACACTCAAGTGTATACAAGACTTCACCTTAAACTTAATGATATAGCTTCTTTAAAACTTGCAAGCTAGTGCAATTGATTTGTCTGAAGATTTACAAGTCAAATTAGCATGTCTGCTTCGTGGGTTTCAAGAACTTCTCTTCAAAGAGGAAGTGAGGTAAATGTTGAAGAATGGAATTAAAGAGATGCAAAATCTAGGTTTCTTGATAGGGCAGCAGGTAGAAGATTAATTATATTTTACCAGATATTATTTCTGAAATGTAATCACTGTTAGGCAGCCTTTTGTCAATTAATTTTATGTCTTACATGCTTTTGATAATTTAATTTTGTGTAGTTTTGTTTTAAAAAAATCATTAATAGATTGAATAAGTAATACACATATATTTAAAAAAAAATTATTCAATATTAAATTATTAAACATGGAGATTAGAAAACATTTTAAATAGGATAAAATAAAAATATAATACGAATGAATGAACATTAATATTTATCCACCATTTTCAAAACAATATTAGTTTGCTTTGTGGTTGGTCTCAGTGTGTTTTTTCATCTTAGAAAACACATTTGGTGAATTTATTCTCCAGAAGATGTCACTATAGTTTTATTGCATAAATATTATTTTATATCCACCATTTTATTTTAGCATTTTTATACTTTCTATTTATGGTGGATTTTTGGCTCCCTGCGGCCCACATTGATTGATCCATAAACCAACCTCCTAATAGAATAAGGCCTTGTTATAATCAAATTTAATTGTGTTATATATTATTTAGATAATTACATAACTATAGCCTGATTGCCGTATCCAATAATTCTAACTAGATCTGTAGCTAAGCAGTGGTATCTCATTCATCCCAAAATGTCCGTAACAGAGTAAAAAATAGGATAAGGTTCAATACCTCTACCTACGGAGTAAATTGTCTAATCAGAATATCTTAATTGTATCAGCAAATCATATCACAATACAGTCCTTATTAGATCTATTACTTTGTTTTGAACAATATCTATCTAAACTCGGCATACCTACTAAATTCCGGGTTCAAGTCCAACTAAGTTATAATACAGTTTACAAATGGCAAAATATAGCAGATATAGTTCATGTTGTTGAATCTAACCTCATTTTCAGGGTGTAAACGTGACTGAAAAATTATAGATATTGTTTGAAGGGTCTTCAGTTGAACACCCTCATCCCCCATTTCAGCATGCTGCAGGGGTAAAGCAGCAGATTATCAATGTATGAGCAAACCTCCTTACTTGAATAAACATAAATATCACATTTCACCTCTTGCATAAATCCGCTATTATTGAACTCAATAATCAAATCAAAGTAGTGATCAAACATAGCAAGGCCAAAAAAAAAAAACCATGACAACCACCAATATGGCCAAAAGTAAAATCTCCCTGTAAGTTTTGAAACCAGAATACAATCTAACCACTAGTTTTAAGCTTACGTCTTTCAATGTAGATAGAATCTCCCTCAGAGCTGATGGAGAAACAGCATCATGTGATATCAGTTTCTGCAGACACGACAGTCCAATAATGCTAAGCTTGACCGTTCGAACCTCACACGCCATCAAAAAGATCCGTAATATATCATCATTATGAGCAATTTCACTAGGACTGGATAATGTACGAAGCTGCAAGTAAAAGATGTAGAGATTCATAATTGCCATTTTTGATCCACAGAAAAAATTGAAAAACACTTGCACCCACACAAGCATTACTTCCAAAACTACTTCTTAGTATTATTATTACACTTCCAACATCTAACATAATAAATTCAGAACATTGCAACGAATTTTCCGTCACTGAAACTTTCCTAAATATTGATCCGTTCCAATCATCATTCAACAATTGACATCCAAATTTCCCGAGCAACTAAACCTCGAGCATTTTTACATTACGTTAAACTAAAACCTACAATTAAATTCATTCACGCAACATTACAATAATTGCGATTATCTACAAACTAAGAAGTTGAAATTGAAATCCACAGTTCATAAACTAACCGAACACTTCAGCACAAACATTCAATTTGAAAAACCGAATCGCAATGCAGCACCATTTAAGAAAGTTGCAATGAATTTTCCGTGCTAAATATTGATCCGATCATCATTCAACAATTGACATTGAGAAACTAAACCTTAAGCATTTACATTACTTTAAACTAAAACCTAAAATTCAACTCATTCACGCAACTCTACAATAATTTCGATGATCCACAAGCTAAGAAGTTGAAATTGAAATTGAAATTGAAATCCACAGTTCATAAACTAACCGAACACTTCAGCAACAAACTTTCAATTTCAAAAAAACCGAATCGCAATGCAGAAGAATCTAAGATGTAAACTAAAATCAAACGCAATTGTTAAATTCTATGTTGAAGAGTAACCTTGAGAATTGCGTGTTCTGCACCGTCTTTAACAGCGGGATATCGACGGCGAGCTTCAGCGGAGAGAGCACGGAGGTCGGATTCCAAGACCGCCATGAAAGCCATCTCGGAAAAGCGTCGATGGAGTAAAGACGCTTGTTACAGAGTGATCGATTGAAATGAATTTTCACCACTCGAGAAGAGAAGCGTGGTGCTCATAGATCTTGAGCTTGCGAGAAAAGCATAGATCCGCAATGCAGTGACTCACACGTGTGGAGGAGTTGGGTCAATGTAACTATGTAAGAGAGGAAGATTTGGGCCTAAGTAACTAATTACTGTTCCACACACCTCCTAATTTCTTCGCACACGCCCCTGCCTGCACCATCCTATGATATGATCATTTATAGGTAAATGCTAGTTAGGGCACATGATAATGATTTAATGGAAGAAAAATAATTGTATATTAGTAAAAGTATACTTTCTGAGATAAAATGTTGCTTAAATGAATCCAATCTTTGATATTCGTCAACGGTCAAGAATAGTAAAAGTGACAGTATTTTCGCTACTCACTAACGGTAACAGTAATCTTCTAATAGTAACAATAACGGACACTTTATGTATTTTCACTCTATAAATACTTCATCATTAATGATTATTATATCATTCTCAAAAGAATTATCATATTTTCAAAATGGCTAAGTATTTTCTTTTACTCATCACTCTACTTGTCATTATTTTATTCCTTATATGTATTATCAATCATGAAAAAGTAGGAAAATATAATGTAACATTATGACATAAACATCATTGCAAATTCTAGCAGCAACAACATATGTTGGCAGCCTCCATTGGCAAGTACAATCGAGTGCAATATTGATGCGGCGCTATTCAATGATCAACAGAAATTTGAAGTTGGTATGTGCATTTTGAATGATCAAGAAGTTGGTATATTGCTACTACTCTAATGAAATAAGTTCAATTGTACTATAGAAGCCTCATTTGGCGATGATTATCACTTAGTTTTACAAGAAAAGAAAGAAAGAAAAAATTTATGCAAAACATAAAAAGGTAAAAGAAAGAAAATACTTATGCAAAACAATTAATGCAGTGGTGGATTTATTGTAATTTACTTATGACTAAATTAAAAGTAATGGTTGATTTCATTCCTTACTCTTGTGTACAGAGAAAATGTGGTTGGAATGAAACAATCTATTTTGTGTGTAAGATTGATTCTCCTATAGAAATAAAAAGTAATGGTTCATTCAACATTCATGGATGAAAGGTCACTTATTGAATTGTCTGCCCAAACGTCAGTATTCAACAAAGTGTTAATCAAAACGTTGTTCAGCTTATTGTAGACTACGCTTGTGACGATAGAGCTTGAATAAGAACTTCTGATTATATTTGAGCTATTTATGCACTTCAATCAAATGTCATTTGTTCAGCTTCATGCCTGATGGATTCAAAAAGTGGTGAAGATAAGTAACGCTCTCCAAAACTAGGAAACATCGCCTGCACAACAATGATTCGTAATTATTCAACAATGACACTACGGTGATTCACATCAAACATTAAGTATTATTGGTGTAGATCATAGATCATAATCATTTCATAATTCCGCATTGAATAAGGATTGTAAACTTACAACAATGAGTTTTCCTGCATTTTCTGGTCTCTTTCCTAATTTTATTGCAGCTGCTGCTGCAGCTCCTGATGAAAGTCCCATCTGCAAAAGACATTCATATAATCAGCATGAAAAACAATTAGAGTTTAATGGATGTACACTAACTAACAATGTAATTTTTTGTTTCACAGTTATCGAATCATACTTGACCATGTATATATTTTAGAATGTATATTAAAATACCGCATCATATTAAGTTTTGGCCTAAGCCTAACAAATGCACTCGATGGTGGCACTTAATCAGGGAAGGAATGTGATTATACGGGGAAGGTTGGTGGAAAGGATAAGATCATTCTGTATATTTTTCGGTTAGTATCCGCACTGTTTGGACAAAGAGAGAACATATCTTCTTTCAAGAGCTTTTGCTCAGAAGTTACAATGAGTTCTTCTTTTTTTCTTTCTAAGTTTTAGTTCCTATCAAAGTAGCATAACAAAATGTTGAGATATGATGATAGCACGGCCGGGTAAAGGTTTCAATGCATATCTATAAACTCAAATAATATTATGCATACTTATTTGCAGTTACATACTTGTAGAGTTTTTATATAACACAGATAACCAAAAGGAAATTTATGCAATGCTAATAACAAGAATCACAAGTCATTGTTCATGTCATACCAGTAAACCTTCTTTCAAGGCAAGCAACCTAGCGGTTTCTATAGCTTCTTCACTTGAAATCTGTAATTTATAATATAACCTTGTTGGTCAAAACAGATTCTCTTGTATTAGCATATAGAATTGGAAACAGTTTATATATTCCGTAAATTTCAAGAATCAAAGATTCAAAGTTAATATAACTCACTGTGACCACAGATATATAGCACTTGTGCCAGAAAAAGAAACAAAAGAGAACCTCACTTTATATTAAGGAAAAGACAAGTTTCTGGATCAAAACTGATAATTGAATACTAATGTATTAGTGTTGCAAGCTACCTGAATAACTTCATCGAGAAGATCAACTTCCAAGACGGGGGCAATAATACCAGAACCGATCCCTTGAATTAGGTGTTCGCCTTAAAAATTTGTGCAAATCAAAAAACCAATCATTAAAGGGCCTCAAGTTAATGTCTAAGGACCTGCTTAAATAGAAGACAGTAACATCTAGGACGACACTAAAATTAGCAATTGAAGACTGAACACCAGAAAGAAGTAAAATTACCTGGCTTTCCTCCATTCAGAATCGCACTTTCAGTCGGTTCTACACCATATACCTAGGTGGGGAAAGTAACATAAGTCATAAAGTTAGCACATGTAAATATTAAGAAAACTTGTTCACATATTCATACCTTTATTTTTGGGTTTGTCTCCTTGAGGAACTTCCCAACACCTGTTATTGTTCCCCCAGTGCCTACTCCTGCAACCAAAACATCGATTTTCCCTCCGGAGTCCCTCCAAATCTCAGGGCCAGTCGTCTCATAATGAATCTAAAACATTGACAAATTAATCGGCTATATATTTTTTTCCAACCTACCAATCAAATTAGGAAACATGAATCATGAGAATACCTTTGGGTTGGCAGGATTTTCAAATTGATTAAGCATATAACTATTAGGCGTCTTTGCTAATAGGTCATCGGTTTTCTCAAAAATTGCATCAGCTCCTTTGGCAGAGTCTGTAAGATATACCTCAGCTCCGAAAGCTCGAGGTATCATTTTTCTCTCAAGACTCGCAAAAGATGGCATAATTAGTATAAGTTTATAGCCTTTTAGTGCTGCTATTGATGCCAATCCAATGCCAGTGTTACCACCTGTTGCCTCAATAAGAACTGTCTTTTGAACCATTATTCAAAAAGATTAGAATTGGTTGTAAGTTGTAACATACATACATACAAAAATATGAACAATAATACAGTATGTGGCTGAACACACCCCTTTCAACATTATAACTTATAAGCAATGACATTGAAAAATCTCAATCAAATATATGGCAATGAAATTCGAATAACAATTTTTTAAAAGTGAATAACACAATTGTCCATGTGTAAAAAAGTGCATGGTTTTATTTTTATTATGACTTGTCTTAGTATCCGGCAAAACCTGAATCCCACGTTGAAAATAGATAAGACCATAGAAAATTATTTTAGCTTACTTGCAGTCAGGGATTCTCCACATTCATGCAATCGAGATTCCCTGACAGCATGAATCCGAATTCTACGAAAAATCTAGATATCAAACTTGACGAATTACCTTTCCAGGTGTAATGAGACCTTTCTTCTCGGCATCTTCAATCATGCTCAATGCTATCCTGAGTGAGAAAAAAGAAAATTATCATTACAAATTTTTATTTAATTAAGAATCTTAAAAGCTTACAATTCAAAAACAACTCTAGTTTGTGAGTTTCATACCTATCTTTAACACTGCAGCAGGATTGCAAGTATTCTAGCTTAGCAGCAATACGAGCTACACATCCTTCAGTAATGTTGTTTAAATATACCAATGGAGTGTTCCCTATTAACTTCACAATGAACCAAACAACAAATTATTTCTAGTATTATTTTAGAAAAACTAAATATAAAGCTAAAAAAACATACAAAAATTTGGTCGGACCCAATTTAGAGACTTTTGTGGTTTAGAGTAATTTGACATTCAATAGTGTAACTTCAATATTCATGTTAGCAATTTTAACTTAATAAAAATTACAATTTTCTCTAAAAAATGATTTTTATGGAAAGTTGTTTGAAATATCTTCTTTTTTAGAGATTTTTTTTGAAATTTTATGATCCAAAAAAATTTGTAACAAAATGATAAAATATTTAAAATCACATTTTAAGATAGACTACTTAAACCAATTTTTCATTTAAAACTCTTATAAAAAATTTCTCTGTTAAAAAACTTTTACCGCAAAATCAATACATTATAAAAATTATTTTTTAAAAAAACTAAAACAAACGCAACTTATATCCACAAAACTTATAGATGAACATACTTAATTAGATTTTACATTCTGATAACATCAACCATAACACAATTTGCATATTACTCCCTTCGATCCTTATTATAAGAAGAAATTAACTTTTTAGATTCATAAAATATTTGGTGTATTTAGTTCATAATATGATCCTGATTCATAAAACATTCTATGAATCTAAAAAACAAATTTTGGCTAAAGTCTAAAATTTAATGTATATATATTTGTTGCATGAATTTAGTTGGTCCATCTATTTTGTTTGTGTTTGGGACTGCCCCTACAACCTAAGTAGGTTAATAAGACAGTGAAGATAAAAGATATGAAAGAGAGAATAGTTAGCTATTAAGAGAAAATATTACTTCTGTGATATCTTTCTTGATTGCAAATTGTGGCTCCATGTTGTTATTGATGAATGATGAATGAACAAATCCTGCAAAAACTTGATTGTTTAGTTCCATGTTATTGAGAACTCGCCAGCAAAAGAAAGCATGCATGATAAAATTCAAAAGAAACGTTGTAGTATACCAAGCCAAACTTCACTTATGTCTTCAATGATTGTTGAAAAACCAGCAAATTTTTTGGCTTCACTTATTAATATTTCCTCGTATTAAACTTTTTGGCTTTTGCTCACTTTGTTGTGGTCCTAAATAGCATATTGCCATATTCATTTGTGGTGCTAAATTTGCGGTGGATAAGAAAAATTGTGCCACCATCACTTGGTTTCACTCGTTTCTGATAAGTCAGATTACATTAAATTTTCTTTTTATAATGTTCTTCAATTCAAAAAGCTTTTTGTGTTTAGATGCTTGCTTTCTCTATCAGCTGAACAAGTGAAAGTGGGAATTTATCCAAACCGCCCCCAAGAATATGAAAATTGTCCATATTCTAAAATTTGGACAGTGACTGTCCGTATATTAGAATCCAGAAGCACCGTTGTTTCGGACCGAATCAAAACTAATAATGTCACAGCACAAATTTCATAGGTCCAATCCAACTCATTCTTATTCTCCATAATAACCTCTCAAAATCACGCGAGATGCACATAAGAGAGTCCATCCATACACTCAACGCAGCTGATTCATGCTCCTAGCGTCTCAGAGCCATCAAAATTGATCTCGATGGACACTCACATTCCTCGTCTAGGATCAGATAAGCAGTCACAACCACTTTGCCTATTGAAGCATAAAGGCTTTCGCTCCAATGTATGATTCACTCACTTTTCATCTTTCACTCCACCTTGACTTGAGCGTTGGAGTGCTAACATATTTTGTAAGTACATACCTTCACCACCGAGAACCATTGCCTCGAAGCCTATCACCATTGTAACTGCTTTAAGTCTCATCGTCAGAGTTATCTAGTTATGAGCAACTATGTATATTCAAAGAATTGTAGGACTTACTATACATTCAAATTTTAAAATTTAGATGTGATTTTTTTTTTTATATACATCATTAAGCTGCTTTAGAAATTATGCCGAAATATAATTATATAATATGGTTAACGGAAGAAACCCGATTGCTTCACAAATACAGTAATAGCATAATTTGACAGGCGAAATCGTTGTATCCATAATTCTACTTTGTGGCACATAAGGAAGAAAGAATGAACTTAATTGGTGACTTTGCTTGATCAGATCCAAGAATAATGCAACTACAAGTGTGCAACCATATAATTTACATCACCTCATTTGACAAGTTGGACAATTGAGCAACTATTTAATTATTTGATTATTTTGATAGTAGAATTCTTATTAAATGTTGTCAAATTACATTGATATATGATACTTACTTACTTAATTAACGCATACAACCAAATCAAATGCTCCCTTCTTTCTTGCACACAAACATAAACCACTCTTAAACTTTATTTGGGATTTACTATATCCAATACTTTATATAAGAGACAATTGAGTCGACAAAAGTTAATGTATTTGGACCATATTATGAACCAATTATATCAACTTTTAATGATCCAACCGTCTCTTATAAAAAATATCGGCGATGTAGTAAAATACTTGAATAATAAAACAGTACTATGAAATAGATTAAGTGATTTAATTAATTGTTGCCATTCAAGCAATCAAATCATCCAACTCTTTGGCAAATGCTGACATAATTTTAGTAGGCAACTTGATCAAAACCAATATGCCTTCCTCTCCTTTTTTATTTTGAGTCGGAACATGAAAATGTACCGAAGGAAAAGACGCAGCCCCAGGTTTAGCAAATCCACCATACACCGCCTTCCCCCATCCGAAATCCAAATCTCTAAATCCAGCATTGGTCGTATCTAACACAAGACACGACCTCACAATAGTAAACAATGGTCGTCCTTCGGTCACCATTAGATCCGCCACAGAATGCATATACTCCTCACTTAATTCACCACTTGCTTTCTTTATCAACTCTACTGCAAACTCTAACGGTTTTTCACTAAGCTCCCTCGCGGTTGCAACAGCTGCGGGGAAAGCATAACAATTCCCATAGTAACCAACTGGAATCGGAGGATTGAATTTATCATGTGCGTGCACGAAGCACATCATTCGAACCTCTTCATTTGAATTTAATTGCAACACTTTGGTGCGGCAACGCCAAATGTACGATGTGAGGACTTCAAAGGTGGTTGACTCATTATCAAGATCACGTGGAAGTAAGTTTCGAATTGCGGCTATTTCAGTGGGGCCGAAGAAGAAAGAACGTTCTGAAAATTCTGTTGCGGTTAAAACAGCGTCAGTTTGAATGTCAGTTAGTTGTTCGTATTCGCGGTGGTCGAATGTGACACTTGGTTGATCCCTTTCCCTTAGACGTTCTCTTTGCCATGCAGGTTGAATTGTAGGTTGTTTTGCTCCCTTAGCTATTTCTGTGATTGCTGACATGAAATGAATTATGCCAACTCCATCAAACATAGTGTGGTTAAAATGCAGAGCAAAAATGAAACCACCACATTTCAAACGTGTCACCTGTTATCAAAAAATTATTATATATTTGAATCATTAAAATATCTTCTGTTACAAAAATAAAAGAGAATTAGTGATAAAATTAGAGATAGAAAAATAGGAATCAACATTGAGGCTCTATGGTAATTTATAGTAGATAAATTATCTGATTAAATTTGTATTGTTAGATAAAATTAACGATTGAATTAATTTATAGATATAAAATAACATATACATATTAACTTTGTTTGACTAATTTTCTCTAGAGCAAATATTTGTCAACCAAAGATAATTTAATCTCTTGAACTATATACATTAATTTTCTTTGACTAATTTTCCCTTATATATTGAAATAGAGGATTATAAGAGAAAAAACCACACTTATTAAAATAAAAACTAACTTTGTGAGAAAATATGAGCGCCAATCTAAACCAACGTTTAGTTTCTTTCTTTTCTTTTTCTATTGATGAAAAGGGCAGATAAAATTGGTTTCTCTTTTTTTCTAAGAAGTAATGATATGATATTTGTACCATTATCTTTTGGGAAATCAATTTTTTTTCTTTTCTTTCATCCAAAAACAACAAAGAGAAAAGTTGAGAGAATAAGAATACAATGAGACTATGAAAAACAAAGTTGTTCAAATTCGTTAGTATATATATTATTGGGCTAATAGATTTTTATCTTCTATGAGAAAATATGATATTTAATATCAAGTAGTTTCGGTCTTCTGTCAAATGCAGTTGCGGGATCAAATCAAGGTTCTCCTTACGAAGTAAGATATCATCAATCATTACTGGATCAATCAATTAACGTTTGGTAGTAACAGTAGACCTTTGTTGACGTGGAAATTGACTTTTATTTTGTCTATCACATTATTTATGATGATTAAGTATTATTTCCGTTCCAAAATATAGAACATTTTTACCAAGTATTTAATACAGCAGATTGCAGAAAAAAGATGTATCATAATTAGGAGTATGGTGGAAAAGAAATAATAAATGCAGTTGAAAATTTGAAATTTGTCTTACAAAACGGAACTAGTAAAAAACTGAAAAATGATTTTATATTTTGAGATAGAGATAGTATACTTTATTAATCTTATTGACTTAGTTAACATGGATATCACATTATTATATATGTATATGTATTTAATACAAATTGCAGAAAAAGATGTATCATAGAAGTATGGTGAAAAATAATAATAAATGCGTTTGAAAATTTGAAAGATATCTTATAAAATGGGACTAATAAAAACTAAAAGGAATTTGTTAACAAAGACATCACATTATATACATAAAAGAGCAGGTTTAAACTCGAAATTCCCCATTTATTAACCTAATTATGTGAATTTCTAGCCACTAAAGAGAAAAACATGTTTGGAAGACCTCTATTAAATTAAAGCTGTTTTCAAAAAAAATAAAATTAAAAAAGAGAAAACATGTTTGGAAGACCTCTTTTCAAAAATTATTTTTGAAAACTATTTCTAGTTTTATAGTTCTAAAAACTAAAAAGCAGAAAATAAGAGTTTCGCATGTTTTGCTTTTTAAAAACTATTTTTGAAAACAAATTTATAAAATATATTATAAAAACTAAAAAACAAAATTGTTCATAGGCTCTATATCTTTTCTTAAATTAATTATTCCTAATACTCATTAAGTAATAAAACATCTTGATGAATTTGAAAAATGTTTTTGCACTTTATTTTAACCCCATATTCTTAATTAAATTTATTTTTTGTATTATTAATATTCTAGTTCTTAGGAGAAAGTGCCACAGAAGTCCAGAGTTCGGCGTGAACTAAATAATCAAAATCTGGCCAAGATATGTTTCATCCAAAATTGAGCTCGGGTTTTCTCAAAATTTGTCCACTTAAATTCAATATCTATGCTTAATTAAATTTTGTTTTGATGATAAAATTATATGTATATATGTCTTGAACCTGTATAAGTAGGATGGGAGTATTAAGAACTCCCTCAGGAACCGCAGCATCATAAAGAAGTTCTTGAAAGCAAGGAAAAGGTGGTTTAATTTCACCAAATTGTTCAAGTGTAACATCAGCATCAGCTTCAATGAACAAAACACCTTCTTCATTACAATCCACCATAAGTTTACCACCATCAGCTTCCTTAACTCTACCAGCAAGTGGATATCAAAACACAAGTGCTTGTGCAATTACATTTCTAATGACATCAACTGGATCTTTACCTGCCTTTGATGGTTTGTTACTATAGAATTGTATGATCGGAATATTGACGCGAAGACCGGCTTGTTCGTCTATGTTGGATAGTAGTTTTGTTTCGCGGGGAGTTGGCATGGCCGGAGCAATGAGCTCCGGCTGGCGCCTTCGGACCAAAAACACTAGAGAGGGAGATGAGGAATCAACTTCTTGAGAAAAGGCCATTTTGAAAGGAAGGAAAAGTTGGAGATTTTACTAGTTCAAAGATTGGAGATTTTACTAGTTGAAAGATTGATGTGCCAATGAGTGGATCGGGCACTTTGATTTATACATAAAAAAAGTGTAGCAACATTTATTACATATCCGTCCCTTAATTATAAAATCTCAGTTTGACAAAAAAATTGTCTTATGTTGTAAAATCATCTCCCTCCATCCCAAAATATAAGGAAAAAAAAATTCTTTTTCCTAAAATATATGGGAAAAAATAAACATTTATATTTTCCAACTATTAATTTTATTCATTCTCATAAAATTACATATAAATTGCATTTAATTTTCCTTCTTTCTTCTTTTATCAATAAACAACAACCAATAAAAAATATTTTTACATCTTCCTATGTATCTTATTTTAAGAAAAATCACACAAAATCATGTTTCAAATTTTTAAATTTTGGTTTTCTTAATCAATGTGATTTTTTTTTATTTTCCCTTATATTTCAAGACGGATAGAGTACAACCTTACATTTTTTTTTTAAATGACATTAAATTCTTTTACAGTTTGTTAGATGGCACCACAATATATACTGATGCATTCAATTGTTTAGTGGAGGTGTTACTAGTATATTCCAATGTACATTAAAGTGGCCTTTCCACTCTACGAGGTTTGTTTCAGTTTTTTTGGTTTGACGGCCTTAATTATTAAGACCACCCACAATGGGGTGTTTACACTCCCTGTTGAGAGGGAAAAAAATAATAAAATAATAGAGATTTGTAAAATTTCGGAGAGAGAAGATTACAAGAGTAATCAGCTGATTACACTGACACACCAGGCCACGCGGCGCGCGCGGATTCGCCGAAATCCGGCGCGTGCGCAACACGTGCAGACAAGGCGCGTCAGCGGCAGATAGGCGGAGAGAGAATCTGTTTTTTTTATTGTGGGACGCGTGTCAGCATTTGATTGGTCCGCGCGATTTTAATTTTATCTTTATCTTTTAACTCAATTATTTCATTGCAAATTAATTTTTTATTTTTTTACCAAAATTCGTAATTTTTTTTTCTCTATAAATAGAGACTTGGTACATTTGATTTGGACACAGAAAAAAAATCAAATTTTTCACTACTTCAATCATATTATTAGTGTTTATTAGTGTTAATTTTAAAGTTTAAGTGTTTTTTTTTAGTAAAAAAATTATTTAAATAAATTTTGTTAAGTGTTTATTATTTTAATTTAATTTTAATTGATAATTGTAATTTTATTTAATTATAAAAACAAAAATTTAAATTTAAATGAGAATATGAAATAAAAAGTGGTGGGGTAGAGAAAGTGGTGGGGTAGAGTGTTGAATGAAAAAAAACCATTGGAGAGGTTAAGGGTTGAGTGTGTGTTAAGAGATGATGTGTAGTGTAAAAAGTGGTGTTGAGAGGGGGAATGATGATTAAACCATTGTGGGTAGTCTAAGAAAGTGGTGTAATGGTGTTAGACTTTTTTTTTTTCCTAATTCTCATTCTTGTTTCACTCTAAGAGGGTTATGATAAGTTTCTTTTTATTTAAAGAAGTGATTTTCAAGTTTTATTTGAATTTTTCATTTTCGGTGTTCTTTTAATTCCGTAGTGAGTTGTTTGATTTCTCATCATTGTAAAGAGTTTGTATTAATTTTCTGTCTTTCGTACTGTGTTTGTTTTGTTTAATATTTCAGATTTGTTTTAATCCAACTTTAGAGCAGATTCAATGATTTTAAAGTATCTCCAATGCGGCAACTCACATTGAATTTTTTGAGCGGGTCCCACAATGCCACATCTCATGAACTAATTTTACATTTTTATCTTACTTATTATTATTTTATTATAACATAACATATTAGTTTTAGTATTTTTAATTTAATTTTAATATTAATATGAAAAATATTAATAATTGATAATTGAGGATAATATTTTTAAATGATCACAATTCATAGGTAATTGTTTTTTCAAAGTTATAAAAGAAATGGTAAAAAAAATTATTATATAAATAAATATTAGTATATAAGTAGTTGTTCAATTTGTTTCGATAAATATTTTCAAAATATAACTTTTTTTTATAATATATTTAAGATATTAGTGATCAAAAATAAAAATATATGTTTTTTTTTTGTCGAGACTGGAGTATCCACCGCCGAAGGCAGTGACTAATCCCTCGCTAGATTGGAGGCACCTCGAAGGGTGGGATAGCTGACCCAAAGATTTAGAGTTGCTCCATATCCAAGGTGAGAATCGAACCCTCGACCATTGGTTAAGGGAGGATGAGCCCTCCATAAAAATATATGTTTGACATATATGCATGCAACATTAATTGAAAATCAAAGGCTCTCAAGACTCAAGAACAATAACCAGAGGTACTATATATCTCTGGATTCCCTGCACCTTCCTACACTCATTTCCTTCTCGTGCAAGGTTCTCATACGCCCATCACGCTGATTATACAAACCTCCATCTCCATATAATGATCGAGTTTGTCAGTGCCCGAAGTACTTCCATCTCTTTAGTTTGATCTGATCTTAAAACTCAATCCGATCAATGTAATTTTATTGCTATGTTTTCTCTGTTATATATGTATTTGATGTTTTATGTTTTATTGTATATATCTCTCTCTTTTCACTCCCTTTATTTTCCTTTAAATATTAATTGAATTCAACAGAGAGAAAGTAAGAGAGACGTTATTAGATGTAACAATTGAAATTATTTTTTCTAAGTAATTTTACTTATTATTTTTGGTAAAAAGAAACACTACAAGAAAATTTTAATTTACCAACAAATTTTAAAATGAGTTGGTGAAGTTTTAGTCATCATAAACTTGTCTTTTAATGCTTCTGATTTAAAGCTGTTCATGTGTTCATAAACAAATTTGGCAACAATAATGCGAACAAAAGCCTTGTTATAAGTTGATGCCTGCCTGTTGTTTGAAGCTAATCAAGTGGCTAATACTATTTCCAAACATGGTCTTAATTTAGACTCTCACTTAACTGCTTATCATGTAGTTCCAGATTTTTTCTGCTTAATTTGAGAACCTTTGGCTCCTTTACTTCACCAAAAGAAACTAAACAAATTTGGTTTTAGCACATACTAAAAGTGTGCAGAAAAGTTTTGTAGGGACTAAGAATTTTAATAAATAAAGTTTTTTGGAAATTTGGTTTCAAGAGGATTTGATTGAGATTACTATTTCTCGAAAACAATTGTTCCATTAACCAAAGCAATAACCAGACAAATCGCAGACGAAGTAGTCTAAGTTTGATGATATGATATATATTATCCTACTACTACGTACGGTTCACTATTTATGGAGGAAATTCGATGATAAGCTTAAGAGATCTGTATTTTGTGGGAGAAGTTTTGTTCCCGCTGTTCCTGGTTCAACTCCTGTTGAAGAGGAGATTTCTTGAAACACAAGCAATTACTACCTGTTTTGTTTTCATATTAAGTTAGTCATTTATATTTGCAAGTATTTATATTGTTGAACTAATTTCCATACTTAGTCTATTTTTGTTACAAATTTCTATACATTATTATTAAATGATATAAAGATAAGCAAAGCCAAAAAATATATAGAACACTGACTGAAATTATTAAGTGGTGATGTAATGCTTCATCATGAATAACAATTGAATCCAAAAGAGCATGTAACGAATATACATGTGAGAAACTAAAGTGACAATGAATACATAAACTAATTAAGCTTTTTATGCATGTGAGAAACTAAATATAAACTCTTCCTCTTAAGATTCTTGTTCTTGAGTCTTTTTTCCTCAAGTGCCCACTCTTTCTTCAAATCTTTCCACCTATTCTCAAAACTGTCACTAAGTCTTGCAGCAACTCTGTGAACATCATCTCTACTAGGGTAACACATACCATGATAGAATACAAATCTCATATCATCGGCAAATTCGTCAGGTGTCGAATATGATTTCAGTTTCCCCTCAATATCTTTCAAACAAGTCGCTTTAACTTTCGAACCATTCAAACACTTGATATCAAGAGGATTTTTCAAAGCCCAACCATCTCTTCCTTCAATCATTCTCTTCACAATCACCCAACATTGCCTCCTTTTGTAATTCTCCATTGTCTTCTTTTTAGTAGTATCTTTCTTGATCATTCCGTCACCGTCATTCTTCTTTTCAGCACTTGCAACATGATCTTTGATGACAGAAGAAGTTACCATCATTCTTGGAGCAGAAGATACTGGAACAGAGTTTAGTGTTGTTGAACAACCTTTGATGTTGTTGGTTTGTTGGGTGTGAGAAAGAACAGTATCCTTGTTTTGTAGTGGTTGTGTTGAATCAAGCCAATAGCAAGAAACTATTGGCTTTTCAATCTTCCTCTTCTTGTTGTTGTCTCTATGAGAAGAATCATCATCATCACATTTCTGAGAAGCATGTGTGTAAGAGAGTTTAATTATGAGTCTCTTACGTTGTTGATCAAATGAAGCCATGAACGAATGTGTTATAAGACGTTGATTTGTTGTGAATGTAATGAATGAATGTGTCCTTCCTTTTATATCTTAATGTTAACTTGGGAATTAAGTTTACTATTTTTACAAGATCAAATCTTTTATTAAATCTTTTCTAGCTGTTGTAAAATCAAATCTTTTTTATTCACAGATAAAAAATCAAATCTTTTTAAAATTCATATGTTATCCTTTTTTTTTTTTGACAATCATTCTTATCTAATCCTAGAAATGTCAAATGCATATTATCAAAAAAATCAATTATGAATCAAGATTTTTTTCTTAAAAGAAATCAACTAAACATAACAAATAAATTTCTTAAATAAACTCCTTATCAGAAATGTTAAATCTATTTTTTGACTGACAAAAAATTAAATGTTTTATATTTTTTCTATTACATTCACATCTTCTAAGGTTTGTTTTAAGTGATACCAAGACCCTTCTAGTTTTTAAATGAGAAATGATACATCTTTATCGGTGTCGGTCTCGACATTTTAGAGGTCTGAGGCAAACAATTAAAATGGACCCTTAATAGGAAAAAAATGTACCAAATAAAATATATAAAAAAATATCATTTATTTTAATTATAAATAACATCAACAACTTCAAAATTAGTCGTTTAATTCTGTAATTAACATAATAAAAAAAGCCATATTCTAATCAATATCATGATAATTGAATTGGGCCTATTAAATAGTTATCTAATAACATGAGTTTTGGGGCCCTTTAATTTTGGAGGCCCAAAA
The DNA here is from genome assembly GCA_951804385.1 of Trifolium dubium. NCBI lineage: Eukaryota > Viridiplantae > Streptophyta > Magnoliopsida > Fabales > Fabaceae > Trifolium > Trifolium dubium. The sequence continues at coordinate 25,751,696 of OX638074.1, read as the reverse complement.
GTAAGGCCTATACTGCCTTGGTCCAACACTGAGCCTGATCTCTATCCCTATAATATCTCTATCTCTATACTCTATATTTAAAAATGTCTCTCTCATAAATAGAACCTCACATGGTAATATCTAATGAACCAAAGTTTACGTAATTTATGTGTCATTAGAGCCGTCAAAATGGGCCGGCCGCCAAACCCGATAAAACGCCAGGCCTGGACTTTAAAATTTCTACCTAAATTATCATCAGGCTTTATAGTCAGACCCGTATTTACCCGTTAAAAATATGGGTTTACTCGAATAGCCCATAAGCTATTCGTTAGCTCGCATATATGTTACTTTTTTGGTTTTTTTAGACACAACTCAAGTTCAAGTCTTACAAAATGGTCACAAAATTATAATTATGTTTGATTATGTTCATTTACGTTGTTTTGTGTGATATTTTGATTGTAAATTATAATAGTGTTGTTTGATTATGTATGAACTTAGTTTGATTTAAACAATTATTTAAATTTATTTTATATTATTTGGTTGACTAGTACATTATTTTGAATAATGTAAATTTATCTGTATTATATTTGGTTGATTACCTTTAGAAGCACCATCTATGTTGCATTTTGTCTGATTTTGAATCATCCATAATGTTCCACTCTTGCACATAGACCATTCTTTCATTTAATATTTATTGCAAACAAGTTTTTCCCTTCAAATTTTTGTCCCAAACTCTACACAGAGAAAATTAAAAATTGGCATGCACAATTATCTTCTTTTTCTTTTTTTTTTGAATATGCAAAAGATTTTATTCAAGCATACTTTAGCACAAAAGATGGCAAAGAAGCAAAAAGGAGGACAGATCAAAAACATCAGCCAGCGAACAGAGGATAAAACACTAATAATAGACATCTAGAGAAGCCCCCCAACCCTTAATACACCACTAGGCCAAAGCCACCACAACCAAACAAAACAGTCAAAATTGTCAACACCCCACAGACCAAACCAAACGAAAAAGAGAAAGCCAAACAAACGAACGCTCAGTAAAGAGGCTCGAAATTAGACCACAACCACAGCACCATAACGAGCCCATCCACGACAAGCGCAAGACTAACGCAAAAGACAACTCCCCGGGTCCCAAGACCATTCATAATACATACAAGGTTTCAAGTCCAGTCTCGCAACGCTCCATTTCCAGCTCAACACCTTAACGTCTTCTATCAATGCCGAGACATTATTGCACCATTCGCAAAGGATTCTCCCATGCACAATTATCAATCTGCACAAAAAACCCATAGTGAATAGTGAAGAAGACCACATGAATCATTTGGCTATAGTAATGTTACTCAAGACGAAATGCACCAAAAATGATAATGAATTTAGGCAGAATCCTTTACTGTGAACATGCATTCTAATTTGATAACATAACTATGGAGGAGAGCTTCTATCACTGAACATGCAAAGCTCAGTTCATTTTGACAATGCATGGCTTTATGGAAAACTCCTTGTAGTGGCACATAATTTCTAATGGCACTTGAATACCTGTAAAACTATTATTCATTCCTCAAATTTTCTATGACAATTTATACTTCCATAAACGTTTCATATATAAAATCTATAGACAGTTGGCCTGATGTTTGTCATAGATACAGAACCAATGTTAACTTTTGCTAATGGCTTCTATCTATAGTTCTATAAAAGAAATTAAATTGTTATGTTTCCATCAATTGCTTAAATGATTCAGCAGTGAGGAAGAAACATGAGCAGTGAGTGAGCACAAATGATAATTTCAAGTTTATGTGATCATAACCAAATTAACTATTCATACCATCAAGTATAACCATAGAGAACAGAGAAAGGGTGCACATAGAAGTGAAATCACATACTTACTAGTCTAAATAAATAAATAGAGAGAAAACAACATGATACCTTCAAACTAAAATAAAGATGATAAAGATTGAAAGAGAAATGTTATAGCAGAACTCTCTTTCCAACACTATGTCATTGATTGGTTGAACCGCATCAAAATGAGAGAGAGGCGACTGTACCATTTTTTGAGAAAAGTTTAATTAGGTAAATTTTAAAATTAGTACAAAAAATTTGGCCCGACTGTACCATTTTGTGAAATCTCTCAGCCGTGGCTCAATAAGCTAATTCTGCGATTTGGAAGTTGGAACATCTCCTGCTCCCCGAGGAGGCGAAAAATATGTACACAAATAACTTTGTTATGGCTGGATGATATAGTTAAGTACCGGACGCACGAAAACATGTCTGCACAAGCAGGTTAACAAATCACAAAAACTATTGACGACAAATGGTCACGAAAAACCAGCCTCAGGGTCACAACTTAATCCAGCCGAATGACTTAAATCATAGAAAAACCAGAGAGGAAGAGACAGCCGACCAGAAGGCCAGCAAGCGAAATTGCAGCGTAACAGTTGAAACCTGATCAAAAAAAACTTTACGCAAACCCAATCCGAGATACGAACTAACTCAGACAACACCAAGAACTGGAGCAGAACACAACAAAGCACCGAAAATTGAGGGTGCCGATCACCTTGGTTATGGCCTTATTGGTAGGTGTGGAATGGCAATTGAGTGAAGATGCTAAGGGATAGAGTCTTATATTTATTTTAATGCTTGAGTAACAATGTAAAAAAAAACTAGCAACTTCAATTAACCTCATCAAAATAAAGTCAAAATGCAATGGAGGAAATGTATACCAAATTTCGCTTGCATGTATACCAAATTTCGCTTTTAGCCCATGTTTGTGATTTTACTCCAAAACAGTCCCTGTATCGACCAAATTTTTTGTTTCTGGTCCTTAAAGCAAAAATCTGCAGGAAAATTCTCAAGTTTCCTGCAGATTTTCCTGCAGATTTTTGTTTTAGGGACCAGAAACAAAAAATTTGGTCGATACAAGGACTGTTTTGGAGTAAAATCACATACAGGGACTAAAACCAAAATTTAGCGTACATATAAGGACTAAAATGATGTTTAAGCCTAGTCCTAATTATAAGAGAAAATTTTCTTATAAAATGAAAAATGACCATTAACCATTAATGAGACAGCTAATTAATCGTTTCTATTTTTTATTTTTATTTTCTTTCTCCTATTTTCTCTCTCTTCTCTGCTTTTCTGGAGTTGATACAGTTCACTATTACAACAAACCTTGGTCCACTCAACATGAATTCAGCGCCCCTTTTTACCAAATCATGCTTGATGAAGTCATCTGATTGCAAATACCGCATCACGTTCGTCTTCCATGTAGACAAAAGCAGATAATTTACTATCAGAAAAACAGATTAGTATGGTTCTATTTTACTATGAATGATTTCATAGTAAAATCAGCACAGTACACCGTGCATCCACTTTTTTATATTATTAGAGCCACTCATTTTTAAGTGAGGAAGAAACTTTTAGATATTATGAGAAATTGAGAATTATACCAAAAGGAGATTCTTAATTAGAAAAAAAGTAGATTTGTTAATTTAAATGGGGTGATGCATAAGAGAGGTTTGTGCTGGTCACTACTGTGTGGAGGATTTGCAGAAAAGGAGAGAAGAGACGAGAGTGAGAGAAAGAATAGGAGAGAAGAGAGAGAAAATAGGAGAAAGAGAAATAAAAATAGAAAATAGAAAAGATTAATTGCAGTACCAGTTTCATTAATGAGATTTGAAGAAAATTATGCATTAATTACTACTTATTCTGTGCATTCTGTGCAACTTTGCACAGGTTAAAAAAATCCATTGAAAATTTCCAGATTGCAAATGAAAGAGGCATTGAAAACGCCAAATAATTCTATTTGTTTGTTCTAGCTATTAATAGTACATAAAACTTTTAAGTTAAAATATGTCTCTTTACTTTGTTCTTCATTTGTATTTATTAATCATTTCACTTAACTTAGATTTAATTAAACTAGTCTGTACACCCGTGCCAAGCACGGGAAATATATAAAATTTTATAAATACTTGAAAATATTAAGAAATTGATATAGTGCATGTTGACCATACTTTAGTTGAGAAATATAGACCGTCTGATCATAATTTTAAGTTAAAAGTTTAGTTTATTTTTAAAATTTAAAATTGAATTCTAAATTTGACTATTCGATCTTGCTATGAACGATCTCAATTTAACTGAATGCAATGCAGTCATTAATTAATTATTGCACTCAATCTTGGTCCACGATAATATTATGGGTGTGACAGTAAGAATTAAGTAGATGTCTCTGGGCATGACATATATATCGGTTAGTAGGTGTGATGCGAGAAAATTTATAAAGTCTGCGCAAAATTTAAATTCTAAACAAAAATCTTAATTTTGAACAAAAGAATTTTAATTTTGTCCTGAACTAACCACTAAAATTCTCAATTTTAACCTAATTTTAAATAGGTTTTTGACTTTATTAATATCTCAAATTAGTTTAGATTTTTTACTCTATCTATATCTCAAATTAGTTATTATTTTTCAACTTGGTCATTCGGTGGAACTAACTTGAAATTTTTTAACAAAGATAAGGACCAAATAAAAAACATTTAACAAAAACAATGACTAATTAATATGATATATATAACACTTCTTTTTAGTAAAAAAAAAAAAAAACACTTATCTTCACAACAAAAAACACTATTTTTTTAATTAGAGCTTTTGTAAGAAAAAAATTTAGTAAACTTGAAGCAACTTGTTTTGTAGTTTTGTAAGCCCTTGTAATTTACAAAAAAGAATAAATTATTAATTAGTTGTCCATAATTTTGAAATGCAATTTATTATCCATTTTATGTAATTCAATTTAAAATTTATTAATTTTAAGTATTACGGTATATGAATATAGAAATAATATTCTTGATTACAGTAAATTGAAATTTATTCAATTTGAATGTAACATATTTATTATTCTTTATCATTCATGATTTTTTTTAGGACTATTCTTGATTCTTATTCTTTAACATATATTATTATTGTAATAAATGCTAAACAATTGAGGGAATATGACTCTAGATTTTACAATTTTTTTTTATCTTTTCAATAAGCTTTGATTTCGGTTTTTATTTATTTAAAATTCTTTTTTTTTACTATTTTTTTATTTAAAATTCTTAGAATTGGTCTTCATTTGATTTTTACTACATATTTAATTCTTGATTTATTTTCGGTTTAGAATATTCAAAATTAGATGTTACAGTATGAATTTTTTTAATAAACTTTTATTTAAGTTTAATGTTTTAAGTTCATTTTATTTTTACAACCAAAAAAAAAGTTCATTTTATTTTTGGTACGTATTTATTATTCTTTATTACTCTTGATTTTTTTTTTGGTCAGTACACTTGATTCATTTAATTTTTTGAAGATTATTCTTGATTCTTTATTTATTTTGGTCAGTAAACTTAATTTCAATCAACACCATTTATTTTTATGTATAAATACAAAAATATTCTATTACACAATTTAAACATAATTAAAAATCTCTCAAACAAATGTAGATTTTTATTTTTTTTGACTAACAAACAAATGTAGATTTTGTTTATTAAGAATGTAGAATATTTCTGCCAACACCATTTTTTTCGCATATAATAAATAAAAAAATATTTTACATTTTAATAAAAATAATACAAAATTAAAAAGATTATTATACTAATTATAATGATAATTATTAAGATTTATTGAGAACAAAATTTAGTTTGTAAAATCAGAAAATAAAAGAAAAAAAAGGAAGCCAAATTAAGGATCCGCCTTTAATCAAGGATTCAATCAAATATTTACAAAAAATCAAATCTTAAATATAGAAAAAAAAGAGTCGATTAAAAACAAAAAATATATAACCAAAAAAAAAACAAAAAATATATACAAAAAGAAACTTATGCGCTAATTTAATGCATTCAAATTATAAGTCTTCCTCTTTCAATTTTTCTCCGGAACCGAGACATTCTTCACTTTGCTTCAACACCTAGCAACATACGCTTTCACTGTTTGGTATTTGTTTAATATCCTTGAACATGATCTCCACCATATACCTATATCCAACTCTTGTATATTTTTCTATAATCAAAGAACCATAAGAAACACATATTTTATAATTAGAACTGAGAGTACATGCATAAAAGAAACACAATAATCTAATGAAACAAATCTATATTATTTCATATATATGTAACAGAAACAAAATTGATGATCTACAAATAATTTTTTTCATAACATCTATAAACTAAATGCAAAATTAAAATGACTAACTCCAACTCATAACATCATATTGGTAAAATATGATTAAAATATATTGACATAATTTTAGAATTGGAACCATGAAGAGATGAAGAATAAGAAAGATGCTTCAATTGTTTCAACGAAGAAAAAAAGCCAAAGATATCAATTTTGACAAAAATTTCATAATGTGTATTAGGTAATGATGTAAAAATTGTGATATTCAAAAGGAATATTTATAGCAAAAAAATGTAAGAAAGTAATTGAAACAAATAAAAAATCATATAATTATTAACCATTTAAGTTGAAAAAAATCATATCTGGTTAAGAATGTTTTCTTTCTTATATTACCTTAGTCATTAAAGTTATTATAGTAGTACTCAAAAGGAATATGCCTTCCGTATAAAAGAATGTCTTCTTATTAGTTCATTTAACTAATTTAATTCTATTAATTAAGAAAGTAACGCAGGTAATAATATGTTAGAACAAAAGAAATTAGGATATGGGTTAATTAATAAGAATAATGCATTAAAGTGTGTAAGGGAAAAAATAGTCATAGTATTAATTGTCAAATGCACCACAAGAGAGAATACATGAGAGGCAATTCTGGTGAGGAGAGAGACTTGAAAAAAATTCTGGCTTATTATATATAAAGATTAGGAACAATAAATTTTCAATATATTCTCCTCCCGACATAAGTCAAGCTTCATGTTGGACTACAACGGGAAGAATCACGCACTATCGCGAGAATAGCCTAGCAAGTCGTTTTGATCAGTAGGGCTAGTGTTAATAAGAAACTCATAACTGAAGAACAGAGTTTCTTACTCGGCATATTCGTTTGAAGCGTAAAAGGAATGACAGTTGAGAGCTATTAGCCTCGATTCATTGGATCACAATTATGTTGCACTTGCATTATGGTAGAAGTCTCAACATCATGCACCAATCATTAACTCCAGCATCAAAGAGGTCGGACCATCATAAACCTAACGATCCACCACAATGGTCGATCAACATGAACCATAAGATTTATGAATTAAAATAAAAAAATGTATGAATGATGAAAAAAAGTATAGACAAGTGAACCATAAGATTTGCTCGAAAGAAAATAAAATAAAATATAGAACCAACAAGAATTCAAAAACATTTTCACATCAACTTATATGTCAAATATTACAGAACAGAGGCCCTTTTCTGCCAATCCTCCAGTGACCCTTCTCCGTATTCTGTTGAGTTTGTTATTATAAAGTATGCTGTAATGTATATTTTGTATTATTGATTTAGAATGATGAACAACCTCTATAAATACAGAGAGTATTCCTAATACAATTAAGTGCATTGTATGCACCATGTAGTAAATAAGGAAAGGAATAATTCTACATAATTAGAATACTTAATATACATGATTTGCTATAATATACATGATACTGCAATGCTGTCAAAGGTCAACGTATCATAATATTTGTTTTAATTAACATGATTCTTCTATACGCCCCCTCAAGATGAAGTTGCCATCAGTAACTTGCATCTTGGATCGTAGTTCTTCGAATTTTGCACGAGACAAAGGCTTGGTAAGGAGGTCTGCAAGTTGATCCTTTGAAGAGACGTGACAGACTTGCAGCTTGCCATCACATACTTGTTCTCGCACAAAGTGATAATCCAAAGAGATATGTTTCATTTTGGAATGAAGAACTGGATTGGAACATAAGTAGGTGGCACCTACATTATCACACAGTAGTAATGGTGGCTTTGGGAGTTGAATATGTAGTTCAGACAAGAGGTTTGTAATCCACATTAGTTCAGCTGTTGCTGTGGCAACTGCCCGATATTCAGCTTCGGTGGAGGACCTAGCAACAGTCCGTTGTTTCCTTGACAACCATGAAATTGGATTGCCTCCAAGATAAATAAGATAGGCAGATGTGGAAGTACGATCATCGGTATTCCCACCCCAGTCAGCATCTGTGTAAGCGTGGAGAGTGAATGTATGCGTTTTCTTGAGCAATATTCCAAAGTTAAGAGTAGCCTTGAGATATCGGAGTAACCTTTTTAGATGCTGAAGATGGAGACTAGTGGGTTTGTGCATGAATTGGGCGAGTTTATTGATGGCAAAAGAGAGGTCAGGCCGTGTAAGATTGAGATACTGCAATGCCCCAATTATTTGTCTATAGAGTGTGGAGTCTGTAGCAGCAGTGCCATCATTAAGTGTGAGTGATGCTGTTGTGGATAAAGGCGTAGATGCAGGTTTAGCTCCATCCATGTCAAACTTCTCAAGAATATCTCGAATAAATTTATGTTGCGATAGAAATAAACCCGTTTGAGTTGGAATGAGCTCAACTCCTAGAAAGTAGTGTGGTGTCCCCATATGTTTGAGTGAAAACCGATTGGATAGGGCTTGCATGAAGTGGTGAAGAAATGATGAATCATTCCCTGTTAAAAGAAGATCGTCAACATAGACTAGAAAATATGCAAGTGTGGTGCCCGAGGCATATATAAATAGAGATGGATCACTCTTGCTTGTGATGAAGCCGTGGGAAGTGATGAATGTTTTGAGTGAATCATGCCAAGCACGAGGTGCTTGTCTCAATCCATATATAGCTTTGTGAAGTTTACAAACATAAGTTGGATGATGAGAGTCTTTTAGTCCCGGAGGTTGTGACATATAGACTTCTTCTTTGAGTGACCCTTGGAGGAATGCATTATTAACATCTAGTTGATGCATTTTCCACCCTTTTCCCAATGCAATTGTGAGAATGAGTTTAATGGTTTGTGGCCTAACCACTGGTGCAAAGGTTTCTTTGAAGTCCACCCCAAGGCATTGAGTGAAACCTTTTGCTACTAATCTTGCTTTGTAGCGAGATATAGTGCCATCTGGATTGCGTTTGATTCGAAATAACCATTTGCAATCAACAATGTTTGTATTCTCAGGTGGTGGGACAAGTGACCATGTGCCATTTCGAATCAAGGCATTGAATTCTTCAGATATGGCTTGTCTCCAATGAGGATGCTGCATTGCTTGTCTAACATTAGATGGTTCTAAATTTTCTGGAAGAGGGTGATTTGAAGCATAAAAGAGTTTCCTGGGTTTGAAGATGTTGTTATGAGATCTTGTAATTATGCGATTTGGTGGATTTGGCTCTGCAAGAGGGTTAATCTGAACAATATCATTATGTACAGGTGAGGGTGTGCGAGAAGATTCATTACCTGATGAAGGAGCTGGAGACAATGGAACCTCTTGTAGGATTGCTTCAGGTGTGGGAGGTGTTTGTGATGTGATTTGATTTAGAGGTAACATGATGTGAGGTTGTGAATGAGGAGTGTTTGTGGGGGGGGTTAGGGACATGAGTGTTTTGAGTTAAGGTTGGATAAGGAAATTGGTTGTCATAGAATACAACATGACGAGAGGTATAAATTTTGTTGGTTTTGGGGTCTAGACAATGATAGGCATATTGTGAGGGTGAGTATCCAACAAATACACATGGTATAGACTTTTGTTGGAGTTTGTTATTGGTGTAAGGTTTTAACCATGGGAAGCAAAGGCATCCAAAGGAATGAAGATGGAGTACATTGTGGTGTTGATTGTTTAGTGTAAAGTATGGGGACTGCATGTTAAGAGTGGGAGTAGGTAACCGGTTTATGAGGTATGCTGCCACAGTAAATGCAAATGACCAGAATTGAGATGGGAGGTTGGCATGGTGTAGAAGTGCTCTAGCCGTTTCAGTTATGTGACGGTGTCTTCTTTCTGCACTGGAATTTAATTCTGGTGTATGAGGTGGTGTGGTATAGTGGGAGATACCGTTTGAGGACAAAAAAGATTTGAGTTTGATGTACTCTCCTCCATTATCAGAGTGTAATGAAATAATTGGCAAGTTAAAATATTTTTCTACAACACATTTGAATTGGGGAAAAATCAAGGACACGTCAGATTTATTTTTCATTGGATATAACCAAATATATTTTGAATAATGATCAACAAAGATTAGATAGTACAAGTAGCCATCTAATGACCGAATAGGGGCAGGTCCCCATACATCTGAATAAATAATCTCTAGAGGCCTGGTGCTTTTTATGCTAGAAAAGGTAAAAGGCAATTTGTGACTCTTTGAGGTATTACAAGAGATGCATGGATTGTTGATACTTTGTTTTATTTGATGCAGAGAAGATAAATGTTTCATGATGCGGTCATTTGGATGTCCTAAGATATGGTGTCATGGTTGATTAGTTGTTGAGGTCGTTAGGAAGGCTTTGTGGTTGTTGGTAGGTTGCGGTAGGTGATAGAGCCCATCCTTATGCAATCCTTTTAGAAGAGGAACCCTTGTCTTCAAGTCCTTTATCAAGTAATGATCATGAAAGAATTCAATAGAAATGGGGTTAGTCTTACATAAGGTTGATACAGACAACAATTTGCAAGAAATATTTGGAACATGAAGGACTTTATGAAGGCATAAGGTGTGATTATGCAGAGATAAATTAGCCTTACCAGTGTGAGAAATAGGGATAGTATTACCATCGCCGATTGTTATCTTGTCCGAGCCATAATAGGGACTGGTGAGGTGAAGATCATCGAGAGTGTTGGTGATGTGGTGAGTGGCTCCAGAGTCAAGAATCCAATTTGTGTCAGCAGCTGCATGAGTGTGTACAGCAGAGTGAGCAGCTGGTTTGGTAGTATTTTTGGAAGGATAGCCATGCAGTGAGTAGCACACCTTAGCTGTGTGTCCAGGTTTGTCGCAATATTGACAAGTGACCTTTTTGTATCGGCCTTGATTCTCAGATCTGTTGTTGAAGGATGCGTTGGGATGATTGTAAAAGTGACCTTTCTTTTGAGGTGTTGGCCTGCCTCGGTAAGCCATTTGAGCAGTCGGAATGGGGGTTGGTTCTTGATCACGCTGCAGAAAACTTTCATAATCAACCAACAGATCATGTAGTTCATCAAATGCTATGGGATTCTCACGAGTTCTAAGTGCTGCAGACACTTCTTTGAACTCAGATCCAAGGCCATTAAGAGCATGAATCACAAGATCATCGTCATCGATTGGCTTGTTGATGACTGCTAGTTCATCGGAGATAGACTTGATACCTTGAAGGTATTCAGTAACAGTTTTTGATCCCTTAGAAGCACGAGTTAATCGTTCCTTAAGGTTCATAATGCGAGCTCTTGTTTTGCTTGCAAACATTTTAGTGAGGACATCCCAAGCTTGCTTGGAATTTTTGACAGTGCCGAGCATGGTAACAATGTGAGCTTCAACCGATGATAGTATGGCATGGAGAATGAGTTGATCTTGTCTCTTCCAATAGTTGAAATCTGCATGAGATGCAGCAGGCGATGGTTTTGTTCCATCGACAAAGCCAAGTAGATCGTAGCCGATCAAGAGAGCATTGAATTGCACCATCCATGATGGGAAATTTGTGCTGTTGAGTTTGAGAGTGGCCTGAGTATTTAGAACGATGACAGTGTTGGTGTCGGTTTTACCGATTGAGATGGTATGCGCAGCAGACATGGTGATTTTTTTTGTGGATCAATATGCTGTTAAGCTATGGCTCGAATGATACCATATAAAGTATGCTGTAATGTATATTGTGTATTATTGATTTAGAATGATGAACAACCTCTCTATAAATACAGAGAGTATTCCTAATACAATTAAGTGCATTGTATGCACCATGTAGTAAATAAGGAAAGGAATAATTCTACATAATTAGAATACTTAATATACATGATTTGCTATAATATACATGATACTGCAATGCTGTCAAAGGTCAACGTATCATAATATTTGTTTTAATTAACATGATTCTTCTATAGTTATATCGCCGATATGTCCTTTATCTCCAATTCCAAGACTACATGTGAGGCTGTTAGGCCATATTTATCTTGGGCAATGACATGCTAAAATAGATGAAATGGAAACATTAGTCGGGATAGATTGCTATAATACAATCTAATGCCTTGAAACATATCAAATCAACAATCCTTTGATGCCCCTGAATCCCTGAAAACAAAAAAAGAATACTTTTTTTTACCATAGTCAATTGTTGTCATTAGTATACAACTTTTCTCTTGAGCTTGTCGATCCCATTTGAAACACGAAGGATCTCATTAGAAAGCTGGTTGATTTGTGCCTTAAACTGATCTTCCACCTCGGATAACTTCTTGTAGGAATTCTTGCTATGTTGTTTAAAGTAATCAAAATCGGTCTTCAGCACTGAAAGCTTATTCTTCAAACTGCGAAGTGGCGAAGAACTGTAATCAAAAACAGGCTTCGAAACGGACTCTTCAAATTCTTTGAGCCATGCACCACCAATGGTGCAGAATTTGAGCCTGTTAATAGAAATTTGCAGTAACTCAGGATCAGCCTCTTTAATATCGTATAAATTGTGATGGTCGAGAAGATGTAAGAGCCTAGCTAAACATGCATATGCAATGTTGCAAAGATCTTCATCACGGTATATAACTGGGTGTTGTATCGTTCTTTCTGCAGATTGTTCAAAAAAAATTATTAATCTTCATCACGGTTTATTTGATCTGGGAATTTTGGAAAGATTTGAGAATTTAGGGTTTTGAAACGAATGAATAATTTTTACGACGAAGAGCGAAAAAAAACAGTATATATAACAACAGGTAGGTAGGGTAGATTTACGATCCGGATCGTGTATCGTATGAGGGATCACTCTCATCCGTTGGATGGATTGATTTATCGAATCAATCTTTAGTCCTGATGTCATATGTGGTCCAATAAATTGGAACAAAGACTAAGAACGAAATTTGATTTTGTAAAGACTAAATCCAAACAAAAATATTTTTGTTTTTTTAGCTTTACTTGCTTGGAATCAATCTAAGGAATTTGTATATGCCTACTGTTAACAATAATGATACAAAACAATTAGAAAATAATATGGTGGTTGGATTTTCATAGAATATTAATAGCTTAACATTAAAAATATTACAAACAAATAGTAATATCTAATGGACTATAAACCTAATAATTTTAAAGGCTTAAACTCAATAACTTATTATCTAACATTTTATCTCAAATTCATGATGTAACAACAGTCAATATCAAGAGTTTGTCAAAAAACGGAAATCATATTCAATATAAACTCAAAATACTTTATTTTTAATATTATTTCTCAACCTAAAGCTTATTAAGCTTTGAGCTTGTCACAAAATCAACTCTGAAAATAAACTAATATAAGATTCAGCTGTAGACTTCAGGTTGTGAGTCTTTTCCTCATTGAATTCAGATTTTCAAATTGTTAATATTCCATCACCAGATTCATATATTCAGATTGTGAGTATTCACCCAAGTCATTGCTTTAGGCCCCACAAAAAAATAATTATTTTATAAAAAAAAAGCCCCCAATAAATAATAAGTCCAGTAACCTATAGTATCATGATAAACAAAAAGAATAGGAGATAATGATAGCCTCTTTTAGCCAATTTCCATTTTTCTATCAATATAGAAGATAACATCTAAGATTTAACGTAGAGATCAAATTTATTTTTGTCAATTAAACTAGTGGACATAAATTTTAGATTCAAAATTTAACTACTACATATTATAATAGTAGTTAAAATTTGAATCTAAAATTTATCGTTGGTATAATTGTATTTATTTATGCTCTCTTATGAACTTTAAAATTTCTCATATTTTTAGGGAAGACAATTGTTGTGCTGATAAGCTTGCAAATTTTAGTTTAATCTCCATGAAAGATCATTGGTGGGAGAATGTTCATAGTTTTATTGCTGCGAACTTTTCTCGCAATACGTTGATTTTGCCTTCTTATAGATTCAGATAATTGTTTTTATTGGGTTTTGGCCTAATCCCCCCAATTTTCAATTGCTTTCTTCTCAATAAATTGTGTGTGGTGTTGCAAATGATCGGTGGTGCTTGGGGTGCCAACATAGTTGGGATGTCAAGTTTCTACAAAGGATGCATTTGCACTGCACTAACCTTTATCTAAAAAAAACATTACAATAGCACTATCGATCAACTCAATTATCTATCTATCTATCTATCTATCTATCTATCTATCTATCTATCTATATATTATTATACTTGTAAAGCAAGCTCTAATTTGATTATGTGGCAACCTAACAAAGCTTTTCAATTTTAAACTTTTACTCTTAAACCATCTACAATAACAAAAAAATTTAACACACTTTTTCAACTCACAACACTCAACATCATATTCTCTTTCTTCCACCTAATATTTCAACACTCATTCAATTTTTACCCTCTCCAAAAGTTTTTATTTCAACAATCTACCCCACCAATTTTTCTTCAACACTCTACCTCACCCTTTTTATTTCATATTCTTATTTAAATTTTTATTTTTATGATTACATAAATTTTAATTAACGATTAATAATTTATTTTTTGGGTGTTGAAATGTTTATTGAGATTCATTTCACTAAGAAAAGACTTAAACTTCAAAATTAATACTAATAAACACTAATAATATGATTAAAATATTGAAAAAATTGAAAAAAAAATTCTGTGTCCAAATCAAATAAACCCAAGTTTCATTTTATAGAGAGTATTGTGAATATATTTTTATAATATTCTAAACACGCTCAAAAAAAATTATTCGAAAATTGAAAGTTGAATCGTGTACTCTAAAACACGCATAGATTTTTAGGTTTGCTCAAATGTTCGGATTGATTACAATGTAAGTTCGACATTGTTAATGAAGAAAAAAATGTAAAAGAAATTATATTGTGAAAATCCCATATTATTTAGAGAAGTGAAAGGTAGGGGAGCTCAATGTTATATGTATATATAGAGCTTCATTGCTAATGAGAGTAGCACATGAAAACATTATTTTATAATTGTGTTTTTTTTCTTTCTCTTATGCTCTTGTTTTAGTGTATTATAAGATGTAGTTTAAATATTTACTTTAAAGAGCGTTTGTGTACTTGAGTCATGAGTGGTTGTTGAGAGTGAAGTTTTTGTATTGTAATAATTTTCTTCATGTAATTTATTCTCTGATTGTCAGTTTAGAGAATGAGCGTGATTTTTTCTCCGATTTTGAAATTTTTAAGTTATATTATTATGTTATTGATCGAGTTCCTGTTTATTTTTCTTCTTCAGCCGTGTGTTATTTCCCAACACTCAAATTGTTCAATTTAGCTTGCCTCCAAGCTTTAATCGTTTTAATTTTTAGGTTATGGGACCATCACTATTATTCAACATAAAGTTTCCATTCGCGAAGAAGCTGACAAAATGGGTATTTAGATACTATCATTTTATTTCAATGAAGAGTATTTAGATAAAATGACATATGTCTCTTATAACTTAACCAATGTCTCGAGTTTAAACCTGAGTTTGAACATAGACACCTATTGAACTGTCGGTCCAAACGTTATTCAACAAAAGTTTTAATCAAAACATTGTTCATATAGACCACAGCTTGTGACAGTAGTGCTTGAATGAGATTGACTACTTATTTTATTTAAAAGCTATTCATGCATTTCAGTCATGTGTCATTTGTTCAGCTTCATGCCTGATGGATTCAAAAAGTGGCGAAGATAAGTAACGCTCGCCAAAACTAGGAAAAACCACCTGCACAACAATGATTCATGATTATTCAACAATGACATTAATTAATAATCTGCAATTACAGCAAACATGTATTTGTATAAACCATAGATCATAATCATTTCATGATTCTGCGTCGTATAACATACTAAGGACTGTAAACTTACAACAATGAGCTTTCCTGCATTTTCTGGTCTCTTTCCTAATTTTATTGCAGCTGCTGTTGCAGCTCCTGATGAAATTCCCATCTGCAAAAGACATTCATACAATCAGCATGAAATTAATGCAACGCTAATGACAAGAATCACAAGTTATCGTTCATGCCATACCAGCAAACCTTCTTTCAAGGCAAGCAGCTTAGTGGTTTCTATAGCTTCTTCACTTGAAATCTGTAATTTATAATATAACCTTGTTGGTCAAAACATAATCCCTTGTACTAGCAGCTAGTATAAAAAACACTGTTTATATTTCTTAAATTTCAAGAATCAAAGATTCAGAATTAATATTCCTCACTGTCACTATTTAAATATAAGCCAAAATGAAGGAAAAAACTAGTTTCTGCATCAAAATTGATAATTGAATACCGATTTATTAGTGTTGCAAGCTACCTGAATAACTTCATCTAGGAGATCAACGTCCAAGATAGGCGGAACAATACCAGCACCGAGCCCTAGGATTTGATGTTTGCCTTTGAAAATTGTGCAAATTGAAAAAATTAATCAGTAAAGGGACTTAAGTGATTATCAATGACTTGCTTAAAAGAATAAAATTATAACATTCATATATGATAATATCTAAACAAAAAAGTATAAGTTATAACAGTTTAAACGAATAACAAGAATATTTTTAGTAGTTACATTACAAGCAAAATCAGTTAAGTCCGCAAACATATATATATATATATATATTGTGGTACATTGATTAAAACAATATAACAAATGAGTCTTGAATATTTTTCTTGAACTTTTAATCTTCCATGAATATATTAAAAATCAAATACACTGAAACTAGCGATTAAAGACTGAAGAAGACCATGAAAAATATTCAGATTTGTAAAATCACCTGCCTTTCCTCCATTCAATACTGCACTTTCAGATGGTTCGACACCATACACCTAGAAAAGAAAAGTAACATAAATCATAAGGAACTTATTCTCATTCATTCTCTACACAAAAAGTATGCACCGTAAAAAACTAAACCTTGATATCTGAGTTTTTCTCCTTGAGGAACTTCCCAGCACCTGTAACTGTTCCTCCAGTTCCTATCCCTGCAACCAAAGCATCAACTCTACCTCCAGAGTCTCTCCAAATCTCAGGGCCAGTCGTCTCGTAATGAATCTAATATGATGACAAATTAATCGGCTACATCTTTTTCCAACTCACGAACCAAATTAGGCAATATATGAATTATGATAATACCTTTACATTGGCAGGATTTTCAAATTGATTGAGCATATAACTATTGGGCGTGTTAGCTAATAGTTCGTTCGCTTTCGCAAACACTCCATCAACTCCTTTGGCAGGGTCTGTCAGATAAACCTCGGCTCCGAAAGCTAGCAGTATAATTTTTCTCTCGAGACTCACATAGGATGGCATAGTCACTAAAAGTTTATAGCCTCTTGGTGCTGCTATTGACGCCAATCCTATGCCGGTGTTACCACTTGTTGGCTCAACAAGAACAGTCTTTTCAACCATTGTTTAAAAAGATCAAACTTACTTAGATCATACACTCAACAATATGGACAATACTACAAGTGGCTGAACATGCCCCTTTCAACATTATAAGCAATAAAATTGGAAAAATTTAATTAAACGTTGTAATGAAATTTGAATAACACAATTGTCCATATAAAATCCACGTGAAAAAGTGCACGGCTTAATAATTACATGTCCTAGCATCGGAAAAAACTCAAGTCCCACATTGAAAATAAGTAAGACCTTAAAAGAGTTAATAAAGAGTAATATCTCCATTCCTCATCACCCCGTTTTGTAAAGGAGAGTTAGACTGAGTGAAGTGACCATGTGATATAAACCGTCTGATCTCAAATCAACAGTTGAGATTAACTATGGCATGAAACCACATGAACTCGGACTGTAGACGATGGTGATCGTCGCCTTATGAGTCGGGTAAGAAAAGAAAACCTAACTACTTCTATCTTATTTGACTAGTTACCTTTCCAGGTGTAATGAGGCCTTTATTTTCAGCATCTTCAATCATGCTCAATGCTATCCTGAGTTAGAAAACTTAAATTATCATTACAAATTCTTATTTAAATAAGAATCTTAAAACCATACAATTCAAAAACAACTCTAGTTTATGAAATTAAAGAATTCCATTAAATACCTATCTTTAACACTGCAGCAGGATTGCAAGTATTCAAGCTTAGCAGCAATACGAGCTACACATCCTTCAGTAATGTTGTTTAAATATACCAATGGAGTGTTCCCTATTAACTTCACAATAATCCAAACAACAAATTTTAGAAAGAGTAAACATAAAGATTAATTAAAAATATAGCAATCATGATAGGATAAGATAAGAATGTTAAACAAAAAATAGTTATTATTAAGAGAAAATTAATATTACTTCAGTGACATCTTTCTTGATTGCAAATTGTTGCTCCATGTTATCTGAGGAAGAAATCCTGCAAGAACTTGTTTGTTTAGTTTGTTTTACAAAGCATCATGAAACTCAGAGATTATTATTTAAGGAGATTGGAATTACTTCACTTGTATCTGTTGCGTTTCTTCAATGACTATTTCAGATTGTGGAAAAATTGCCAAGAAGTTTCAGCTTTAACTTGTTGTAGATTAGATTAGATCAGACTTTTTGGCTTTAGCTAAAATCCAAAAGTTATCTTTTCTTTGTGACAGAAGATCCAAAAGCTATCTTGTTTTATGGAAAATTATTTTATTAGAAAATAGTGTTGGTACTAGTATCATTTATGGGATTCTTTAACATCTCAATAAAAAAAAAATCAGTACTCCACATTTTTTTTATACGTAAACAAAATAATAAACCATTGAAAATTCACAAACATAAAGTGAAGAGACAGGGATTCAAACCTCAGTAAATAGCGTCTCACCTAACAATTTTAACATTTTATACAAGTTAAGCTAAGATTGTGGACATATTCCACATATATGATATATCACCTTTAACTCAATTTAAAAACTAGCAAACATTGACAAGACCCTTCCATCTAGTAGCACCTTAGGATGGCATAGACTTCAAGTTAAGGGCGAGGTTCAAAACACTTTAAAAGATCCACTTTTAGTTTTTTTTAAGACATTTTCACACATTCAAAAAATAGGTAATTTATTTGCCATAAGTTCAGATCAGTCGGTAGTTGCAGGAACGCTGATTTGTACGTTGTAGGGGTTTGAGTTATTCACAATTATTTGGGAATGGAACCCCCTCCTCCCACTCTTTGTTTAGAAATGATAATGAATCCCTTTTGTTAAAATTTCAAACTTCCTTTCCCATTATTACAAATGCGCATTTGACAGCATTAATGAATTTGAATTTACAAAGATAAGTAACCGAAAAAACATAATTTTTTTCAGATGTATATGCAAAAGGCATATCTGATGTCTATGCCAACACAAACTGCAACATGAGATGTTACCATTGCCTCCCACTTTGAGAAGCAAAAAATTCATTCAAATGGTTTTACTATGTAAGTTTAATGCTCGAAGACCATGTTCTCTGCTTCTCGCTTCACAGATTCAAAGAGCACAGATGATAGATACCGCTCTCCAAAGCTCGGGAAAACAACCTATTCATGTATCCAATGAGCCTGTTAGTGCTAGAATAGTAGTAGTAGTAAGAAAATGGGGTTATGATTACAATGAGCATATGACACACTTAATATAATGATCATAACAAAAGTAACTAATCATAACCAGTTTTCAACTAATTATAACTAATTGGCAGCTCTGACGTGATACTGAATGGAATTAACTCTAATATGGCCAATTATATGCATTCGAGGAGATTGCTCGAGAAAACGTTAGATAAGACGTACCACTATGCAGTAGCACACAACTTGTACTCCACATAATTCAATTGATAGACTACATCTAAGCTACCTTTAGAAGAATATTTAAAACTAGATGAACAGATAACAAACTTACAACTATGAGTTTTCCAGCATTTTCTGGCTTCTTCGCAATCTTAATTGCAGCGGCTGCGGCGGCACCTGATGATATCCCCACCTGCAACAAAGTTCATTAATAAAATTAACGTTTCATTAGAATTTACTTTATATGGAAAGACAGGTTCAAATGATAACTTACCAGCAAACCTTCTTTTAATGCAAGAATTTTAGCAGTTTCAATAGCCTCTTCGCTAGATATCTACAAGAGAACAAAAATAAGAATTGACATTTATTTATGGACTATAGGGTGTAGAACAAATAGATTCTATTGATATTTAGCATGCCTTAAACAATTAAAACATACTTTTCATAGTAAATGAATTACTGTACTTCGATTGGTCCCAACGATGAATAGTAGTAAGTACATAAATTTTAATAATGTGGTGTCACCTAGTAGAAAGGGAAAAAAAGACAATGCAACAGCCTGTTATTAATTAAATGACACTAATAATCGTTTTATAAGTATCCCTGAAAGATTTGAACTCTTACAAAATCAAGCTTATGACGTGAGCTAGTAGCTGACACTTCATGGACTACATACTCATAAGCTGACGAAAGTCCGGCTGCATATTTTTACCTAAATTTTATTTTATACTTTTTTGACAAGACTTAAAATTTATTATTGAAGGGAGTACATCAAATTATTATACAAAACATATATTTATTTAATTGCAAATATATGTATCAAAAGATTTGCGCCTTACTTGGATTATTTCATCAAGCAAATCAACATCCAGAACACCAGGGATGAAGCCAGCGCCAATTCCTTGGATCTTATGAGGACCTTGAAACATGGAATATATCACACATTATTCGGGGGAATGATGCATAAAAGGGGTCGGCATTTGATAAGTCTATACAAATTACAAAACAAACAGTGATAAGTTATGCACAAAATACAACTTCTTCTTACAAGATGAGAAGGAAAATCATAATCAATACCATTTTGAATTCCAAGCAAACAATTTCAATAGTAACTAAGCATCACATAGAATCCATGTTTTTACAAGTACTCATCAAGTGTGCATTTTGTGTACAAGTGCATATAATCATCAAGGCAGTAACAATCAGACGTGCCTCTAAATATACGAATTAGAAATCAGATTTGCGAATGGTGATTTAAAGAAAAATTCATACAAATGATATAATGAAACTTAAGACCAATGATATGAATGAAGCTTGCAATAATAATAAACAAAATATGTAAGACTCACCTGGTTTCCCTCCGGACAATACTGGACTTTCAAGTGGTTCAACGCCATATAGCTGACGGAAACAAAAAAAATTTGTAAGCAAAACAAGGAAAATATTAGAAAAGAGCAAAAACTTGCAAAAGAAACATGCCTTGAAAATTATAGAGGGTAATAACTAATAATATCCAGTTAAAAATTCAAAAGCTAAACCTTAATATCAGGGTTCTGCTCTTTCAGATATTTTCCAGCACCCGTTACTGTACCTCCGGTCCCTATACCAGAAACAAGTGCATCAACTTTTCCACCAGAGCTTTTCCAGATCTCTGGTCCAGTGGTTTCATAGTGAACCTAAAAGTAAGTGGAAGAGAATGAGTTGGTTAGTTAATTCACTTCAACCAAATGATTCTCTAAAAACAGCACATTGACGCAACTAATACCTTTGGGTTTGCAGGATTTTCAAATTGCTGAAGAATATAAGCATTAGGAGTCTTTGCTAGTATTTCTTCAGCTTTCTGAACAGCTCCTTTCATACCTTTAGCTGGATCCGTGAGAACTAACTCAGCACCAAAAGCGCGAAGAATGGTTCTTCTCTCAAGACTCATTGAAGCAGGCATGGTTATAATAAGTTTATAACCCTTAGCAGCTGCCATGAATGCCAAACCAATGCCAGTGTTTCCGCTAGTAGGCTCGATAAGAACACTCTACAAAATTAACAACAATTATTAACCTTGCAAACTCATCTCTTATTTAACAATCAACAGTCTAAAATTTGAGAGCGATTATGACTGTCAATTAAAATTAAATAACATCATTCATGCTGCAGTTATAAGAGTTTGGTAAAAAGAATTAGCATAAAGATGCTTTAATTAATGTCATGTGAAGTGTAGGTAGGGAGTAGTACATCATGTATTAAATATCAAGAAGGAAAAATGATTGAAAAATATAAACTAACTTCTTGCGGTCGAATGAGTCCTTTCTCCTCAGCATCCGCAATCATGCTATATCCTATCCTGCATCAAATGAAAAAAAATGAGTATGTATTAACATAGAAACATTCAAGTCCCATGTTTGTAACTCGGTTGTTAAGTTAAGGGACACTGAAAGAGTTTTAAGATGAAAGTCATGCGTTCAAACCCTAGAAACTAACATAACCACCAACTTACAAACATTTTTCTATAAAAAAAATAAAATCACAAACATTCAGAATAGATCTTTTGGCATGAATCATAATAGAGACATATGAAGCACAAACACTCATCGAATTAGACGTGTCCTGCGTGTCCGACACTAACGATGAGAAAATTTTTATCCGTGTTCACTTGTTGGTGTATGTATTGTGTCCGATGTCCAGGCTTCATATATCAATAGACAATAGTGCAACTTCAACACTAAAACAATATGTCCATCACAATGTCAAATCAGAAATGAAATGATCTCATAATCAAATCCAATAAATTAGACCAAAGTAAATCAATCTCTTAACCAACAATACTAATAATACATTTCTGCAATTTTTTGTAGTACTAGTAAACATTAGAATCTAAGAAAGAAGAAAACTACATACATGCATACCTGTCTTTAACACTGGAGCAAGGTTCCATCATTTCTAGCTTTGCAGCAATTTTCGCAACGCAACCATCCACAACATGGTTTAGATATACCAGTGGAGTTTTCCCAATCAACTGCACATTTTAATACAAAAAATTAGAAAATCATAGTGATGTTGATTATTGAACAATGAAAGAATATAGTAATAACACTTACTTCAGTGACATCTTTTGCAATGGTTGATTTCTGTTCCGCCATTTTAGCAATTCTGAGCAAAAACCAGTTGAGCGTGTATTGTGTTGTGAGAGACTATAGGTAGGTTTTGTTGAAAATGAAAACAGAGACGAGACTTGTAATTTTAGAAAAGGAAGACACGTGGCGAGTACGTGGAAAAGAATAAGAAATGGTGTGCGTGCGTGTTTCTTATTGGGTTTGATGTTGAATTTTCCCATTTTTATGTTCCTGGTTCATTCACTCATTCATTACTAGGGTCTAGGAAGGACTAGGATTATTATTATTCTGTCGCTGCTGCTACCTTTGTTTGACCTTCTCTTTCTTACCAACCAAGACACTACTTCTCCTTAATTTCTCCCTCATCATCCCTTATCCTATCAAACGATAAAATCCACATAAGTATATCAAGTAGATCATGCTAACTAATGCATTGGTTAAGCTTATAAAATAAATAAATTTTTTATGGAAAATGATTTTTTTTTTACTTTGACAACACAATATATGCAGTACACATTGGTCAGTATTTTCTAAAGAGCACTGGGTGCATTCTTTAAACATAATTATGAAGTGGATTTTTTTTTGACAAATATGAAGTGGATTTTTTAAATATATTATTTAAAGAAATTATTTATTTAAAAAGCACAATTTCAATACATTGACTTTATACAAATTCTATAAAATTATTTAGGGTCCGTTTGGTTGGAAGGAAACAAAGTAGGAAGGAAGGAAAACACGGAATTCGAGTGATGTATTTGGATTATAAAATAGTCCAAATACATGCATTGATTTCCGTGTTTTTATTTCATCCTACTTTCTTGCCTTCCAACCAAACGAACTGTTAAGGAATTTAAAGAGTGCACCTGTTTGTCTTTTCTAAAATAAAAAGTCCACATCGTTTAAAATTGCGAATAAGAAGGTCATGACCACATATATAGAGATGATAACGGGTAGGGTCAGGTGCGAGTTTGACACTGCTCAAACCTAAAATGGTCACCCGAACTCAAATGACAATCAGGTGGCAAACTACCACCCAAACCCGAACTTACATTAACAAAAGTATAAAAAATACGATAAATTTAATGAAATTACGGTCTACAACATGTTAACATTAACATTAAAATAAGGATGAAAAATAGTCTACAACATTAAAATATAAGAGATATAATTAAGTAATTTAATATATAATGAGTGTGATTCAGGATGTGAGTTTGACATTACTCAAATCCAAAATATCGGGTGTCACTTTATCTCAATCAACTAAAGTTTTACCTTCAGGTTCGGGTGGAGCCTGCAGATGTGGGTTTTTTTTCCATCTCTATATGTGTGTTTATATATATATATATATATATATATATATATAGATAGATAGATAGATAGATAGATAGATTAGTGATGTAGCTTTAGTTTATATTTGCCTAAAAACAAATAAAAAACTTTGTTTTAGAGTGTTGTGAGTGGGTTAAGTATTTATTTTGGAGAATGTGAATGTTATATTAGAGTTATATGAGTGATTGAAAGAAGTCTATGTATTATAACAATTTTTACATAATATTATTCTCTAATTATCATTAGACAATGATCATGATTTATTTCCTCCGATTTAGAGTTTCCACAATATATTCTTTTATTTTCTTAATAATTGGTATCATAACTTTGGTTCGGTGGGATATAAAATTCTTTGTATGCTCTATGGTTGCATCCTTGTATGACCTTCCACACTATAATGTGTTTAGTTGTGAGAAGAAATAGGATAGAGAGAAAGAGGTGAGAAAAAGTTTGAGAAGAGATATATATATATATATATATATATGAGAAATACAATAAATTTGATAAATTGTTTGGTTTAGGAGAAAGAGAAGAGAAATAGAGAAGATAAAATAAAAATGATGTAATTAATTGACAAAAAAGTCCTTATCTAAAAACATCTCATCTTTGTTCTAAAAAAAAAAACATCTCATCTTTTTTTTTTTTAAAAAATAAAATAATTTATACGGTAAAAAAATTAACTATACATTTATTGTATCAAGATAAAACTACTACTATACATTTATTATATTTAAATTACATAAGTTGATGTGAATTTGCTTTAATTATTAGTTTATTTCACTCCCAATTTTACTCAAATAAGTGAGTTATTTTTTCAACTCTCACTCAAACAAATTTATGGATATGAGCATGACGGCCACAAAACCAGATTGTTCATAGTAAATAATATTTGTTGGTATTGGTAGCAATTTAATTGATTGTGAAAGTGATAAAAAAAAATGCAAATGAGATGGGCGTGAGCACAAAGACAATGTACCGACTCAACCATCAGTCCGTGAATTTGTAGATTTAGCAAATTTAATGAATCTAAGTTTCAAGCTTGATCACTTTATAAAATTATGAACAAATTGAACAATGAAGACAAGTGCGTAGATGGAAAATACAAAATATTAGTCTTCTCTCTCTCTCTCGTATCTCTTCGCTTAAGTGAGGAGACTTAAAAAATTGGTGGGTCCCACCAATTTTTTGCTCTTATCTTCTTTATTTTTGACTAAGTTTAAAAGACAAATAACGGATTTAAAAATATAAAAAAGTAATTTCTTAGAAATTAGAGTTAAAACTAAAACTAGAAAATCACATCTTTCTTTTACACATGTGAAGTGTATGGTTCATTAGATTTATTTTTTATTTGTTTGTTTTTCACTCTCTATAACTTAGAAATGATAGTATATATATATATATATATATATATATATATATATATATATATATATACTAGTTTAAGGAAATTTTCTCAATCGCCTTCCTATTATTATCTTTCTCCCCTAACTACCGTTTTTGTCCTTAGGGATTTTGGGGGTATAGGTACCAATTCGGGATCTAGATCTCGAACTATAGTTCGAAATCTACGTCCCGAAGTGGTGCCTAGGTTTTGGAGGTACATGCACTAGTTCGGGATCTAAAACCCGAAGTGGTGCCTGGGTTCTGGGGTATAGGCACCACTTCGAGTTTTAGATTCCGAACTGGTGCATGTACCCCCAAAACTCAAACATCACTTCGGGATATAGATCAGGAACTGGTGCATGTACCCCCCAAAACTCAGGTACCACTTCGGGATGTAGATGTTGAACTACGTCCCGAATTAAAGTGTAATTTGGGGTTTTAGGGAGGTTATAGAGAATTATGGGGGGGCAAAAGAGAAATTTTCCTAGTTTAGAGCGAGTATTAACATTATAGATTTCATTTTTTTTTAAATATAATTGCAAAAATCAACCGTAATTCTCTCTATCAAATTCATTGAGACACAGTTCATTAGATTAAAACCAGCGTATATTTTCGTGCTTTTTCTGAGCAATAGTTAATTAATAATGTGAGCGTGATGGAATCGTGCAGCCAAATTGAATGAAGCAACAGTATTAGTAGCTATACAACAAACTTTTCACCTTATTATTCTCTTTTCCTTTCGTCGTTTCCAAATCCATCAATTCCCAACCTATGGGAGTCCCAGCTTTTTACCGATGGCTCGCCGACCGTTACCCACTCTCGATCGCCGATGTACTCGAAGAACAACCAACCGTCACCGACGACGACGGCGTTCCGTTACCTATTGATGCATCTAAACCCAATCCCAACGGAATGGAGTTCGATAACTTGTACTTAGACATGAACGGTATCATTCACCCTTGTTTTCACCCTGATGGCAAGGTAACATTTTCTCTTCTCTTCACCTCGTTTTTTTATTCAGTGTTATTAGTGATCTGATGTAAATTTCTGTTATGTCGTTGTTCGAAAGTGAATTAGTTAATCGCTTATAAGCTAGCTAGCTGACAACAACTGATAAACTAGCTGGTTGAATTCGTAGTGTTTGGTAAAATTTGTAATGTTTAATTTTTTGAGTTAAGATTACATGAGTAAAATTGGAAGTAAAAATGATAAGATATAAGCTACTTGAGTTAACTTATCAAAAATAGACTATAAGCTACTAAATGTTAGTTGGTCCAGTGGTGATTGATGTTTGACTTGGTAGGGAGGACTATAGTTTGATCCCCCACAACTGTGTTTGGGAGGAGACTTGAATAACTTGATGTCAGAACTCGCCCCAAACTTTGGACTACTAGGGCCCCCTCCCTTCCCCTAGGAACTAGAGGGTGAAAAAAAAGGCTATATGCTAGTAAAAATATGACACGAGTTTGTAAGAAAATAACGGTTGCTTACCAAACAGGTGTTTTTTAGTCATATGAGCTATAAGCTAACTTATTGCCAAAGAGTCCTTTAGTGCACTTACATTGTTATGAATATTGTAAATGCAGCCAGGACCAACTACCTATGATGATGTGTTCAAATTGATATTTGATTATGTTGACCATCTATTTTCATTGGTTCGTCCAAGGAAGCTTCTCTACCTTGCAACTGGTATGAGTACGATTATGTTATGATGTAGTAGTATTTTCTTTGTTCTGAAACATGTTAATGTCACTCATTGTGGAGGTGTCATATTTTGATGTTAAACCCTAAGGATAGTAGAAGTTGGAACTTTATGTCATAACCTAGAAATGACATTAAAGCAGTGTTTTAAAAACTGGTCCGGGGATCAAACGGTGACACCTTTGAATCCTTGTTTAATTGGTTTAACTTGCTAAAAAAACAAAGAAGTGCACAGAAAAAATCGTTGAACCTATTGCAGTTCAACTGGTTGGTGCAGTTCAATCTGGTCCAACTGAGAACTAATCAACCAGTAAACTGGCCGGTTTCTGATTCAACCGGCTGATTTCAGGCTGTTTTTTAAAACATTGCATTAAATAGGCGGGTGTATCAACATTTCAACAATTTGGCTCCCCAAAACCTTTCAGTTTGTTTTCTTGTGAGGACGTCATGTCTTCTTTGTTTGCAGTCATCTCTTAACTTTTTTTCTTCTAACTAGACCAATCACTATATGGTTTGAAGTCTGAAGATTTACATTTGGTGCAAATCTTTCCATACTAAGACTCATCCGTTTTTTTTTGAGCAAAAAACTCACACATCCAATTTTTGGAAGGCTACAATGTTTTCCCATAGCATAAATTCTCTCTGTCCATCTTCATGTATTTTTTTTTTGTCGCATTTACTTTTCTTGCCATGCCAGCTTTTATCTCCGGTTTCCTTATTTTGAAATTTGCAGATGGTGTCGCACCAAGAGCAAAAATGAATCAGCAGCGTTCTCGGCGCTTCCGAGCTGCAAAAGATGCAGCTGAGGCTGTAAGAATGTTAATAAGCTCATGCTTTCAAGGTTCTCATACTTTTTTCAGATGGATTTACTTTGCTCATGTGTAAACATTATAGGAAGCTGAAGAGGAAAGGTTGAGGAAAGAATTCATCGGTGAGGGAATACTTTTGTCTCCTAAAGACAAGCCTGAGACATCAGACTCAAATGTCATTACCCCCGGTACTAAATTTATGGCAACTCTGTCAGTGGCTCTTCAGTATTATGTACAGACTAGATTGAACCACAACCCTGCCTGGAAAAATATAAAGGTGCCATTGAAACCGCATCCTATTAACTCTTTACGCCGCTTGATCCCTTCAAGATGGGATGATTCCTTTCTTGCGGAGTAATCCCATCTATTTTCTTTTCCCTTATACATCTGGCTTTCCGGAGGCTTTGTCTCTATATATTTATTTACGGGCTGCATTGGATGATTAATTATTTGAAGGTTATACTTTCTGATTCAAATGTCCCTGGCGAGGGAGAACATAAAATAATGGAATATATCCGTTTACAACGCAACGTTCCTGGTTTCAATCCGAATACACGACATTGTTTGTATGGATTGGTGAGTTTTGTCCTAATTTGAATTTTCACCTTATCTGTTTATGGTGCTTTTCTCCTTTCCTTGATTTTTTGTACGAAATTATATGATCATCAAACCAGGATGCTGATTTGATTATGCTCTCCTTAGCTACCCACGAGGTTCATTTCTCAATATTGAGGGAGGTTAGTTACCAATTTGTGAATTGCTCAGATGATATTGTTATCTCATTGATATCGATGAATAGTAACTGATTAATTACTTGATGGACAGGTAATTACTTTACCCGGACAACATGATAAGTGTTTTGTGTGTGGCCAAGCTGGCCATTTCGCAGCTGATTGTCATGGTAAGCCGGAAACTAAAACTGAGGACGGGAATCCTGCTGATGATTGCCCAATTCATAAGAAAAAATATCAGGTTGGATGATTGGAACCTGCATGCGGATCTGAATCTTGATTTTACTTTTCTTTTTAACTTCAAACTAATGCCTAGTATTCACAGTTTCTTAACATCTGGGTGCTTCGTGAGTATTTGCAATATGAATTGGAGATTCCCAACCCTCCTTTTGTGATTGACTTTGAACGAGTAGTGGATGATTTTGTATTTCTGTGCTTCTTTGTCGGCAATGACTTTCTTCCTCATATGCCAACATTGGAGATCAGGGAGGTAAGCATCTGGCAGGCACCTAACCTTGCTACACTAACCTGTACTTGAAACAGAAAATATGGCCCTGCCGTTAACATTATTATTACTGTGAATGTTATGTGGGATCTTAACATGCTTTGGTTATATCTTTGTATTCCGCAGCATATCGGGATTTATCTTCCTACCTAATTATCAATGTTGTACTATTTCAGGGAGCTATAAATTTACTGATGAATTTATATAGAAAGGAATTTACTGCAATGGGCGGCTATCTTACTTATGCGGGTGAGGTAATCTTTTTATAATCCCATGTTCATCTTGTTTGTCAAAATGTCATTAGGTTGTTATGTGCTCTTTTACAGTCTTCAACCTTCAACAATAATCTATTCAGTTCTTCAGTTGCTTATATTGTACTTTAGATATAACTCTTATATTGTCAATTCGGTGTTTCTTCTTTTTTCAACAAGTGTTGCATTATGAATATCTTTATGCCTCCCAGGTTTTCTTAGATAGAGTGGAGTATTTTATCCAATCTGTCGCTGTTTATGAAGATCAAATCTTTCAGAAACGAGTTCGAATTCAGCAGGTATTTATCTTTCTAATTAATTTTTTGAACTGATATGCACGGACTGTCTTACTTTCATACAATGTTATATTGTAGATTGCTTCCTGATATGTAATTCTTGTTACTATAATTATAGGTGGCAGAAAATAATGAAGAGATGAGAGCTAGGGCAAGAGGAGTAATGCTTCAAGAGCCACGGCCCTCATTTTCCGACAAGGTTCAATATTAAAATATATCGCCAGAATAGTTTTTGTATTTTCTTGGTTAAATTTAGTTTTTATGTCGTTGACTTTCTGCACCATGTTTTGGAATTCCACCAGTATAATATTATTGGACTGCCAAAGTAATTTTACTTGACTACTTGTTTCTTATTTTCTTAGGTCAAGTTAGGGGAGCCTGGATACAAGGAAAGATATTATTGTGAGAAATTTGGCGTATCAAGTCTGGAGGAGATTGATAAAATTAAGAAAGATATAGTAAGTTCTATCCATTTATCTTACTTACAAATTATTTGCTGTTATCGGATCACATTACATACTTATGTATTGGACTGATTCTAATATATTGTTAGAAATATCATATGAAGAGTTAAAAACCATTTGTAAACCATTTGTTTTCACCCAATAACGCTTTTTAAGTAGCTGATTCATAACATGGTAGCAAAGCATCCATATGACCAAGAGGTCTGGAATTTGAACCTTGCCGCCTCATTCTTCAAATAGAAAGCTGAATTTCAGTAAAAGATAGGCGTGTTTGTGCATCCATATGACCACGTTCGGTGGTCCTGAAACTGTGTTCTTACCCTCTGCCATTGTTCCAAAGGATAAAAGGGAGTCTGTTCATGCGACTATGTTGCCATCATATGGGTTAAATCAGTTGATATTGGCGTGAATCAAATTCAATCTTGCACCTAATAACAACTTTTTGTTGGGCATATATTTCTTAAAATCCAATGTAGGATTCAGATTGTGCTTCATCCAAATTCTTATTATTAGTAGATGGACTTGTTGATTCTGAATATTTATCTTCCTTGTGACAATTATCCTGCCCATTCTCATTAATTTTCTGGCTTTTGGAAAAAAAAAATATTTTGCATTATTATCTTTGTTGTTCTTGTAGGTTTTGAAATATGTGGAAGGCCTTTGTTGGGTTTGCCAGTATTATTATAATGGTGTACGCTCATGGAAATGGTTAGTGATGATTTTATTTAATAGTTATGGGACAATGGTTAGTAATCAATTGTGTTGTTTTTTCATGATTGACTTGGTAGAGTGATAAGTTTACATGCATGACATGATATTCTGTTAGTAACAAGTTTTGGTGGACAGCTCCACTTATAAACTCATACTCAAAACGATAGAGGTATCCCGCTATTGCTCTCTCAGAAGGTCAAGTCTAATTACTCAGACCTTTTGAAGGTCTAGGAAGCTGTTAGACTGGATGTTAATGTTTAATTGCCTATATGATTACTTTTTTGCTTGAAGACATCCTAGTATAACGGATAGGCGTGTATTAAGGCGGTCCAAATATTAGAATGTGAAATGTGATAGAATAATGCTTCTTAGTGGACAGGTTTATGAAAGAGCAAACTGAAAAGGAGTTAGGATAAAGAGGCGATTACTGTAGTTGTTGTAATTGCAACTGTGTATAGTTAGTAGATTGAGATTTGATACCAAAACTATTATTAGAAAGGAGGAATTAAACAGAGAAAGGAGTTAGTTAGTTGAAATTTCTGGAGTTGGTTGATGGAGGTTCCAGGTTCCTCAATTTACCTAGGTTTCAAGTATTCCGTCATTCTTTCATTAGTGAGAGCAAAACAATGCACTCATCTGTCAGTTTATTTCTTCTGTAATCATGCTGATATCAGCTCTATCAAAATGCTTTACTCAAAGGATTACAAGATGTTGAAAATAATTGATTCATTATTTTATTTTTCTTCATAATTTTATTAACTTATTAGGTGAGTGACTGGATAAATGACTTGGTGGGCATACCAGGTCCAGCATCTTTCTATTGTGTGTGAACTTCGGTGCTACTCCCAAACATAATATAGACTAGATTGATTTGATGAATTGGATATGGTCTTTTCTGCCTGAGTTACTTTTAGATAATTGCTGTGAATTTCTAGCAGTGTCTCCTTCGTTTTAGTTTAGTTGAATTCCTGCACATGACCATTGCTCATTTTATTCTATTAACTTTTATTGTTTTTCCAGGTACTACCCATATCATTATGCTCCTTTTGCTTCTGATCTTAAAGATCTACCTAATCTAGAAATAGTATTTTTCCCGGGAGAGCCATTCAAACCATTTGATCAGCTTATGGGGGTCCTACCTGCTTCAAGGTCTCTCTCCTGTCCTTGGATCTATACTGGTTTGTTTTTTTGTGATCTGCTGATACTTACTAATTTTGTTACAGTTCAAATGCACTGCCTGAAAAGTATAGGGATTTGATGACTGATCCTTCATCACCTATTTTTCACTTCTACCCTGCTGGTGAGATAACTTGTCTATTAAATTTGTATTTTGCTACATTTTACATGTTTACTTATTCTAGTATTACATGGAGTCATGGATACCTTTTTGACAGATTTTGAGATTGATATGAATGGAAAACGATTTGCATGGCAGGTATTATAGTGCTTTTTATGCATTCAAACTATTTATGAATTAACCAAGGGGTAAGGTTGGTCTTTTAAACTGCTTTTGGGGATTCTTTTCAGGGTGTTGCCAAATTGCCATTTATTGATGAGAAGAAATTGCTTGCTGCCACAAGGAAGCTTGAAGACACATTAACGGTAAATTCTGTTTGTGTGTGTTGAAGGGAGGGAGGGGAAAGGGGGGATTGTTAAATGTTAATAATAACTGGTCGTCCAAAATTGTTGCCCTTCAAATTTATCAAATAATGAGCTGTAAAACTAAGCCTGCCGATTTGTCTGTAATCCACCAGGAATATTTTAATGTTTAAGATTATGCAGAACTTAGGATTCTGCAAATAAATCATAGTTCTTGCTCTCCTGAGATTATTTGTTTATTTTATAAAAGCTCTTGAATCATAAAATGAGTTTGCATTACGGTGTTAATTATACCTGTTGTTTTTGTTTCCAATTAATGGAAGCTTTTGTTTTGAATCTCTTTTAATCTTCAGTAGATGTTTCAAATGGATAGGTAACTGTGAGATGAATTGAAGTGCTGTCATGTTTAAAAGCAAAATAATTCAAGACTCTTACTTGTATCTTTAGTGCTGAAATTTTGTTTTGTTAGATGCAGGAAGAGGAACAGCTTCGGAATAGTGTGATGCTTAATTTGCTTTATGTCAACCGTGCACATGATTTGGCTTCACATATTTTATTGCATTACAAAGTTTATGGCCAATTACCTACTCATGAAAGATGTGTTTCACCAATTGACACAAAGGCTAGGTTGGTGAATCTTAATGGTCATCTTTCATCATTCATGAGTATCTCTAGATATTTAAGAGGCTCATATGCTTGTTTTGTTATCTATTTATTTGTTATCAGTGGTGGGATGAACGGATACCTTTGGGCATGTGAGAGAAATGTTTTGAGCTCTATCGTACCGTCTCCCATTGATCAATTGCCAGATATCGAGAGTAATCAAGTCCTGTAAGTTTTTTCTTCTATATTCGCCTAGTATTTTAAAACCTTTGGTGGACTAATATTGAGTGTTCTTGAATTTCAGAAATATTACATATCTTAATCCTTCTAAACATGGACACATTCCAAAACCTCCGGATGGTGTAGTGATACCCAAAAAGGTTTGTATATGCTAATTGCTAACCACACTTAGCATCCCACTTAAGGTTTATTGGTTCATTGTTCGTACTTCATCCAGTGGATGGAGTTCTGTGAGTGTTGAAAATTCATTTACCTAATTGCGGCAATAACTAGTTTAAGATATTTGGCATTGATGGAACCATCTATGTTTTGGCCTAACATTATGTTTCACTTTAAAAATAAATGTTGATCCATTCTGTTCCTTCCCTTCCTGGATCAGTTATATTATACAAACCCCACTTACTATGACATTGTTTTTATTTGCAGATATTAAAAGACATTGATATCAAACCTTTTCCTGTACTATGGCATGAAGACAATGCTGGTTGGGGACAGCAAGTTAGGGAAAGGTGAGAATAGAGCTAAGAGGATGTCTAGTAGCTATAGTATAATTTTCATGTTCTTGCTTTCTATGCTTAAAACATTCAAGAGACTATACCAAGCCATTCCTGATGATTAAGTTTAATGTTCAATAAGATAATGGTGCCAATATAAGTCATTGCCATCTGTTTCCATAATAGAGAAGTAACCATGATCGGTATTTTTTGTTCAAGTAATTCATTCATTGAAAATTTGAAAAAATCAAATGGCGAGGAAGTTGAAAAGTTCTGAATGGCTTTCAAGTTATGCATGTGAATTTCTAGATTCATGAAACACGTCCTTATGATCGGTATTTTTTGTTCAAGTAATTCATTCATTGAAAATTTGAAAAAATCAAATGGCGAGGAAGTTGAAAAGTTCTGAATGGCTTTCAAGTTATGCATGTGAATTTCTAGATTCATGAAACACGTCCTTACTTTTGTGTATATCTTCTGACAGGTCACAAGTACCTGGAGCAATAACTGGATCTCAATTAGGAGAAGCAGCTCACCGTCTTGTCAAGAACAGCCTTAACATGAAATGGAATAATACATCCCATGGATTGTTGGAGCAAGCTCCAGTTCGCCATACAACAAACAGGTTCCAATCAGCTGGACCATCTGGATATGGAAAATATTATGGCGAGAACACAAACAATTATTATGGAGAAAATAATCACCACCGTATAATGGCTAGAGATAAATATCCAATTTCATCTAATGGCGGGCAGATGGACAGACAGAATTTTAGAATACAAGATAGGCCACATCGTCAAGAACAGTTCCAAAATGTGAAGACTGGGTTTTCTGCTTTAACAATGGGAGAAGGATCGAGACCTAAGCCATCGAGTTCGAGGTTGCCAATTTCTGGACCAACAACCAATAAAGAACCCCAGTTTGTGCAGAACACAGGTCCTCCAACGCCACCTCCAAATTGGAATAATAAAGCACCTATAAATGGAATGTTATCTAGGCGTCAAGAAGCTGCATTTGGGGCAGCACCTCATCATAAGCAGGTAAAGAAGGTTTACCAAGTCAAAACACGTTTGCCCCAAGAAACTCCAGATAGTGGGATTGAATAGTGGTGGTGGTGGTTGCGGGTTTTAGTTGTCGTGTTTGAGGTGCCTGCCTTTGTTTCTCTCTTCCCATTCATCGAATTGGAGCTTTGTTGTCTCTCTTCCTTGAATAGGAGCTGTGCTCTCTTTACGACCATTGTAGTTCCATTATCCAACATGGGTTCATATTGATACACTGTAGTGATTAATTTAACAGAACAATGATGTTTGAAGTTTTATATGATAATTAGACGACACAGTCGAGGTGCTGCTCTGCTTTGCCTTGATTTGACATAGTACCTCATTGATAAGGGTCGGGCTTTGAAAAGGTGTGTAAGCTACAAAATTTGTACTAGCATGGAAGTGGTGTACATCGCTGGTAGAGCCGTCAAAATGGGCCGGGCCGAAATGGGTCGGGCCGCTCGTTTTGACAGCTCTAATTGCTGGAGAACATCGATTCACAGGCTTGGAATTGGCGGCAATTGTTATTTTGTTCCATGATATGATATGGAACTTAACTAACTAGGTTGTGTTGTTATATTATATATGCGTAAAGTGTCGCGGGGCTTTGTAACTTTTTTTTCTCACCGAAGGCTTTGTAACTTGTCTTTACAATAAACTTGTACATACTTTAGTGTGAATAGAATTTGACATACCTAATAGGGAATGTTAGATATTAATGTGGGATTGTATAATGCCCGGTATCTATATTTTACGTTGGATATGAATTATTTGTTAAAAAAAACAGCAAAATTTCTTGTTTAATACATTTTTAATTTGATAAAAAAATATGATCTATAGAACCCTGACCCTCACCTAAGAAAATCTACGACACTATAAACAAATTTTACAGTCTTTATGTAATAGTCATTAATTATCTTCCATTAACAAAATAAAATTTTAATTTTTCAGTTTAAAGTTAAATATATTAAAATCTATTATTTATTTTTTGACAGCATATTAAAATATATTATTTATTAGTTAATAAATTTACAAACACATTTTTACTTGTGCATGACATAAGCTCATAAACTAGTTCGTTATAATATTATTTAGGTTTAAATATATTTTTGGTCCTCTAAATATTTTCAAGGTTTTACTTTGGTCCTTTAATTATTTTTCGTTTTGTTTTGGTCTTTTAATTATTTTTTCGTTCCGTTTTGGTCCTTTAACTTTCATTATGTTAATTTATTTGGTCCTAATTATCATTAGAAAAATGCAAAAAACGTTAATTTTGCGTACGTGACACTTTGGGACTTGGTGGTTTTGGTGTGAAATCCAATAGGAAGACGTCACGTGGCCATAGACCTTCTTCTTTATCGCGTATGGAGCTTCCTCCATCACCGTCTCCGTCCACATTACCGGTGATCTTTCCAGTCACGAAAGCTTAAGAAATGATACTCCAAAACCTCTCGTTATATACGCTGAATTCAAATTTAATGTCTGTTTTCTCAATCGAGGCTTCTACCTCTTGTTTTTGACATTTTTTTAACGGTTAAGATCAAGTAGGTTAATAGAATGGAAGTTAGAAGACCAAAACGGAAAGAAAAATAGTTAAAGGATCAAAGTGAAACCTTAAAAATACTTAGAGGACTAAAAATGTATTTAAGCCTATTATTTACACTTGACTACTATTATTTGATATGAGACAAAATCATTTTTAAAATCCTTTAATACTAAATTTTTGTCCTATAATTAACTTTGGATAAGTTCAGTCACCAAACCCGACACGTCAAAACTCTCTCTCTCTCTCTCTCTCTCTCTCTCACACACACTTCTCCCAACCTATACAACAAGAAGAAACAAAATAACAACACTTCGCTACTTCACCTCATTCTTCATTTCATCCTCTAAATCTCGATGATGAGGCATTACTTTTCCAAATTCATTCATTCACCAATTCCCTTCAACCCATCAAATTCCATTCAGGTAAATTCTCTCTGACTCTGTTTCACTTCTTCCTTGTGCCATTGCAATACACTCAATTTTAAATCATTTTAGTATATCCATTTGCATCGCTGGATTCACTCCAACATTATTAGTTAAGTTTTTTGTTTTTGTTTGTAACCTCCAGTTCTTCGGGGAAGGACTCTGAGTTCGGGTGAATTCTGATATCAAGTAGTTTCAGTCCAGTGCCAATATTAGTTTAGTTAACAAAACTATAGTTGGTTCATTGTATGAAGAAAAACCAAAACGAAATTCTGTTTATGATATGTTTGTTGATTCATCTGAACGAAAAGGGGGATTAGCGAAACATGAAATTCAAGGTCTTACTACTTCTTCTTCTTCTTCTTCTTTGCTAACTGCTCAATTTTTCTTTTTTGATCTGCGAATTGCTAATTTTTTAAACTTTTTGTTAATTTGCTAATTAGTATTCTTTGTATAGTTACTTGTGTGAATTTATGATGATGCTGTAATTGCATTATTAATATAATGTTTTAGATTGAGAAGCTTGAATTTATTTGTTTTAGTTTGCATATCATTCTTTGTTTGATATTCAATCAACTCTGTTAAGTGATTTTCAGATTATTAGTTTTCGAGATTGTATGTTCCTTCTCTTTAGTACTTTTTTTTTCAGCCAGTTGAAAACTATTTGATTACAATTTGGTTCCAGATCTGGAGAAGAGGAGAGAAGAGAAAGAGAAGTGAAAAGAAATAATTTTTTTTTTAAAATAAATAATTATTGGCGGCCAAACTTAACGTTTTTTGAATTTATTTAACGGTTAAGACCAACTTGATTAACGAAAGGAAAATTAAAGGACCAATTCGGAACGAAAAATAGTTAGAGAACCAAAGTGAAACCTTGAAATTAGTTAGAGGACCAAAAGTGTATTTAAGCCAAAAAAGTATTAGTTAGATCTGATTTTATGTGTATGGTTTGGTGCTGATAATTTTATATGTTGAAAATTTGTTGTATGAAAATTTGACTAGTTAGTGAAATTAATTTGATTAATGAAAACAGGTGAATTTTGAGATGGGGTCTTATTGTACTACAAGAATTTGTAGTAATCTTCAACCTTTATTCAAAGGAAAATCTAGTGATTATTCTACAGGAACTTTTGTTGCGTCATGTGATTCATTGTATGAAGAAAAACCAATACGAAATTCTGTTTCTGATATGTTGGTTGATTCATTTGGAAGGGTTCACACATATTTGAGAATATCTTTAACAGAGAGGTGTAATTTAAGGTGTCAGTATTGTATGCCGGCAGAGGGTGTGAACTTAACTCCTAAACCTCAGGTTTTGACGAAAGCCGAGATTGTGCGATTGGCTGATCTCTTTGTGAGTTCGGGGGTTAATAAGATACGGTTGACTGGTGGTGAACCGACTGTTAGAAAGGATATTGAAGATATTTGTTTTGAATTGTCGAGTTTGAAGGGATTGGAAACATTGGCTATGACTACTAATGGTATTGTTTTGGCTAGAAAACTTTCAAAGCTTAAAGAATGTGGACTTACTTCTTTGAACATTAGTTTAGATACTCTTGTACCGGCAAAGTTTGAGCTTATGACGAGACGTAAAGGGCATGAGAAAGTAATAGATTCAATTAATGCCGCTGTAGATCTTGGTTATAATCCTGTTAAGGTATATATCAGCCTCTTATCGTTACATTTTGCACATTTTTTGCTTTGGTGAACTGAGTGTTGTTAAATAGCAGCGCTATAGGCCTATCAAAATAAAAATAAAAAAAATAGCAGAGCCATAGCATTATATCAAAGTGGAATCTGAACTAACCACTATTGTTCTGCAATACACTATTTAATGCAAAATGTTGTCAAATAGCGGCTACGGAAGCACTATTGCACAGCGGAATTTTAATAAATTGCCATTTTATGTGATCTGCGATTGACAACATTGGTCACCTTCCCATCAATAGCTTCGCTTTTGATTAATTCATGAAGTCATTCCATGTTACTGATTGATGGATTTGAAGTGTCTTGTATGTTTCTGTTGCATTTCATTTTCAGGTCAATTGTGTTGTAATGCGTGGATTCAATGATGAAGAAATCTGTGACTTTGTTGAGCTTACACGTGAAAAGCCGATCAATATTCGGTTTATTGAGTTCATGCCTTTTGATGGAAATATTTGGAATGTCAAGAAACTTGTACCTTACTCAGAAATGCTGGATATAGTGGTAAGATAGAATTCAGACTGAGGATCTCAATATGATAGAGTTTTTATTTTTTCTTCTGATTGAGAACCTTTACAACCTTCATTGTCAAACAGGTGAAGCGGTTTCCTAGCTTAAAAAGAAATCAGGACCACCCAACAGATACGGCCAAGAATTTCACG
Organism: Trifolium dubium; assembly: GCA_951804385.1. Classification (NCBI taxonomy): domain Eukaryota; kingdom Viridiplantae; phylum Streptophyta; class Magnoliopsida; order Fabales; family Fabaceae; genus Trifolium; species Trifolium dubium. The sequence continues at coordinate 25,712,371 of OX638074.1, read as the reverse complement.
ATAGATGGACATAAAGGACAAGTTTCATTTATCACATCAATGACTGAGCATTTTTGTGCTGGTTGCAATAGATTGCGACTACTAGCTGATGGAAACTTAAAAGTATGTTTGTTTGGTCCTTCGGAGGTATGTTATATCCTAACCATCGTAATTCAGTATATTTTGCATGCCACTTAAATTGGTTTTAAATTCTACTTTATGTTTTTTGGTGAATCTGATATGGTTAATTGGTTATAGCTGATGATGATAAATTGTAGGCTTTCTACATCCTAATTTGAAATGAATTTGATAGTTATAATGTTGGAAATGGAGGGTTAAGGGATAGGTATTTAAGGCCTTCTAAGTAAAATTGGTATTTAACCTTTAGCATTATAAGGTTTTAAAACAGTGTAAAAGATTCTTATAGTTATAACTATGCCATTGTTTGTATGGTTCTAAGTTATGGGATACTTCTATGAATTATGAATATCTCCTTGTTGAAGTAGTTTTCAACTATGCTTGAACTTGATATCCAACTCATTTTCAGTTTTGGAACTGTGCTAAGAGTAAAGTGCGTCTTATAAAATTATTACATTATTAAGCTTGATCTTATAAATTTACAACAGGGACAATGAAAATCAGTCGTTAAATATACATAACATTTTTCATGCGTACCTTCAGCAAGAGATTACTGTAGTGTTCTTACGCGGGCTTGTTCTCTTGCAGGTAAGCTTAAAAGATCCCTTGCGAAATGGTGCAGCGGATCATGAGTTGAGGGAGATAATAGGCGCAGCGGTATGCACTTCTTGTTATTATTAAGTTTCAGAATTTCATTATCAGGATTTAGTAATTTCTTTAATACCTTTGTCAGCATTAGTTATCCTCTTTAATATGATGATATGATAATAGAATTATATTTACATGCTATTTTAATAAAAATTGTCAAATTCAGCCCTGGAAAATGTTATTGAATTTTACTTGGCACTGATGGGAGTGAACTTGCCTAGCTAAATAGTAAAAGTGCAGTGTTGTCAATTGTGGATTGCAAAAAATAACAGTTTGTTCAAATTCTGCTTCGCAACAGTGCTATAGTGGCTATTTCACATCATTTTGTACAATAGCGATTTGTTCAAATTTTTCTATACTATAGCAACATAGCGGCTAGCGCCCCTATAGCCGCTGTTTAACAACACTGCAATAGTGAATCATATACTTTAGTTAAGCTATTATACGGGAATTTGTAATATTATGTTTGTTTAGCATTCCCTCTTATTTGGTTTAGGTGAAGAGGAAGAAACCTTCACATGCCGGCATGCTTGACATAGCGAAGACAGCAAATAGGCCTATGATACATATTGGTGGATAAGGTCTGGCCATTATTTTTTTTTCTCTTCATAGCTTTTTGCATTCAATCTCTTAGAAGATTGGTTCTACTATTTACTAAACCAGAAAATTACTCGTCTTTGTTTTCAGATATCATATATTGTTAAAAATCAGCCCGAAACAAAAGCAGTCTGAATTGAGCATTGACCTAGATGATCACGGGTGATTAATCTCACTTCGTACGGGGCGATACAATTTTGTCATTTGTTCTTCTAGCATATATTTTGTCGAATATTTTTTTTCTATTTTTAGCAAATATCTAAGGGTTAAAGAATAAAGGGTATATTAGTGAATAATGCTTAAAGTCTTAGTGTGGCTTCTTGTTGCATTAATTTTTATCAAAGTTACATAGCAAATTGGAAATTTGAAGGTTGGTAATTAAAGCATGTTATAAATTATTATCTTTTTATTTATGTTTTTGGTGGTTAGTTTTGCATCAGACTCAAATGTTATTACCCCCGGTACTAAATTTATGGCAACTCTGTCAGTGGCTCTTCAGTATTATGTACAGACTAGATTGAACCACAACCCTGCCTGGAAAAATATAAAGGTCCCATTGAAACCACATCCTATTAACTCTTTACGCCGCTTGATGCCTTCAAGATGGGATGATTCCTTTCTTGCGGAGTAATCCCATCTATTTTCTTTTCCCTTATACATCTGACTTTCTGGAGGCTTTGTCTCTATATATTTATTTATGGGCTGCATTGAATGATTAATTATTTGAAGGTTATACTTTCTGATTCAAATGTTCCTGGTGAGGGAGAACATAAAATAATGGAATAAATCCGTTTACAACATAATGTTCCTGGTTTCAATCCGAATACTCAACATTGTTTGTATGGATTGGTGACTTTTGTCATAATTTGAATTTTCACCTTATCTGTTTATGGTGTTTTTCTCCTTTCCTTGATTTTTTGCATGAAATTATATGATCATCGAATCAGGATGCTGATTTGATTATGCTCTCCTTAGCTACCCACGAGATTCACTTCTCAATATTGAGGGAGGTTAGTTTCCAATTTGTAAATTGCTCAGATGATATTATCTCATTGAAATGGATGAATAGTAAATGATTAATTACTTGATGGACAGGTAATTACTTTACCCGGACAACATGATAAGTGTTTTGTGTGTGGCCAAGCTGGCCATTTCGAAGCTGATTGTCAAGGTAAGCCGGAAACTAAAAATGAGGACGGGAATCCTGCTGATGATAGCCCAATTTACAAGAAAAAATATCAGGTTGGGAGATTGGAATCCAGCATGCTGATCTGAATCTTGATTTTACTTTTTTTTTCTTTTTAACTTCAAACTAATTCCTAGTATTCACAGTTTCTTAACATCTGGGTGCTTCGTGAATATTTGCAATATGAATTGGAGATTCCCAACCCTCCTTTTGTGATTGACTTTGAACGAGTAGTGGATGATTTTGCATTTCTGTGCTTCTTTGTCGGCAATGACTTTCTTCCTCATATGCCAACATTGGAGATCAGGGAGGTAAGCATCTGGCAGGCACCATGGTACACTAAACTGAGTTGCATTAAAGTGTGTTAATTATACCCTAGGAAGCGCCGACACCGCCCCCAATTGAAGGATCGGCGAATCCGACACGGCTCCGACGCGGACACCGCGCCGATCCCCGTACGATCCGTCCCCGATCCCTTTTTGCTGTGTCGCGGTCGAATTTTTTTTCTTTTTCATACGGACACGGACACGACTCTGCGTGGACCTGGACGGACACCGCGCGTCCGCCATCGGACACGCCACCACTTCTCCTTGTCGTTCATCGCAAAGCCTTCTCAATTAGCAATTTTCCGGTGCCGTTCTCTGTTTTTCTTTGTTTCTCGATTTCTTCTCTGTTTTGTAGTTGTTGTTACTTTACTTTTAGATATTATGAATAATATATTCAAGGTCAATAGTATTAGTGGTCATACTTCTTGTGGGTCATACTTTTACTTTTTATATTTCATGGTAATACTCAATAGTCAATACTAGTATTAGTAGTATATTATTATCTTCTACTTTTACTGACTATTTGTTGTTGCTTGTTTAAATTTTTATTATTATTATTATTATTGTTTTCTACTGCTAGTACTAGTGGTAGTGGTTGTGTGGTGCTTCTCTACTACTACTATACTTATATAGTGTTAGTAACTATGATATGAGATTATTTTGTTTTAAAATATTTTCTTTAATTCAAAATATTAAGTTTTGGTTGATTTATATTATATATTTTTTTGGTCGATTGAAATTGTTGAGTTTAGAATTTTTATAAGTGTACTCATATATTAATTTATTTTATTAAATATATAAAATATATAGTGCCGTGTCCGTGTCCTCTGTTTTTCTACATTTCGCCGTGTCCGGTGTCGGTGTCCGTGTCGTGTCCGGTGTCCGTGTCCGTGTCTGGGCTTCATAGATTATACCTGTTGTTTTTTGTTTCCAATTATTGAAAGCTTTTCTGTTGGATCTCTTTTAATCTTCAGTAGATGTTTCAAATGGATAAGTAACTGTGAGATGAGTTGAAGTGCTGTCATGTTTAAAAGCAAAATAATTCAAGACTCTTACTTGTATCTTTAGTGCTGAAATTTTGTTTTGTTAGATGCAGGAAGAGGAACAGCTTCGGAATAGTGTGATGCTTAATTTGCTTTATGTCAACCGTGCACATGATTTGGCTTCACATATTTTATTGCAGAACACAGGTCCTCCAACTACGCCACCTCCAAATTGGAATAATAAAGCACCTATAAATGGAATGTTGTCTAGGCGTCAAGAAGCTGCATTTGGGGCAGCACCTCATCATAAGCAGGTAAAGAAGGTTTACCAAATCAAAACACGTTTGCCCCAAGAAACTCCAGATAGTGGGAATCAATAGTGGTGGTTGCGGGTTTTAGCTGTCGTGTTTGAGGTGCCTGCCTTTGTTTCTCTCTTCCCATTCATCGAATTGGAGCTTTGTTGTCTCTCTTCCTTGAATAGGAGCTATGCTCTCTTTACGACCATTGTAGTTCCATTATCCGACATGGATTCATATTGATACACTGTAATGATTAATTTAACAGAACAATGATGTTTGAAGTTTTATATGATAATTAGACAGACACAGTCGAGGTGCTGCGCTGCTCATTGATAAGGGTCAGGCTTTGAAAAAGTGTGTAAGCTACAAAATTTGTACTAGCACGGAAGTGGTGTACATCGCTGGAGAACATCTTCAATTCACAGGCTTGGAATTGGCGGCAATTGTTATTTTGTTCCATGATATGATATGGAACTTAACTAACTAGGTTGTTATATTATGTTTGTAAAGTGTCGCGGGGCTATGTAACTTTTTTTTCTCACCGAAGGCTTTGTAACTTGTCTTTACAATTAACTTGTACATACTTTAGTGTGAATAGAATTTGACATACCTAATGGGGAATGTTAGATATTAATGTGGGATTGTATAATGCCCAGTATCTATATTTTACGTTGGATTTGTTAAAAAAAACAGCAAAATTCGTGTTTGACACATTTGTTATTTCCCTTGTAGTTCGGAACTTGTTTGGGTTTATACCTTGTATATTATATTCAAGGGTCTTATTAACTAGTGTTTTTTTGAAACTTGTGTTTTATTGTTTTGAAAAAGTAAAATACACAAATTTCAATAATTTTTTATTTTTTTGTTTCGTTAGCCATTGCTCTAAGGGCAATGTTTATATTTTTTTATATTCAAAAAATGAAGTACGAAAGTTGTGAATTACGTATGTCATTAAAAAATAAAAGTTGTATATTACTCCGATCCATGTGGGCCACAATTCGGGACTAAAACTGTACAGCCAAACCACAATTGAAATAATTGATTTCAATGTCACCGGTTGATTTGGGTTTTTATAAGGGCTTCCGGGTTAACAATTCGGAGGAGGTAATCTCGCATCTCCAATATGCGGATGATACCATATTTATAGGAGAGGCTTGTGCGGAAAATTTATGGTGTTTGAAAGCAATTTTGAGATGGTTTGAACTCATCTCCGGATTAAAGGTTAACTTTTTCAAAAGTAAATTGTATGGGGTGAATGTTAATGAAGATTTTTTGAGGAACGCGTCTAAATTTCTTAATTGTCAAAGGGGAATTCTTCCTTTCATCTACCTTGGTCTCCCCATTGGAGCTAATCCTAGGAAAGCTTCAACATGGAAAACAGTGGTAGATGCTATTGAGAAACGGTTGGGTGCTTGGAGAAATCGATATGTTAGCTTGGGAGGGAGAGTGGTGTTGATCAATTCGGTACTTGCATCTATTCCAATTTTTTATATGTCTCTCTTTCTTATGCCGGTTTGTGTGTGGAAGAAGATTGTGCAAATCCAAAGGTGTTTTCTTTGGGGGGGGTCTCTTGGTGAGAAAAAAATTGCTTGGGTCAAATGGGAGGATATTTGTTTGCCGAAGGAAAAAGGAGGGTTAGGAGTGAAGGATTTAAGGCTTTTTAATAAAGCACTTCTTTGTAAATGGAGATGGAGGTTACTAAATGGGGAGGAGGGTTTGTGGAAAAATGTGCTTGTGGCTAGGTATGGTCTTCATATTATTTCAACCCCAAAAGTGGCACCACTAATTCAAACCCACCAAGACTCGGTTTGGTGGAAAGATGTTTGTAAAGTGGGTATGGTAGGCGGAATGGGTGAGGATTGGGTTGAGAACATTTTAAGGAAGAAAATTGGCAATGGTGGTAATTCTTTGTTTTGGATTGATGCTTGGATTGGAGATATTCCTCTTTGTAGTGTATTCCCAAGACTTTATGCAATTTCCGAACAAAAGATGTGTAAGGTTCAAGAGATGGGAGAGTGGCGGAATGAAGAGTGGTCTTGGAGTTTTAATTGGCGTCGATCTTTTCTTGTTTGGGAGGAATCACTTCTTCAAACTTTCATGGCTACAATTCAAACGGTGAAGCTCAACCATAATGAAGATTCTTGGGTTTGTTTGGCCGAGGAAGGAGGTTCATTTACGGTGAACTCGGTTTATTTATATTTAAACTCTAAACTCTCTTCTTTGCTCTCTTTGGGTCATCCAAGAGGGTTGTTGTTGGGGAAGTTGTGGGATAGCTATGCTCCTTCAAAGGTCATTGTTTTCTCTTGGCAATTGCTTCGTCAATGCTTACCAACTAGAGTCAACTTGTCTGCTCGTGGGTTGTTGGTGGGTGAACCTATAGTGTGCCCGTTTTGCTTGGGGTTTGCAGAGGAGGAGGGACATCTTTTTGTTAAATGTAGTATGACAAGTCTTATTTGGTACAAAGTCTTTAGTTGGCTTGGAGTAATTTTGCCATTACCGGGGGATTTAACTATGTTACTGGAGAGTTATTGTTTTTTCAATAAGGACAAGAAGTTAATCAAGGGGTTATTGTTGATCTGGCATAAGGTCATGTGGTTAGTTTGGAAGGCTAGAAATGATCTTGTGTTTTCAAGTATTCAACCGAATGCGGATGAAGTTGTGGACTCCATAAAAAGAACATCTTGGCAATGGCTTTTGGCGAAAAAGGCCGACTCTCCTTGCCTTTATTATGAGTGGGTTGTGAATCCTATTGATTGTATTCGTAGATAGGATCAGAGCAATTATATGTATTTGTTGGTAGGGCTTTTGTTTTTTGTAGTTCCATTTTCTTTTTGTGGTAGTAGTACCACTTGTACTTAGCCCCATTTTGTTGGGTTTAGTACTTCTTGTACTTTAACCCTCTTTAATAATATATTTTGCCATTCAAAAAAAAAAAAAATGTCACCGGTAAATATGTTTAGATCTCAACTCTAAAAGTTAAGTTGTATGGTGAAATTACCCTCACATATTTATACAATCGACACCAACTCGGGAACCTAAGCAACCTAATTTCAAACAAACTCCAACAACAGAGCAATATATTCAACACATACCACTATTCTAGTAAAATTCTGTAAAACACAAAATGCAAAGCCATTCTCCATATTAAAATGTTAAGTAACACTAAAGTAAAACTTCTCCTTGAGTTTCATGTCACAATTCACAACTGCATGTTTTACAACACATCAGAATACAAGGCTGTTTCAAACAATCCTCTGCATTCTGACCTATCTCTGTAAATGTACAAGAAAATTCTACAACAGACTAATCAAAAAATAGAACAAACATATTATTGAACTGTTTATATGCAAACAAATGCAATTATCATCAAAAGCCAAAGCTGCAAAAGAAAATCACTTTCTAGATATATGCTATCAACTATTGAGGTTGTTTCCTCCTTTAACTCCAGCTCCAACCGATGATCGCAACTCCTCCAACGCAACCTTGATCTCATCCTGCACCAGCTCCAATCGCTTCGAATACACTTCCAGCTCCAAAATCTGTTGTTTTTTCCATTTTTCATTCACCACTTTTTCTCCATTCCCCGAATTCAGAAAACTAAACGGCATAGCATTCATCGAAAAACCTCCAATCCCACCAAACCCTCTTTCTCCTAAACCAAAAGGACTCCCCATGGTCGTGGTACATCTCGATAACTCCTTCATCACCGGAGTCAAACAACTCTTCAGAGTCTCTTCGATCAATCCAGGTATGTTATGAGTATGCCTACCGTTACTTTTATCACTGTTTTCATCATCAACATTGCTACTATTGTTATTAGCAGAATTATTATGATGATTATCTTTATTCAAAGAATCATTCAATTCATGCTTCTCCTCCATTGTTATCCGTGATCGCTTCCTTGACGCAGTTTTCTTCTCAATAATCGTCTCATTCTTCACCGGCGTTGTCATATGAGCTAAATTAGGGTTAGGGTTAGGGTTAGGATTAATTTCATCATCTTCTTCAACAGGAACGCCAATTGGAGTAACATTATTCCAAATCATATGCGAAATTTCAAACGTAGATTGATCATGAGGAGTTTTAAAGCTAAATTCCTTACCAGAATCAAATTTCTGAATAACATTACGATACTTTTTCTTCAACCTTCGAAGCTTATCAACAAGCTGACTCTTACTAAAATCGAGTTGAATCTTCGACTTAATTTGATCATAAAACGAACTAGTATCATTATGATAAGAAGATCCACGACTCGCGTTGTAATCGAGAAACCCTTGCAAGATTACGATCTCATCTTCTTCGGTCCAGAGACGCTGGAAAAGCTTCCGAGAATCGTTCTTTTCTTCCATTTGTTTTGGCTCCGGCGAGTCGTCGACGACGACGGTTGGTGTTGAGGTGTTTGGTAAAGCTAATATGACGGTGGGGATTGCTCCGGCGGAGGAAGGAGATTGTTCGGTTTCGTTTGGTTCGAGTAAAACTTCTTCTTCGTCGACGACGAAATCTTCTTCTTGTTCGTCGTATTGAGGTTCGAATTCGACGAATTCTTGTTTGGGGGAAACGGTGCCGTTTTGGAAGAATGCCATGAGAGAGAGGTGGAGTTAGTTAGGTTAAAGCGTGACCGGTGGTGAATTCAGTTGGTGAGAATGAATTAAGAATAAGTAAGAGAGAATGTGAGTGGAGATGCCGTGGATTAGGGCTTTACGCAATTTGGGCCAAATAATGGCCCATGTGATTACTTCTATATCTCTTATTAATAAATTTATTGAATAATTTCACTTAATTTTTTTAATATGACATGGAAGTTTAAATCAATCTTTATTGATGTATGTGTAAAGTAAATTACACCGACGTATCTATTAAAATCTAAAATATATTATAAAAATTACTAATAAATAGTTGTAAATATACATTTAATTATCGTCCCAGTAGTAGAGTAGCTCAAGTGATATAAGTAATCATATATGAGTTTGGTTGGAGAAGGTCCTGAAATCAATTGTTAGAAATAGCAATTTATTGTCCTTGATAGTATAGCTCAATTGGTAGGGATATCAACATTTTATATGCAGGAGCTAGGGTTTGATCCCTAGACACTTCATTATTTATTCATCTTATAGGTCGATTTTTTAACCACTATACTATATGATACAAAAAAAAGAGCAATTTATTTTTTTGATGTACAAAAAATATTCAATTATCGACAAAAGAAAATATTTATTATGAGAGGTCAATGAGATTAATCACCAAAATTACGCTTTGGGGATTTACCAAAAATAAAACAATAAATTAAAGGGTTAAATATGTTTTTAGTCCTTATAAACATCTGACTCTTCTACTTTTAGTCCTTCTAAAAAAATTTCCCACTTTTTTGTCCCTACAAAATTCTCTAACATGAATTTTGGTCCCTACTTTTAAGTCAACTCATGTATACTAATTAAAATTTGGAATTATGTATTGCAGTAATGTTTAGTATATTAAAAATTGAATTGATTTGCAAAATTTAAATTTTTTAATTAGTGATGAATTAAATATGAATTTTTGAAGTGTTTCCGCTTAAAAATTCATAGTTAATTCATCATTTGTTAAAAAATTATGAATTTTGGTTTGAGTAATTTTTATAATATTATAAACATGATCGCAAAAACTCGTTAAAAAATTTGAATCGTACACATAGTTGAGTAAAAAGCAGGGACCAAAAATCATGATCGGAAATATTTGGAGGACCAAAAAGTGGGAAAAAAATTTAGAGGGACTAAAAGTAGAAAAGTCAAATATTTACAGGGACTAAAAATATATTTAACCCTAAATTAAATTAAGTGGTGAGAAATTTAAACTCTTAAGTACTATAGTCAAGAGTTCAATCTATGATATTTATTAAACAATAAAATTGTCATACAAATATAATATGGTAGAAGAAAATATAGATCCAATTGTATTTTTTACGTACCAATTGACAAAAGATCCAATTGTAGCCAAAAAAAATATTAAGATTTTTTCAAAAAAGATATAGGAAATATAAGATTTTTTAAATTTCTTAATAAAAACGTCTCAAAGAGTTTTGCCGCAATTTAAGAAGTCTTTACCATTTATATTTAGTTGCCGAGGATTAGGATTCTTTATTAGTATCTTCTAGCCTACAGTTCTATTCGAATCTGCTCTTACCGATCAGCCATGTCGACGACGACTTGGTCACCGGTGTTCATCCCCGACGATCTCTTCACCGAGCTGCTATCGTTACTTCCTGTTAAATCTCTTCTTCGATTCAAATGCGTAAGTAATTCCTGGAACACTATCATTTCCAATCCCTATTTTGTGAAATTCCATCTCAAGAAATCAACATCACGAATTCCACACTTCACCCTTGTCACTGAACACCACAGAAGGATCAGAGGAAAATCTCGATATGAGAGTGATTTCAGTATTGTTCCATATCCTATAAGTTATTTTCTCGATAATCCTTCGTTTACTCTTTCCGCCGATCATTGTTATCTTTTGAGCGAAACAGATTGCTCTGATTTAGCTGGTTTTTGTAATGGATTGATATGTTTGACCGGTTACCGTTCCTTCTGTAGTTATGAAAATGAAAAAAAGTGTGAGTATTGGTTTAGATTATGGAACCCCGCCACTAGGGCAATTTCTGAAAAATTAGGGAGTTTTGAAGATTTTCACGATTTCAACTTCAATTTTGGTTGTGATAATTCCACTAGCACTTATAAAGTGATTGCATCACGTTGTATACATGATCATGATCAGTTGACAAGCGAGGTGAGAGTTTTTAGTGATAATGTTTGGAGGCATATTGAAAATTTCCCCGTTATTCCTCTTCACAATTTCAGTGTTGGTTTAGACAATGAGCATAACGCTGTGTTTTTTAATGGCACTCTTAATTGGTTGGCTATTCACAATGACACTCCGTACACTTGGTATGATGAGCTGGAGGAGTTTTATGATGTGCCGAAGAAGATTACAACTAAGCAGTTTGTTATTCTTTCGCTTGATCTGGGGACTGAGAAATACAATCAATATATGTTGCCTCGAGGTTTTGATGAGGTGCCGCCTGCAGAACCAACTGCTAGTGTGTTGGGAGATTGCCTTTGTTTTTCTTATTCTTACCCTGAAACTGATCTTATTATATGGCAGATGAAAAAATTTGGGGATGAAAAGTCTTGGACTCAATTTCTTAAAATTAGTTATCACGATCTTCAATTAGACTATGACTTTAGTAGCAATACATCTCTGAAGTATGATCTTCGATTCATGCCATGGTTACTTTCTAAGGATGGTAATACGCTGATATTGTCTATTACTACTACTACTAGTCAAGAATTTGAAGCAATAATTTATAATTGGAGAGATCGGAGAGTGGAGCGAGCAAACGTTAGTGTGCATAAAACTATTATTGATGATAATAGTACTGACAATGAGTTATGGTGGGATTTGGCCAACAATTTTGTTGAAAGCTTACTTCCCATTTGTTGAAAGTAAGTTCATCTTTCTTTGTTTACTTGTTTGGATTTATGTAAATTCATATATGTTGTTTTCATATTAATAGATTATGTGTTTTTATGATGATTAAACTAAGTGGATCTATTTTTATATTTAAAACTCAATTATCTTTGTGTATTTGAAGCCTAAAAACACCTGTTCAAAAACTATATACATAAGATATTAGATATTGTTGCTTCCAATTTAGCGATTAATCACTCTGTTTAGCAGTGGATATCCTGGTCTCGACAAAAAAAAATTGGATATTGTTCTGATTTTGTTTACACCCTTTCAACTACATTATGCTGATTTTGTTTTCAACCATTGATTGATATTTTTCTAATTGGACATGTTTCACTAACTTTTATGTGGACGAGTGCCTTAATGAGTTGTTGACTCTTATCTTATTGTTTGGTAACGGCAACTGCTTTTTGATCATATGACTGAATTTCCATTCTCATTTTTTAACCCGTCTCTATACCTTTTAATTACTAACATACTTTTTGGCTACTTTATTTGCTTCCTTGGTTTGCAGGTGGAAGAAATTGCCCAAAATAACTTCAGATGCTTCATTCATGGAGGATGAAAACAATAAGATGTTGGGGATATTTCTCAGTAGATAGCAAATAGCTTTGTGCAAAGTAAGGGTAATTGAGTGCTCATTTGGTCTGGTTTTTTTTTTAATAGTAAAAGCCGTTTTAAACTTAAAAGTAATAAAAAGAACTTTACAAATAAAGTAAAAATTGTTTGGTAATTATTTTTTGTATTTAAAGTACTTATCTTTTTTATTTTTTATTTTAAATTAAAATATTCTGATATAGTTTATAATTTGTACTTATCTTGTTTGTTACATAGTGTATTTTGATTATTATTATTTTTCGAGACAAATTTCTATATTTTTTTTATAAGTAGTAAGCCACTTTTTTTAATAATAGTTTCATAAAATATGTATTTGACCTTATTTATAACTTATAAGAGAAATAAAACTAAAATAAAGTCGAGTCAAACTGACGCTGAAAATTAATTGTTTTGAAGCTTTTGCTCTTATACTCAGCTGAATTGTAATTTAATATTAGCATAACTTGTGCTCCTATTAATAATAAATTGTCTTTTAAAAAACCGCAGAAAAATATACACGCATTTGACAGATTTGTTATATCTATAGATCTATAAATAGATTTTTTTTGTTGACAAAAGATTTATAAATAGATAATAAAAAGGAAAAAACCAATATTCTTTTATTTCTTCAAACATACATACATTATTTTCATTTACCACAAATTTGTTACAAATATTGAGTGCATTTGTCTGGTTGAGTTGAGGTTACATATATATGAATTGAATCTCTTTTGATACTAATCAAAGACCGTCATTGTCTAATTATGTAACTAATCAATCTCTGCCTAATGCCTTAATGGCTTAATCCTTTCTTATTTTAACTGAATTTAATTTATGGATGTGCATGTACTATAAGAAATTAATTTGTCTCCATTTATAATTGTGGAAATTATAGATAAACATTCTATTCATAGTGAATGCATAACTACCATCAACCAACAAACGGTTGTTTCAATACTCTAAAATGTGGAAAAAGAATAATATGTTCTCTCCTCAACAATGCTGTCACCATTGGTTTCTTGGATTTTTTCACCATCATCTTCTTCCTCCTCCTCATCCGAAGAAGACGACGAAGAAGAGAATCTTGACGTTAACAACGATGAATCAGACTATGAAAACTTCGAAGAAAATGCGAATGTGGAAGACCGTGATGTTGATGACACCATTCCCATTGCACTTGCGGTTTCTGATGCATCCCCTGATGTGACGGTGGCCTTGCCTGCCCCCGCAGATGACACGAACACCGCCAACACATCTGCTGCGACCACTATATCAACACGCTCGGCACGACAGCGCAACAGCAAGTATTCAGGCGGCATTAGACAATATCAGAGGCTATGGACGAAGCAGGACGAAATGGAACTGTTGAAGGGATATCTGGATTACATCAAGCAGCAAGGGAGAACAGCTTCTACTCTTCAAAGTGACGTAGCTTCGTTCTACGATCAAGTTATGCCTAAATTAACCATGGATTTCAATAAGAATCAGCTTGTTGAGAAACTACGTAGGTTAAAGAGAAAACACAAGATGCTTTTGGACAAAGGCAAAGAGGTTCAAGCTTCTTTCAAGATCCCTCAAGAACAGGCCATTTTCGAAATTTCACACAAGATTTGGGGAAATGACACGGACCATGATGTTTTTTACGTTGATGAATCAAGAAATGTTTCTGAAAGTCCTGATCTTATTGACAATGTTAAGATGAAGAATGAATATGTTGACAATTGTGAAGAAGCAGACAAACGGGTGTACAAACGTGCGAGGTTAACAACAGATGATATGAACACAAAAAATGACCAAAACTATGGTGGCGCTACTAGTATACAGGGCTTCATTGAGGAAACTATGAGGTCATGTTTCTCACCATTGTTGAAGGAGTTGTTAGATGATGCTCCTGTAGAGCCACTCGGTGCGTTGCCAATGATATTATCCACTGGGGAAGTGAGGGATGAGCAATGGTTAAAACGGAGAATTTCGGAGCTTGAGGTGTATTTAAATCGGTTGGAATTGTTGCAGGGTCAGATCAAGGCCAAGTTGGAGGAGTTAAAGTCTAGCTTAGATTGACTAAGGTTTTACTCTTCTGTGAATTAATGTGCATAAGCAGCTAGTGATTTCTCAAATACATCAGTTTCTATGACTTGTACATAAATAGTAGAATAGTTCCAAATTCTGTAATCTGTTGTTTTGTATTTTGTAGCTTTCTCTCTGACGCAACTCTCGAACAATCAAACAAATGATTCATAAATTTAAGTATCAATGATCAATTTGTAATGCCTCAAGCATAAGATCAAGTTAGCATTTGCAAGTGTGTCTTTATTTCAGTCATAAAATTCTCCTGAGAATCCACGATTACAACGAAAAATCTTATTACTGACAAGGAAATTGAATTTTCTGGAATAATTGTAACTTGTCGTCTCTTTGACTTACATAATTAAAGCCATCAGTGAATAATCTTGCCCTTTGTCTTCTCAAATACTTCATCTGCAGCAGTATCATCTATCTTTTTGATCTCAAACCCAGGAAAACCAGTGCCCTTCGGTTCATTGTCAATAACAGTACTAAATACAATTGATCCTGCAGCTTCTGCTGTGGCTCCATAAACCATTCTCTGCTTGATGTGAGTATAAGACAAACAAGAGATCAATTTAACAGAGATTAACATAAACGCGTGGTGTGAAGAGAAAAGGAGAGTCGTTCAAAGCTTGCCTTAATGTTTGAAAAATGAATAGCACCAAAGCACATTGGACAAGGTTCACAAGAAGCATAGATTTCATAGCCAGCAAGGCTAACTTGATCCAGCTTTTAACAAGTCTGCATATAACTCATCTCAATCATTGTTGGAAACCAAAGTTGCATGATATCAAAATTAATACTCCAATAGCTAGCTAACGAATAACGAAAATAACGAATAAAAATATTATCATCTTTCCTGATTGACTCATAACTTCACAAGTTATGAAAAGAATTTCATATCTCTGAGTTCTACACACATTTGAATATCATCTGAAACAAAGATTGCGTATCCTATTTTGTTGCTTCAAAACATCAAATCCAAATTTTAAGGGTCGGGAAATTAGTAGTCGTTGCTCAAGTTAAAAATAGAATGTGTATGAAGATAATGAAAAAAACAATTAAAATATGTTAATTAATTATATATTTTTCTTCTTTCTTCGGTAAGGGTCAGGAAATTAGTAGTTGTTGCATTAAGGCTCAGGTTAAAAATAGAATGTGTATGAAGATAATGAAAGAAATAATTAAAATATGTTAATTAATTATATATCTTTCTTCTTTGTTCGGTTCGCTCACTTACTTCTTTTATATATTTCTTAATTCTTTTGATTATTTGTTTCTAATATTTTTCTATATCTTTAATTTTTATTATATGGTATTTTTTTTTTTTTCTATCTTTCCTCTTTATCTGAGTTGCTCAAATTTTCTATTTCTCTATTTTTTTTTCTACCTTCCATTATAGTGAACTAATTATAATGATTATGAAGAGCATAGCTCAATTGGTATAGACATAAGCATTTTATATGCAGGAGCTAGGGTTCAATCCCTGGACACTCCACTTATTCGCTTTATGGCTGAATTTTCTAGCCACTAGGCTACATGACCAAAAAAAATTGTAACTTATAATTTGCAAGCACAAAAGTAGTGAATTTCACTAGCAAATATTAGTAAATAAAATTATTTAATATTCATACTTTGTTCAATTTTTTATAGCATTTTTCTATTAATATATTTATGACAGAATTTGGCTTCTTGTAAATGATATATTTTTTTGTCACCAACATGCTAATGATATATATTTACATCCATAGACTTAGTAGTTGTTTCTTCTTTTTAAGAGAATTTGGACATATTATAGTCCTAAGAGTATCAAAACATCTTAAAAACAACATTTTCCTACATAAAAAGAGAAGAAATAGTGAAAAATTTTATTATTTACATAGCAACATTGTTTCTCTTAAGTCTATGGACGTGGTTTTTAAAAGATTGAGTTTTGCAATCCAAAAAGGGTTAGCGGCGCAGCTTATTGCCTTATTTACATAAAATCTTAAATTAAAGTTGAAATTTTTTTCTCTTTTAATCCAATGGGTGACACCCACCCATAGGAAGCTAAAGTGGCATTGTTAATGTGGTAACTTAGTGCCACATGATTTTTTTACATGATTTTTTTATTTTTTCCCCACCATTTAATTTGAAGGAAAGACAACATTAAATATTAAAATAGTGGAACTCTTAAGTGATAAGAACATTTTTTTTTTATAAACAAAAAAAATTGTTCGATATAACAATCAGTTTATTCTATTTATTTAAATTTTATCTAAAAGATATAACAAATAACTCAAATAATTTTAAACTTGAGCGAGCCTTATGCTAGTTACACATAATTGTTATGCTGCACATACTTCACTTGCTCAACTATTATGCCCAATCTGAAAAATTAAGAAACATAAATGCACAAATTTATAGAACAATTAAAGCAATCAGTAAGAATTGAATTTTTCCAGAATCTCTTTTACTTACATGATTAAAGCAATCAGTAAATAAACTTGCCCTTTGTCTTCTCAAATACTTCATCTGCAGCACTATCATCTATCTTTTTTATCTCAAACCTAGGAAAACCCGTGCCCTTCGGTGCATTGGCAATAAAAGTACTAAATCCAATTGATCCTCCAGCTTCTGCTGTGGCTCCATAAACCAATTTAACAGAGAGAATACAGAAACGCGTGGTTGTGAAGAGAAAATAAGAGGCGTCGAAAACTTGCCTTAATATTTGAAAAATGAATAGCACCAAAGCACATTGGACAAGGTTCACAAGAAGCATAGATTTCACAACCATCAAGGAAAATTTGATCCAGCTTTTGACTAGCCTGCAGATAACTTCCAATTAGTATAACATGAGCTAATAAATTATGTACATTAAAGAAAATAAGTAGAAAATCGATATGGTTTTGAAAAATTAATTACAGTTTCTTACATAAACATGTAGAATAAGCAAAATATACATATAAATAACGAATGATACGAAAGCTTTAAACATAAGACCAAACAAAATTAACTTTCATCAACTTAAACTCCTATATGCAACCTCCTCAATATGTTGTTCAATTGTGTTTTCCAAAACTCTCGATATTGAGATCGATATTTGTCCGAGACAGAAGATGATGGCAAGTAAAATTTAAAGATATAATATCAAACTTGAGGTTATTTGGCTTAATTTTTTGATTACTAATATTTTACAACTGTATCCGACGAGATTTGAGTTCTATTGCAGGAGACTATAAGATCAAATTTTTACCACTAAACTGACACGTCGTGAACACTTTGATATTTTGATTAAACAAGAATGTGCCAAATTATGCAGATCCAGTACCTCTTAGTTTTGAATCTGATCACCTAGTCATTTTAGAGAAATTTCAAATTACACAAATGAACAAGAGAAAATGTAAGAAGAAATTAATTGTACCTCTCTTATAGCAGTAACCTCGGCATGAGCAGTAGGATCTTTGTTTCTTGAAACTAAGTTATGACAGCTTACAACAACTTCATCATTTCGAACAATGACTGCACCGAACGGGCGTCCATCACCACATTCAACAGCTTTATATGCTTCTTCAACAGCTATTGTTAAAAACTTGAGGTCTCTATCCTCTGCGGTGGGTAAAACAAGAGAGGTTATCGGTAATCAATAAAAACCCATGAATCGTTAATATTGAGGGTCTTAATAACATATCAAACGATTTTCAATTTTTTTCAAAATTTGATATGGATGATCTAAATTATATAAACTTTCAAATCAATGATATATTTTGTAAAGTTCATATTCGTTATAATGTTATAACAAACTTGTTATTACATGTTAGATATTGCACGAAAGAGATGAATATATGAAAAATAAACTATTAATTAGTATTACTTTACCCTCAGCAGCAGCATCTTGCTCCATGATGATGGTATTAAGAATTGAGTGAATACAGAGTTCGAGAGCGAAACTAAACGTTCCCACAAGAAAACCATTCGTTGACTAAACCTCTGGTTGTTTATTTATTTATTATATAAAAAAATATCAATTTGTAACAAATGAAGATCAATAATACAAAAGGAAAAGTAAGACAAGTTGATATTTTATGTTTAGTTTAATGGTGAATGCTACCATGCACAAAAGGAGGTTATTATACATGGTGCACAAATCACCGATTACATTAACGAATACGAATTTTACAAAATATAGTGTTAGATTGAAATTTTGTAAAATATATGAATACGATAATGATTTATTCTTCAGCTCAAAATTGGCTTAAATAGTGAAGATACAACTAATTTTTTCCTTAAATTAAGAAGATAATTACAACTTATTATTAAAAAAAAGGTGACAACTTGTGTACCCCTTAAAAATTTGGAGGTATTTACTCATAAGTCATAACCACTACAAAAAATTTTAAGTTATATAGTTTTTTTATAAAAAAAAAAACACCATTGGATTGAAAGCTTATATCATATAGATCATTTGTGTAAAATTCCAGACAAATCGAAAATCATTTAGTATATTATTGAGACATATAATGATTAACGGTGTTTAAGAAATCACAAAAACGGTTAATTTTGATGTGATCAATAACATATCAAATGATTTTCAATTTCTCTTAAACTTAAAACAAATTATCTATATAATATAAAATTTTAATCCTACGAAGTATTTTATAAAAATTTATATCGATTAATTTTTTTAAGTGATTGAGAGTAAATACTCCAAATTTTGAGGGGTAGACAAGAAAATATCTTAAAAAAAAACTAAAATCTCCTCTAGTATAACTGTATAAGGAAACTAAATAATTTCCAACATGAATTAATCTGTCTTTTAAGTTTTAATATTACAAAATAGTTTCCATTAAATGTTTTTCAATTTTGTCCTATTGTCAAGATTCGTTTTCTATTAGACCCAAAAAAAAAGATTCGTTTTTTTTTTTTAGATATTCATGAGGGCCTAAGCCCGAAATAAAGAGAATTACATTGAAATTACACGAGGGGTAGTATTCCCCAATAAATCAAAAAGTAACAAGTTATTTATACCACTAGGACAAACATCAAAGTAGATGATTCCAGTATTCAATGAGCACCCATAGTTAGCAAAGCATCTGCACATTGATTTGCTTCACGGTAGGAGTGATGGATAACAACTTCCCAATCTAAAGCTAGTAAACTATGAATCTTCTCAACAAGAGACCTCCCTTTCCAACTCACATTCCCATGCGACTTAATAGCTTTCACAACAACAAGAGAATCAACATACAACTCTATATATCGAAATTGTAAACTTCTAGCGTACACGAGTCCTTCCAACACCCCCCATAATTCCGCCAAATAAGCATTTTCAATGCCAATATACTTAGCGAAACCTCCTAACCACTCACCATCACTTCCTCTTATGATTCCACCGCAACCAATATGTCCACCATCTCTACAAGATCCATCCGTATTTAAACTAACCCAACCCGTTGGAGGAGGCTTCCAATTCACTAACACCACATGTTGTTGATGTTCTACCTGACATGCTGTGTTTGCAGCCAAGTTGTAGTTCCTCATGTTACTCATTACCACACTACCAGGATTATAAGGCCTATTATAATGTTCATTATGCTTCTCCTTATTCCTCCAATTCCAAATAGAGTGACAAGCCATAACCCAATAATTACTCCAATCTTCATCCTTATTCTGCCAAACCTTGGTGTATAAATTCCTTGATATCCACTGCTTCATATTACAAGAAAAAAACCAGCTTCTATCATTACTATGAACCATATTTAACCACAATGACATAACTAAAGGACAGTCACGCATCACATGTAAAATAGTTTCCGGCATATCTCCGCAATAATCACACATTGCTAAACCCAATCCCATCATACTCTTATGAGAGTTTGTTAATAGCCTTCCATGTTTCATCAACCACACTAAATACCTTACTCTCTCAGGAACCTTCAATTTCCATAACTTCTTCCACTCCAAATCATGCTCATCATTATTATCAAAACCACAAAGATTATTATATATCTCTGCTATCACTATTTTACTTTCAACATTCTCCATAGACCATCTCACGTCTGCACCAGCAAAGGAACTAGGAGGGTGCAGTGCTGCAATTTTATTAATGATGCACTGAAGTAACCATCCACGCAACATGTCCATATTCCAACACCCATTTTCATCTCCTAGTTGAGCAACCTTTGCATCAGTCAAGTAAGCAGGAATAGCCAATTCAAGATCTCCAATGCGAAGACCTTTATCTATCCAAACATCATTACAAATGCTCACAGTCATGCCGTTGCCTATGGACCAAACACTATACTCCTCAAGCATTGGCCAGAGCTTCACAATAGCCTTCCAAAGATGTGAATCAGTGCTTCTAGCATGGACAATATTTTGCTCCTCATCGCGACGATATTTACCCCACATCACTCCACACCAAAGATCTTGTGAACCAGTTTGCAACTTCCTTCCCAATTTCAGAATGCAGGCCTTATTCATCACTTCTAGTCTTCTCAATCCCAAACCTCCACTTGCTTTTGGCCTTGTCAATGTATCCCACCCTACCGCATGATACCTTCTCGTTTGATCAGTATCTCCCCATATAAATCTCCGTTGCATTCTTTGAATCTCATCAGTACAAGCCTTTGGAATAATTGTAGTCATCATAGGGTAAATCGGGATCGCTTCCATCACACTTTTAGCTAAAGTCACTCTCCCGGCAAAGGATAAATGATTAGCTTTCCAACTTGTTAACTTCATGCTTACTTGTTCAAGAATATAATTATAATCTTGCTTTTTTGGCGCTTTACCAAGTAAAGGAACACCAAGATACTTCCCAAGAGAGGTCGTTTCACGAAACCCATATATCTGAAGCAAATTATCCTTAATACCTCTACTAGTATTTTTCGAAAAGAAAATACTTGTCTTTTCTTGGCTAACCTGTTGACCAGATAATTTACAAAATCTTTCTAATATCTTAATAACACACTTCATCTGTACCTCTGTGGCCTCGCCAAACAATAACAAATCATCTGCAAACATTAGATGTGACACAAAAGGTCTGCTTTTTCCAGCTCTGAGAGCCTTCCAGTCACCATTCTCCACCGCGTGAGAGATAAGGTGGGATAATTTATCGATACACATAAAAAAAAGATACGGCGAGATGGGGTCACCTTGACGAATACCTCTTTGCGGACGAAAATATTCAGATCTTGCTCCATTCCACTTCACATTGGTTTCGACACTAGTAACGGAATGCATAATAATATTCATTAGATTATTTGGCAACTTCAGCTCCGCTAAAATACGCCAGATAAACTCCCAATTCAATTTGTCATATGCTTTAGATAAATCAACTTTAATAGCAAAGTATCCTCTACGACCTTTCATCTTGGTCATGCTATGAATCATTTCTTGGGCAACCACTATATTCTCATGAATATTTCGCCCCGGCACAAAACCAGTTTGAAAAGGAGAAATAATTAAAGGTATACACTATTTCAGTCGTTCAACAATAACTTTGTTTACCACTTTGTAAATAGTATTGCACAAAGAGATAGGCCTGAATTGATTCACAAACTCCGGTTGTTGCACTTTGGGAACTAAGCATATATCTGTTTGGTTAACGGTTGCAATATAGCTAGGATTCCGCCAAACCTCTCTAACAAAATCACAAACATTGCCGCCCACTACCTCCAATGATTTTTGAAAGAAACCGGCTGGGAAACCATCTGGCCCCGGCGCCTTCCAAGGATTCATATTGAACATGGCTTTCTTGACCTCTTCATCTTGAATAGGAGCACCCAATTTAATCATGTGCTCATTATCCAACACTGGAAATGTTACTTCTGACTGCTGCCACACACACTGATTAAGCTCTAAAGCAAATAAATTCTTATAGAAATCATTTACCATTGCCTTAATTTGTTCCACATCCTCCACCCATTGCCCAGCTGCATTTCTAATTGCTATAACATTGTTTTTCCTTCTCCTTGCCACCGTTTTTACATGGTAATATTTTGTATTTCTATCACCATCTGTTAACCAACGCGCACGGGATCTCTGGAACCACATCAATTCTTCCTTTTTCAAAATTGTGCTCAGTTCACGCTGTAATTTGCTTTCCAACGCATTCAAGCCTCTTGAGTAACCACCACTCTGAATCCGCCTTTGTATACCACCCACCCTCGCTTCAAGCTCTCTTTTTTTATGACGAACTTGATCAAAGTGGGCAAACTTCCAGTTTTTGATGCCTTGTTGAACATTTTTCAAATTATTTGTGATCGAATTGTTGACTTCCCAGCTCTCTTTCAACATATCATAATATGAATTTTCAATAAGCCAAGCACTCTCAAAACGAAATTGTTTTAGAGCCCTTTCATACAACGCTTCAATAGGACATACTAAAATTGGGTGATGATCAGAGAACTCTAAACGTGGAAGAGTTCTAACAAAACCATCAGGAAACTCTACTCGCCAAAGATCATTACTCAGACCTCTGTCAAGTCTTTCATAGATACGCTGCTCTCCATGAAACATAGGGTCACGCCATGTAAATTTTGAACCATCACCACCAAGGTCCATCAACTTACAGTCATCAATACGTTCTTTAAACTTAATGCACTTCCTCATACATACCGGAGCTCCTCCTTTCTTTTCATGAGCTCCCAAAATGTCATTAAAATCACCTGCTACTATCCAAGGTTCATTCATATTTGCTGCAATACTCTTTAAATCATGCCATAAACAAATTCTATTAGCTTCTTGAGGGCTTGCATAGATAGCAGAAAAATACCACATACGACCATTTGGAAAATTAACCTTCATATGTAAAAATTGGAATTTTTTATCAACCAATTGCACCATAAACTTGTTTACCTTCCAAACTACCACAATACCTCCAGAATAACCATTTGTATCCGTCGCAAGAAAGCCATCGTATCCTAATAAATTGAAAGTTCTCTTCAATTTTTCAGGATCACATCTAGTCTCCATAATAACTAACATTACAGGCTGCCAAGTTATCACATATTGCTTGCAATATCTAAAGAAAGATGTGCTGGCTGCCCCTCTGCAATTCCACACAAAAATTCTACTTTGTCTATTCATAATAACAACAATTATAAAAAGATAAAAAAAAACACCTTGCAACACAAGCTCCAGCTCACTGGGCAGTTGCTGGTGTTTCATGAACTACATCCATATCTGAGTCATAAGACCCAGCCACTCCATGATCATCAGCATCAAGAAATTTTTCTCCTCCTTCTTGCACCATATTCCCCACACGTTGTGTATGAGGGGTGTTACTAGGAGGGGGTGCATTTTCTCTATCTGGGGGTCTAGTCACGTTTGGCATAGTTGAGTCTTTCAAACCCATTTGATGGCCTAAATTAGCATTTTGAAATGAACTTCCAGTTATATGCACCTTGTTAAAGTGAGCCGCAAAAAATTCTTCTAGTTGATGTACTCCTTGTAAATTCCCCAATGTCTCCTTGGTTGCTCTCAAAGAATTACTATATTTGCCACTTGTTTTTCCTTTGAAAGTACTTATCCCACGTGCTCCAAGCCTTGTTGTCTTGATAGGTTGACTTATGCTAGCCCCACATCCATCTTTCAAAGCTGGAATATTCTTTTTTGGCATAATAATTTTCTCATTATTGTGTTTTCCCTTATTAACCGTCATATTCCTCTCTCCTTCCACATGTGCTCCTACTATTGGTTCATGTTCATTCCCATTATTTGCAGCATTCATTATTTCCGTTTCAGGCATGTCTTCCCGTAACGCCTCAAAACGGGATCCCGTTTTTTGCGCTGGAGAATTAACTTTCGCCGGAGTTTTGTTTCCACTGCTCGCCGCCGTCTTACGAACTCTTTTCTGTTTTTGAACAACCATCCATGGTCCATCAACGTTGCTTCCAGCCAGACCCACACGCCCCTCTCCCTTTTCTGCTTGTTGAACCTCTTCGACAGTTATCAATTTATTTGGACATCCTTCTTTATAGTGACCAAATCTGCCACAGTTCACACAAAGATGATGCAGGCCTTCATACTCCACATTATACTTCGTGGTCTTAATGGTGAACATGGCTAACAATGGCTTTGTTAAGTCGACCTCCACACATATTCTAGCATATTTCCCCCGTTCTTGCATCAAGGTGTTTTTGTCCACTTTTATTGTTTTACCAATCCGATTACCAATGCTCCTGAGTACTTTAGCATCATAATATTCAATTGGAAATCCAGAAATTCTCACCCACACCGCAACATGTTGAATAGTATCGCTGTGCGGGTGGAAGTTTGGACTCCATTCTTTTACTGTCAAATAATGGTCATATATGAACCACAGTCCATTCATAAGGGCAGCATAATGATCCTCTTCATTAGTAAAATTAATCAAATAATACTCATTGCTCAAATCGATAATGTTGATAACTCCTTTCTTCTCCCACATCTGTTTCAGACGAGTCTCCAATGCTTTGTAGCCAATCCTTCTTCCCAATAACTTCACAATAACTCCTCTTCTCCATGGACGATGTATTCTTTTCTCTTCCTCCTTTGATAGAATAAAAGTTGGGCATGCATAATTCCCAATCTGATGCTCTTCAATAACTATGCCTTCACCTTCATCACTTCTTTCTTCCTTATCCTCCTCCTCCTTGTCGGACTCGCTCATCAGTTCTTCATGCCTTCCTACATCTCCCACAACCTTATTCTTGTAGGACATCTTGCCATCAACTTTCTCTCCCGGTCCCCAAGTTTCCTTTCCATTTGTGTTCAACGATGGAAAGTCTTTAAGTGGTTGATCTCCTTCCTTAACCTTCCTTGTGCTTCTCTCCTTCAGATCTTCTTCATCTTTGGAAAGTTCATGGGTGGCTTTGTCAAAACCTAGCAGAGCGCTGGGATCCATTTGTTAAAAAAGATTCGTTTTCTAACACTCTTATCTGCTAACCTATGTGGATTGTTAAAAGTCACGTGGACAATTAGATCATACAATTTTAAGTGTAATATAATCAATGGTCAATTTAAAGATAAAAACTATTGTTTTTTTTTTAATCAGGATATCCACGCTAAATTAAGTGATTAAAATTTTTGTTGGATTTGAATCTACCACAATGTTCCCCTCAAGCGGAAGCTCATACCACCATTAATATTTTACTTTTTCAACGGATCATTATTAAGCAACTGAGTTGTTGAGTGACCAAAAGCATCACGAGGGGCAGTTCAAGGATCATCCACACGATGACCAAAAACATTGTTACAAATGAGTTGAACACCACACTTTTACCTAAACTCTTAAGGCAATGAGTTTATGGGTCATCTCAAATCTCCACATTTCCAACAATTTAGATGATCTTTATCAAGTTTTGTTTGATTTTGTGATACGCTCATCATTATTGTGTAAATTTATGATGGTAATATTTATTATAATTGTTTTATATAAAAAATAATAAATATATTTTCATAAGTTTAGCTCAATTTGTTAGAATATTATAAATAATATGTAGGTATTTAGATTCAATTTAAAATAGGTCTACTTATTCATCTTTAAATGATAAAATTTAATCACAAAATTACCTAGTTGAACATAAATAAATAAAATGACAAGTATAAATGGAAAAATAGACATAATAGCATGTTCTATCATAGTATTTTCGCTCATAAGAGAAGGTTACAAAAAGTTGTAGGATCCATGCTATTATCCACGGGGAAGTAAGGGATGAGCGATGGTTAAAACGGAGGATTTCGGAGCTTGAGGTGTATTTGAATCGGTGGGAATCTATGAAGCTCCGACATGTCTAAAATAGGGAGTGTCACCGTGTCGGATACGTGTCGGACACTGACACTCGTACGACATCACATATCCGGCACATTTTAGATAATTTTCCTAAATTGAAAGTATTTAAACTGTTTTGATAGATTCTTTCTATGGTTGATTGAAAGTACTAAGTTTAAATAAACATAAATTATGCTTCTCATTAGACTATTTATAAATTACGCTCACAAATTACTTTATTTTATTAATATATAAAGTATATATAACCGTGTCTGTGTCCTAAGTTTTATTACACTGTCCGGTGTCCGTGTCGTGTCCCGTCTCCGTGTATGGGCTTCATAGGTAGGAATTGTTGGGAGGGTCAGATCAAGGCCAAGTTGGAGGAGTTAAAGTCTAGCTTAGATTGACTAAGGTTTTACTCTTCTGTGAATTAATGTGCATAAGCAGCTAGTGATTTCTTAAATACATCGGTTTCTATGACTTGTACATAAATTGTATAATAGTTCCAAATTCTGTAATCTGTTGTTTTGTATTTTGTAGCTTTCTCTCTGACGCAACTCTCGAACAATTAAACAAATGATTCATAAATTTTAGTATCAATGATCATTTTGTAATGCCTCAAGCAAAAGATCAAGTTAGCAATTGCAAGGGTGTCTTTATTTCAGTCATAAAATTCTCCTGAGAATCCACGGTTACAACGAGAAAACATATTAAAATGACAAGGAAATTGAAATTTCTGGAACAATTGTAACTTGTCGTCTCTTTGACTTACATGATTAAAGCCATCAGTGAATAATCTTACCCTTTGTCTTCTCAAATACTTCATCTGCAGCACTATCATCTATCTTTTTGATCTCAAACCCAGGAAAACCAGTGCCCTTCGGTTCATTGTCAATAAAAGTACTAAATCCAATTGATCCTGCAGCTTCTGCTGTGGCTCCATAAACCATTCTCTGCTTGATGTGAATATAAGACAAACATGAGATCAATTTAACAGAGATTACATAAGCGTGTTGTGTGAAGAGAAAAGGAGAGGCGTCGAAAGCATGCCTTAATATTTGAAAAATGAATAGCACCAAAGCACATTGGACAAGGTTCACAAGAAGCATAGATTTCATAGCCAGCAAGGCTAACTTGATCCAGTTTTTGACAAGCCTGCATATAACTCATCTCAATCATTGTTGGAAACAAAAGTTGCACGATATCAAGATTAATACTCCAATAGCTAGTCATTTTAAAGAAATTTCAGATTACACAAATACCGAAGAAAAATGAAAGATAAAATGAATTGTACCTCTCTTATAGCAGTAGTCTCAGCATGAGCAGTTGGATCTTTGTTTCTTAAAACTACGTTATGACAGCGTACAACAACTTCATCATTTCGAACAATGACCGCTCCATACGGGTATCCATCACCACATTCAACGGCTTTATATGCTTCTTCAACAGCTAATGTTAGGAACTTGTGGTCTCTATCCTCTGCAGCTGGTATAACAAGAGAAAGTACAGAAGTACATTTTAGGCATTAGAAATTACTCTCTCCATCCTACATTTTATGGTAATGATGACTACATTATTTGATAAGGGAACTTCAGAAAAATATTTATTCTCTCTTTTATTTATATATTTCTTTTAATACGTGTAAAATGGATAAATAAGTCATTCATTGTAGAACTGGAGAGTATCATTTATCAATCAAATATAGAAGCAAAATCAAAAATTTGAGCTAAGGGTTAAGGAGCAGGAGGTCAAGGTTCAAGTCCTAGCAAAAGAGAAAACTAACAATTGTACTAATATACTAACAACCAATATTGCCTATCAAAAGAAGAAAAATCAACAAAAGGTATTATTACAATTTTTGATAGAACTCATAGAAAAGAGAAAACATATTGATTAATGAGAGAATTGTTGTTACTTGAAAAAGTACAATAAGTTTTATATATTCAATGAAAATAACTAGTTTAAGAATACAAAAAATAGTGTTGGAAAATCATTGACCAAAAAATATATGAAATGCCAGAAACACATTGGTTGGTTTTTTTTTATCATCCATTTTTTTGGAATAGAATCTAAAATGTCAAAAAGACTAGAAAGAATGAAATTGCTTAACTATCATTTTCTTTATGGATAGCAGCCAAAATACCAATTAGGCTAAAATATAATGTTGCTTAGCCAATTATACGGCTATAAAGAATGCATCAATTTTCTTTTAGGATTCATTTTAATTTTTAGCCTAATTGATATTTAAGCTTCTTAGCTTCTATCCATGAATATATGTCCACACATTTGATGTGTTTGGATTCGTAAATCTGGATGATGATTTGTGTTTTAAATTATTTTAAGAATCAGCAGATAATGCACACAATGAATGTATTTTTAGAAGAAAAAAATAAACGTTTTAAATCCATCAACCGAACCAAACCAATTAATTTAGTTTAATTTCATTTTAAAAAACTCAAAAATTGAACTAAACCGAACCAATAAAAAAGTTAATTTGGACACTTCCTTACTAAAAATGGATCCAATGCAATTACACCCCTACCTCTAGGAGCTCAAGATCTTTACAACTTGAATTAATTCATTATTAATTGGGGTGGGAATAAGTCCGGCCGGCATACATGGGTCTATGACCTAGCCTATATAGACTTAGGTCCCGTTTTCTTAAATAGAATAAGTCAATATTTTTTTATAAGTCTATGTAGCTAAATAAGTCAGGCTAAATATCATTGAAAAAGCCGTTTAAGCCTACTAGATCATCCTATTTAGATAAATATTTATAATAATTTTATTATTTAATATTAAATATTTAATTTAGAACTAAATTTCAATTCCTTGAATTTTGCAATGAACTAATTTTTTTGCATATATAAATATATTACTATAAATTAAAATTGAAATATAATGTTTATATAGTTAAATTCTCTAAAGTATTATCTAAAATATCAAAAAGAATTTTAATCTTATTGGTAGATTAATTGATTAGTCTATTTAAATATTATAATTACTTATTTAAAAAAGTTCATACAAAATAGGCTATTAAATATAACAAATCAGGTTAGATTTTCCAAAGTCATATCGCAGACTTAAAAATCAAACTTATAACAGGCTACAGGTCAGGTTTAAGCCTTTATATTTTGTACTCAAGCTTGGTGAAAACCTAGCTCGGTCTGGCCTATATCCATCCTTAATTATTGGTACTCAATCTGGTTTTTATCCATAATAAAAATGAAATGTGTTTTGCCCTCTATAATACTCTCTCCGTCTCTAAATATAAAATACCGTTTGACCAATGCACGTACGCCAATGCATAATTTTGATCACAAATATCTTTAATTATTTAATAGTAAAAATTATAAATACTTGATATTTTAAAAATACACATCAAAACAAATCAAACAAGATCTTATATGTTAATATTTACATCTATGTATTATTAAAAAAATACAGTCAAAACAAGATAAGTGAATAGTACAATTTTGTTAAACAGAGTCTTATAAAAAGGGACGGAGGAGTAATACCAGAGCTAGATATCATTATTAGTAGCATCAATAATAGTGAAACACGAAAAATAAGGTACATGGAAGATGTTAAGATTTTGAATAGCATCTTAATGATCAAAAGAGATGAATATATGAAATTAATTGGTATCAATTAGTGTTACATTACCGTTAGCAGTAGCAGTAGCAGCATCTTGCTCCATGATGATAGTATTAAGAACTGTGTGAATAGAGAGTTCGAGAGAAAAACTAAATGCATCAACAAGAAGTAAACCAGTCTTTAACTTATTTTATTGAGAAAGTCTTTTTCGATCAAGCAGTGCTATTTTATAAATGGAAAAATAGACATAATACTTTGTTCTATCTCATATTTTCGCTCATAAAGATAAGGTTACAAAAAGTTATTAGGATTCATGAAATTTGGATTTTGGATGTATCTTCTATTTAGAAGAGTTGTAGTTGAAGTGAGTCTTGTACTATATCACATTTCCATTAAAGGAAAATAATGACACGTGGTTATGTGGTGTCATCACTTGATGATGGAAGGGGGGATCAGTGTTGCATGTGAGTTCATTTTTTGTTTTTTATGGTGTTAAAAGCAAACAAATAAAAAAATATTACACTAAATAGTTAATTTATCTCTTGAAAAGAGAGACTCTATGTTAGAGTACGAGAGGACAATTTAGGGATCATCCACACGAACATACATATAAGTGAGTTATAAATGTTTAAATTTTTACACTTTTAACTAATGTGAGACTTTCTCACACTACTCACATTTTACACTTGAGTTTCTCAACACTCTCTCTCAAGTGTGAGTCTACTACATTGCTCCCCCTCAAACGGAAGCTCATACCACCGTTGGTACTTCACTTTTCTCAACGAATCATTTTCTCTTGAATCAGACTCTGATACTAATTGTAGAATAAAAGTGGTTTGGTTTTCGTTGCATACTTGCATTGCTTAACCATCAAAAGGCATTATTATATAGCCATATACAAACATAGATCATGAATACATCAAGCCCAACTATGTGACTTGGCATACAAACATGCTCAATTATCTATGACTAAGCCTAAAGCATTGTCCATGAGCTAATACAAAACTTAACACTCTAAATCCATTCGAGGATGGTCGTAGTGGGATGAGTCAGCGGAATGAGAACTTTCCTTAATCATAAATTCAGCATATATAGTTTGCTCCCTCAATATGTGAACTAAATTAATGGTCTCATGGTGATAATTTTTTGTTTTTCAAAAAAAAAATGGTAAGACTTTCGAGATTTTGTGCAACACATATGCATACACATAATAACTTGCATTTGTTACATTGTAAATGAGGTCTACCACTTCCAAATAATCACTCTTGCGGATAAAAACCATATACCACTATACCTTAGATCATAACAAGTTGCAATCCTCAATTGAATAGCACGAGAGTAAGTGAACCCCCACTTTTCTGTTGCCACCATGGTCACGACCACTCCACCAGCATCTAGACAAGAATTTGCATCAAGAAAAATTATAATCCACATTAAAATTGATAGATCTTCAAGAGGTGGTTTCCAATTGCACCAAAATGAAGCCATAGGTGTATCATCTAATCCCGCATGTTAGCAGAGAGTAATGAACCCAACATGCCATGTTTGGATAGTGTGTAAAAGTGTCAAATATCAACAAAGGAATGAGGTTGTGCTTCATCTTATAGGGAGCATCTCGAAAATTAATCAAGAGATTTTCAAAACAAAATTCAGACATGTAGTATTTTTCTCTTAGATTAGTTCCAGGTTATAAAAATCAAGTTCTCAGTTTACCATTTTTTTTCCTAAATTTTAGTTCATATTTTCTGTCGTCTCGTTTATTGCTATTTTTCATGAACTGAAAAAAAACATATATACAATAGAACATGAGATTAGCGTGACTCTATTCAATAAGTATACTCCACTAATGAATATCACTATTCTTCCATGTGTCTATCTGAAACATGAATAGAGCAAATAGAAGGTAGATGAATGGAACAAATACAACTCCAAATAAACAATCCATCCAAACAAGTAATTAAAAACAACTAAAATGTTCAACTGAATTCTCAAAATTGGTCACAGCTAGTAATCAGTCTCAAACACATAAGTGAACATCAATCAAAGTACGAAAGACAATTATAGCAAATTCCTCCATTCTAGAAAGCTATAGAATAGCCTTAACAAAATACCAAAAACAAAATAAACTTAATATCATAACAAAATGTTTGGAAATCTATTTCTTCTTTCCACCCTTGGCAGCATCACCAGCCTTGGTCTGCAAAAATAAAATGCCAAATGTTATATACTTCACAGATTTATAAAACAAATTTTATATAATGAAAAAAATTTCAAGACAGAAAGTATGTTTTACCTTCTTTACTCCACGAATCTTCTTTGATCTATTCTTTCTTTCCTTCATTTGCTTCCTAGACTTCTCAACCTTAGTATCGAGTCCGTTCTGCAATAGCAAGAAATAAAAAACAAATTATTCTCAAACAATCAAGACCTAAAGACAAGCCAAAATCACATGCCAAATCAAGCTTGCATTGAATTTTGTAATTGCAATAGCAAAGCACAGGCACATCATGCAATAAAAACTCAAAAACACAAAAAATACTCCCACAAGAATTAAAATTCACAAATTCACAAAACCACAATAAAAATTCACATCATTTTATTATGTAGAGCATTATACAAATTCTATTCAAGAACACATAATTATAAGTATGTCTCTAGAATATCGACAAGTTTAAACAAAAAGAAACACTTGAAATTAAACAGTGGGCAGATAACACGCATTTTAAAAGAACTTGTTCAAAGCTCTAAAATACAACCCAATTTTCCAAAAACACTTTGATGTTTAGTCTTTTAACAACAAATGAAACTTCTTAAGAGCTAAGAAATAGCATACAAAATCCTTTACCATCTCATCAAAGGGAAAAAATATGAGCAATGACAACTAGTAGATAGTGCTACATTATTTTATACAAATAACAGTCCAAAACAAATGAGAAGAAATTTTAAGAGAAGACACAACAAACTCACCCTGATAAGTCTGTATTTTGGTTCATATTTCTTTGCATTCTCAACAGAATCATAGATCAAACCAAAACCAGTAGACTTGCCACCACCAAAATGAGTTCTGAACTTGAAGACGAACACGGTGTTTGGGTCCTTCACATCATAAATTCTGGCAAGCTTCTCCTTCAGCTCAGCCTTCACACCAAACACAACAAAAAGCATTACAAAACAATAGCAAAACTTTAATAACATTAATCAATTCTTACATTCAAATCACAAACAACAAATCGTAATCAAAAATACCTTCGAAACATTTGCTCTTCCTGGATGAAGAACATCAATGACCTGCATCACACAATAAAAAACATTGGATCAAAACCCCCAAAAATGAAACTAGTAATTTAATATAAAACCATAATTTAAAATGATATCATGATAAACCATTGAACAGATATATTCAGCTGTTACAAATAACTTAGCTATAACAACACTAATTAAAATTCACTAATTAACAACATTCACTAATTGGTACATCGTTTTAGCATAACAACACTAAATAAAATTCACAAATTCATATCAAAATTTAGCTTCCACAGATTCAATTTAGAGTGATTAATACAATAAACACACTGATTCAGAGAAAACAATATCAAAATGTTTCATACAAGCTGAATCAAAAATTAATTTTCAGGATGAAGTGACACAATCTATACAAGATCTGAAACCATTTCATACATTAAGATTAAGATTAGGGTTTATGAAAAAAGGGAGAATGTGAAAAATGAAACTCACGAATTGCTTCCTTGAGAGAAGCCTGTTGGTCATGAACTTCCTGGTTCGGATGGTGACTGCCTTGTCCGCCATGGTTGTTGTTGATGGGCGCCGGTTATCGAGCTACAGCTACACTCTCTCTGACGCAGCGCACACAAAGGAATGAGACGAAGAACGAACGTGAAGGCAAACCCTAGAATTTATATGAAACCCTAATTCAAACTATATGGGTTGGCCCAATTTGATAGATATTTGAGACTTTTTGTTTTTACATTGTTTTGCCCATTTTTTGGTCGAGTCTTTTAGTAATTTCTATTTGCACCCTATGTTTATTTATAGTATACGTTTTTTTTTGTTTCTTTGAAAAAAAATTGGTCGAGAATTTTTTATTTCTAAGGTTTAGGGTAAGTGAATCTGATAGAAAATGATAAATTATAGGTTTAATTATTCCAATTCGAGAAGGAATAAGTCTCCTAAGAAAGGGAGGAAGGTTGGAATGGTGTTAATTGCTCCATTTCGAGAAGGAACGTGTCTCCATAGAAAGGGGAAGACTTAGAATTATTTTCTGAATATTTTTTTCATTTCTCTTTACCAATACAATACTAGTACATATAGACAAATATCATAAATATACTAATATAACTACTAATAACTCCTTAAAACTACAAATAACTACCTATATCTAATTTTGGTCAAAAAAACACTACCTCTATCTAATTACATAATTAATAATGTATATTATATATTACAAATAACATACCTATATTAAATAATAATATTAATTTATTTATACACGTATCAGAATCTTAAGTATGGGTAAGTGAGTTTTGTCATAAAAAAAGTATGGGTAAGTGAATTTATGAGAATTTCACAATATCTATTTAAAAAATATTATTTTATAACTCATTTTTTGTTAAAAAAGTAATAAGATAATCACCAACATAGTGTGACACGAGTCGTAGATACTTTGACCGCTTAATCATTTGGTCTTGAGTTTGATTCATGGTCAGAGCGTATGGAGAAGCATTTGTATGGATAGATCAACCTCTTAAATGAATCTCAATTATCTCTACAATTACGTGCGGAGTTGATACATTTAATTTACCAAAAAAAAAAAGATCTCCATAAGAATTATTGATTATGACATGAGTTCTGAAAATAATTTCTAACATTTTGGAATTTAATTTAAGGATAACAAAAGAAAAAGTTACACCTACCTCCCCTTACTTATATTCAAATGTCACTTTGATTCCTCGATGTTGAAAAATACACTCACATTCTCTCTAATTAACAGTGTTAATTTATCGTTACAAAAAAACCCTATTTCTTAGAAGAAACAATAGCTTCTGGCACCTTCTTCTTTACCATAGTTGCTTTACTCTCATCATGGCAGTGCCACCACTCGATATTCTTCTTCCGACTATCATATTTAAATTTTAATATATGTTGGCTTCTTCAAAAAAATATCATATTTAATATATGAATAATGAAAGAAATATATACATAACTTAAATGGAAGAACAAGTAACTCACATGTTGTAGTTGAGCAGTTGGGTCAACTTCCTTTAACTAATGGTCGAGAGTTCACTTGTCGTTTTTGGTATAAAGCAACTTTAAATCTCTGAGCCAACTATTCTACAACTTGAGGTGTCTCAAATCTAATAAGGAGAATAGTCACCGCATTCGAAGGATACTCTGGTATCGATCAAAAAAACTAGAAGAACAAGTATGTTGTTCTACAACAAAAATCTTAAGATTTTGATCATAACAAAGTATATGAAGAACA
Organism: Trifolium dubium; assembly: GCA_951804385.1. NCBI lineage: Eukaryota > Viridiplantae > Streptophyta > Magnoliopsida > Fabales > Fabaceae > Trifolium > Trifolium dubium. Next base: position 25,677,214 of record OX638074.1, on the reverse strand, counting down.
ATTTTGTGCACTAATCGATACAAATTATATATATCTTGCTGAATGAGCTGTAAAAAATGGGCCGGACTGATGCGCCTATCCATTAGCCCATAGGCTTGGGTGTGTTGGACTTCAAAAATGTCAGCCCAAACGCACTTGGGTTTTTTTGGCCCAAGCCCATGAAGTCATCCAAATGATTGGGTTAGGCCGGGCTAACCCATCGGGCTTCGTGCCAAAATATCAATAAATACATAAAATATTACTCCCTTCGTGCCAAAATATATGTTGTTTCGACATTTTTATGCATATTAAGAAATTTGTAACTTCTATGAATTTTGTCAAAATTATACGGTACATGTTTTTCTTCTTTTAGCCTTTTTCTCTCTTTGTTAGTATATGGAAAAATAAAAAAGTTGAAGAGAGAGTAGTGACTTTTGTTGGTAAAAAGAGTATAAATGCATAGGTAATTCTTTTTTGACGCAATGCATGGGTAATTTAGGAAGATCAAAAGTAATTTTATATTGGTATTATAAAACGACATATATTGTGATACAAATTTTTTTCCAAAACGATATATATTGTGGTATGGACTACGGAGGGAGTATCATCTAATTAAAAAATTATTACAAAAAATATAGTTTAATGTGAAAGTTCAATAAAAATGGTTATATTTACCTAAAACTTAAAAATAATTTTTTAATTTATTAATGATGTTAAAATTATTTACACTTGCATACAATTATATCTCAAAAAAATTAATAATTGCGAAGAACTAATATATCAAAGTCACTTTAAAATAATCATATAAACTGAAAAAGAAAGAAAAAAAAGTCGGACAAGCCAATTAGCCAATCAAACCAGCCCGAGCTCATGGTAGGGGCGTGCAAAAAAACAGGTTTTCATGATCCAAATTACTATCCACATTGAACCATATTTTAAAACCCATAACCAAAGTTTAAAAATTAAATCGGTGACCCGTTTATAAAAAACCAATTAAAACCGGTTCATAAAAATTCAATTATGGGTATTCAATTTATTCTAGACAAATGCTAAATAGTGCCTCCGGGCCACTCTTTAAGCCCTTAAAAAGTAAATTTTTATAGAATATTTATGGAAATCTGTGAAGTCAACACATTAAAAATTATGTTGTTTAACTTTTTAAATAAAATATTTCCTTAAATAGTATGCTTAAAGATTGCCCCGGGGCACTTGTTAGCAAGACCCTTTATTTCAAGATGTAAATTATTTTTTTTATTTTCTAAAATATATTTATTCGTGACTAATAAAATAGATTTGTATATAATTTTACAAACAAATTTTCATTTTATTTTATAAAAGTAGTATATAATAAATCCAAAATTCATTTTATGACAAAGCCCAAGATTTTCTTTCTACACCTCCATAATTCATTTATACTAACCTCTATATTAATATTAGTAATTAAAAACAGAACTTAATAATTAATTAATTAAAATCTGGTGGTGGTGGTGGTGCCAGCCGGTCAACGTTAGAGCTCTGGCGCGGTGGTACACAGCGGCGTCGGTAGTCGGTCAGAATTTCCGGCCATTTTCCGGCGCGGTGGTAGGCGGCAGAGCTCCGGTGGCCGGCCACCGACCACCCATATTTTATTAATTTAATAATAAATATAATATAATATATTAATTAAATTTTAAATTTAATAAAATCTGTTTTTTCTATTTTACCTAAAAAAAGTTCTGTTTTTTATTTGAAAATATATCTTTTTAATTTGTTTATTTCAAAATCATTTAATTAATTTATGTGTTGCTAGAGCCATTTTAGTAGATACGATACGAAAACTCTTACTATTTTTTAAGAGTTACTATCAGAAAACTCTTAATTCATAACTCATAAGTATACATTTCCAAACAGTCGTGTGCATGTGGCTTGGAAGAAGGATTTATCAATTGAGTAATATTAATAAGACTGTCAGTCTGTCACTAAACACAAAATCAAAACTTGATGTATTTTCATCTAAGTCAGCTGCCGGCTTAGTTGGCAGTTGGTCATAAACAGAGAATTTGATTCTCTTTTTGGTGGGTCTTTCCTTTCATCCTTTTATTTATTTTACTACCAATCATAAAAAAAAATTTGATTATCTTTGGAAAACAACCTCATCATCCATGATTGAGTGAAAAGCAAAGGGATGATTGAACAAGTTCTTGGTGCAATACCATTGGGTAATAACACCTGGTCAGAGAACCGACATGCATGTCCAATAATTGATGGATCAAAAAGGAGCAGTTGATCTTGTCAACGTGTACCTTCTATAAAAAAAAATCAAATCCAAACCCCTTATCAAAAAATATTATGTACGTGCATATTTATTTTTTATTTATTTATTTTAAAAATGAAATCAATTAAGGTCAATTCAGTTTCGCGAGAGTTGATAACACCACTCTTCATAAAAAAATAAGTTGTTCAATTTCTAAAATCGTCCATTTGAAAGATAGTCTAGACTAATATCCTTCGTTGTTGACTCGATGATTAGTCTCATGACAGGTCCAAAATATTTAAGCTGTGGATATACCTTAGAACATTTACTGAAGAACGAGATGAAAAAAAAAAAAATCGAGTTTCATTTCATCCCTAAAACGCACCAACTTTAAACACCAATATAGTACTCCACTACTCTCTAATAATGATGCAACTGGTTAACCAATGTGACACCCTACTTTTTTGTTTGTTTCTTTGTCCTTCCCTAAAGCACCTGAATTTTGACTATGCTCTCTTGGTTTCTATAATCATAAGGACTAATGACTTGTGTAATCAAATGAGTGAGCATCCACGCGCTTTGCGTGGACCCACTCATCTATGATTTAAGCGGTGTTTTAAATGTCAAAGTAGATATCAAACAAGCGAGACCTTATGTGTCATCATGATTCAATTGGTTCAACTACTAGATGACAAACTAAAAAATAAAAAAAAGTAAAAAAAAAATGGGAAAAATACTTCAATGTTAATCAGGATCAAACCAACCGGGAAACTAGCCAGTTCCCTGTTCAATCGATTGAATCAGCTGGCTCGATCCAGTTTTTAAAACATTGAGTTTAAGTGAAAATTTCATCTTGTTACTACTCAATTATGAATTCCATAATTGAGTGTTAAAGCATGCAACTTAACACATCAATATCATGATCTTAAATGGACCAGGATTTCCTAAGTACAAAAAGTACAAAATTACTAAAATTTAAAGATCAAATCAGCATCACAGGATCCGGATAAAGGTTCAATGACTCGCATTTCGACTTTAGTAAATCAAGTTCAAAATGCAAAACTAAAATGTCGGCCATCCAATCTTAATTCAATGGCACTGAGGGAGCCTCCATGTGAAAACTCAAATGTATATTGTATAATCTACAAAAGAATTCAATAAGAGCCTCAAGAAAACTATATATCAACAGCATCAACAGGGAGAGAAACTGTCCTGTGCAGAGAGTGCGGCAGCAATGAGCCAGTATAAAAACTCTTTGCAGTAACCATACCTTCTCCAACATGGGATTCAATCGCCTCGCAAATTTGGTTCCTATTGGTGTCCGAATTGGGGCTGCTTTTATGAACAGGTTTCAAGTGAATCCCATTGTTGCCTCCGTTTATTGTTTTTGCCAATGAAAGTGACATAACGGCATAATTTATTATGTGCTCTCCGTTACAGCTACGAGAAAATTTATCATCTGCTAATCCGAGTTGTTGATCCTTAAGGTCCCTTAACTCCATTTGGTATCTTGCTCTGAGCCATCTCAGTTCCGTTTGGGCATCTTTCTCATAACCACCTTCAAGACCACAATACAGCGAACGGATAATGGAGAAATCATGAGTTCCTGATGAATATCTCGGGGAAATTGTTGCACTAACAGGAAATTTATTTTCCCAAACATTCTGTTCTTCGTCTTCAGCTAATATTGATTTATCTATTTGTTCATTTTGTTCATCAGAATGACTTTGATCTGACTCTACCGGACTCAGTTCACGGCTTTCATGCTGATTCCATAACCCCTGATATTGCAAGTTGTCCGATCGATTTGATACGTTCAGATTCTCTCTAACATGATTGTCATACTCCTCGGATGGGAACGTAATTTCCTCGAATCGGCCATGTATGGAAGCACATCCGTGCTTACAACATTCAGGAAGTTGCAAGTTACCCTGATTATGTGAAAGAAAATCCAGGAGGGAGCCGCTTGAAGTATGATTCGACACACAATTGCTGCAGAAACCTTGATCTGCAAAAGGGGGAGTTTCAACGATTCCTGGTCCTGATTGCCATTCAGGTACCAAGGAAGCGATTTCCCCATCTATCATATCTGCTATACTGGTAACATCCTGGTCGGTAATGTCAAGTTCCGCAACCATCTCAGTTGCCACACTTATCGCTGTGTCCAAATCTATGTCAAATGGGAAATAAATATTCCGAATGTGGCCTGTGTCATACAATTAAATCATGTCATTAAATATGCACTAGTAGCATTAAAGCCGTGCTAAAGCACGGGACTTGAACAAAACAACACGGGCGCGTGGGAATTGAAGGCACGGGCGGAAACTTGAGGCACAGAGATATGACACGCGACATATAAGTTTATTCTTTTATATATAGTAAATATATAAATATGACATGTACATAGTACTTATAAAATGAAAAGTGACATTCTTACCTTCTTTATCAGAAATTCTTAGTCTCAAAAATAGGCCACCATCATCTTTCTTCTTGCCCTTGATACTTATGTCAACATGTTCGGAGGGTTCGTCATCATCATGGTGCTCAAAAAGTTCAATTCCAGAAGCTTCATTATCAGCTGGATGAAAATATGAGTTTCCTTCATGACCAAAGCCATTTGAGCATTCATTACTGAAGTTACTATAGCTTCGATTAAGATTGAGTGGCTGCCTGAAGAGGGAACCAAAGTCATCCAGTTCTCCGCTGTCTACAGGTCTCAAATCATATTCATAATCATCGATTTGAAGAAAAGGGTCATCAAGAAGCTCCCTTGCAGAAAGTCTTAGAGACACTGTGGCCAAGCATTTATCAACAAATTGCCGCACTTCCGGATCCTTAACTTTATACAAAGCATCTGGCTTTTTCCCCTGGTGACAGAAAATGCGAATGAAATCTAGCCACCACGGAAAAACCCTATACAACAATCTTGGAGAGATTAAGAGCAGAAACTTACAGACATAACTTTCTTGTATATTTGAGCTGGATGTGTGCATTCGCTGTAAGGATATTCAAATGTGACCATCTCTAATACACACATCCCAAAGGAATATATGTCAACTAGTTCATTATACGACTCTTCGTATACTTCTGGTGCCATGAACTCTGGCGTTCCTACAAAACAGAAGCGTAACGTAACAGATGAAGTTCAGTCCAACTAGAATATCAGAATATCCTCTTGTCCAATTATAGTTAAAGTGTTACTCGCGCAGTCAGGAAATGTTACGGTTTCTATGTCGTCATCAAATCATTTCAAAAAAGGTATCAACTAAGTGAACTCATTGGCATTAATACTAGAATTAACCAGTAGCCACATCTTCCATTGATACCGTATAATATACGATATTAGTTAATGCAATTTAATAAACATACCGACACAATGCGCTGCATGAGATTTCCGAAGAATTGCGGCTAGACCAAGATCCCCAATTTTGACTTCTCCTTGATTTCCATTGACAAAAATGTTATCACATTTGAGATCCCTATGAATCACCGGTGGGTCATGGCTATGCAGATAAAGAAGTCCTCTCAGGATCTGTATGCACCAATGCTTCACCGCTCTGATGTTAACTCTCTTGTGCTTTAGCCTATACCTATTACAATTGAAACAAGCTAAGCATTAACATTCATAGATGAACAGACAACACAAGATCTAAAACGCACGATACAACGTATAAGGAGGAAAAATAGTCGGAAGATTCGGAACTTACTGTCTAAGTGTACCAGAGGTGAACATTTCAGTGACAAAATTAATATTCCTATTAGCAGTATCAACCCAAGAGGTGTAAAATTTCATAATGTTTTGGTGTTTCAATGTTTTCAACAAATGAATTTCACAGTAAAGCCTTTCAAGATCTTCAGGACTTTGTAGAAAATCATACAACTTAACCTGATTCCAAGCAACTTCAATCCCTTCATACTCATCAAATGCTCTATATCTGCATCAATTAACAACCCAACAAACAAAAAACAAATCTTTCAAATTCCCATTTCTACAACCTTAAACAAAACAAAAACAACCTCAAATTCTAAGCAAATCAAAACTAGCCCAGATAAAAAAAACAACTTGAAAAACCAAAAAGACTTCAAATTTAAGACCAACAATAACAAAAACAAAATGGGTATAAGTTTTTTTAACATACACTGTCTTTGAAGCTCCTTTGCCAAGAATTTCATTGTACTGCAAAAACCAAAGACAAAAAAAAAAACACCATCAAACTGAGAAAACTAAAGAGAGAGAAAGTGAAAATGAGAGATGAAGAGAAAGAAGGTATACTCTTCCATATCTTCCAGTTGGATCAACTTCAACAAACTCAGAATCATTTTCTTCAAGGTGTGTCATTGATTCTGTGCTTCACTTGAAGCTGTTATTTTTTTTCTTCTCAGTTTTTTTTTTTTTTGGTTTTCCTATGATTAGATTTCTACTTGTGTTCCTCTTTTGTTACGACACACATGAACAGAAACCGAAAGAGAGGAAAAGGCAGAAAGAACAATATTTATATTTTTCTCAAAAAATAACATACTTTTTTCACAACCTTTTAAACAGATATTTATTTATTTATGTAAAAATAATAAATAAGAAACTTATAAAAAAAATAATAAAAAAATCACGAGAAAGAGAGGAGAGTAAGAGAAAGAACAAAAGAAAACTATGAAATTGTTGTGTACCACATTTTTGAAGGAAATACAAACATTGCCACCCACCCCATGAAGGAAAGTGACAAATAGATAGAGTGAGAGTCCTAATTACATGTTTAGGTCCACTTTAGTTTAGTCTGTTAATCTGGATTTTATGATCAAGTAATTTTTAGTATGGATGAAATTATATTTACGGAAATTTGATGTAATATATGAAAATTGTACTTTATAAATTTATTTATATGTAGAAGTTACTTTTTAAATTTGTTAATTAAGTTATCGGTCAAAATAGGTTAGATATAACAAAAAATTAAGTGATGCTTATAGCCTATAATATAAATTAAATATATCATTTGTTCAATAAATAAAAAATATAACTTTTGCTTATAAATAAAATAAGATGGAGTATGTGTCAAGATTTAAACAACATGAATTATGTATTTTTTTTATGATAAATCATGTCATTTTTAAATTTTGACACATATATTTTTTATATATTATTCGCATGAAATAATAAATTTTGATAAATTGAGTATAATAATAATTGAGAATATGGATGTCATGAAAGTTCAATAGTTCAATTTAGTTGGTTGATATATGGACGATAAATCAATAAAAATACAATGATTTAGATTTAAATCTTTTTACACATTTAAATATGCTGATTTAATTATTAGTTTACTAAATATTAGTATTATTAGTTTAAAAAATGCGGATCTTTTATCTTATAGGGTGTGATTGAACGGTTGGGATTCATCATCTCTTAACCAAAGATTGAAGATTTGATCATCATCTTAGATATGAAGCAATTTTAAATCTCTATATCAATTATCCCACCCTTTAAGGTGTCTTCAATCTAACGAGGAAAATAGTCACTATATTCAGCAATAAACACCTAGTATCGACTTCATATCATCTATACATATCTATTAAATTAGTCTTGTAGATGTATTTGATTGAATTCTATCAACTTAAGTAAATGAATAGTATAATCTTGTTTTTGTCATAGAAAAACTCTATCCACAAACTCATTTTAAAAAAAAAAATCTACGTGTTATTAACAGTGAATATCTATATTGCCAACTACATTTGAACACGTGTTTCGTGAAGATGGGGTAGTATTGTTTTTTACTACATAGATGGTAATATATTTTTTTGGATCAAATAGTTTAACGATTAAAAATCTTACTCTTAAATTTGGATAAATGGAATGATAGCATTTTTATTCTGTATTACTAGTTTCTTAGTTTAGTAATTTTTACATTTAAAAATATATTAAATATGCTAAGATAATTATAAAATTTGAGATTTTAGAGCGTACTCATTTATAAGATTTTAGATTTAATTCTTCTCAGTAATAATTTAGGTGGATTAATTTATATAAGATAAAAATTCTATATAGGGTTTTGGAGATTAGACTAATCGTATTAGTCGGTCTTTAGTCTAAATACTTAATTTTTTTTTTTAAAAATTATATCAAGTTTTAATTTGTATACTCATTTGAATTAAAAAATTGTAAACATTAAATATTTTTAAATATTATTTTGACCAAAAAGTAAATTTTATTGATAATAGTATTTATTTATACTTTTATTTTTAAGGAATCAATTTTATGATATTAATTTTTTATAATGTGGTCAAACTATAGACATTGAATTTTTTCCATAAAAAACTATATACATTTTGTTAATGGGAAAAATATTAGAAATTAAAAGATTTTTTTATAAATAAACGAAATGACAAATCATTGAAAACTCACACACACACAAAATAGAATGACTGAAGTTTGAATTTCAATTATAGATATCTAACTTAAAATTTTTACATTTACCGTCAGTTGAATTACGTACAATTTGTAGACGAAAAATGATATTTTAAATAATTTATCTTGATAAAATACATACTTAGACAAGTCTCAAACTTTGCAAAAATAATACTAATCTCAAGCTACTTTTTTTTTTATAGAAAAATGTTATGTAGGTACCAATCTTTCTCTTAAACTGTGTTTGGCACCTCTCTTAAAAGAAAGGAAAAAGTGTTATCTAGATTCATTTTTTTTACAATAAATTAAAAAATGTTTTGTAGGTACCAATCTTTCTCTTAAACTGTGTTTGGCACAAGTGCTTTCCCATACTCAACACGTTAATAATGTCACATCCAAAATATAGTTTGACCATATATTTTATCCAATTGACCAATGATCCCTTTTTTTACTAATGATCCCTTTTCTCATTGTTTCAATAATGATTAATTAAGAGCTCAATAATGACACTTTTTTATAACACATCCACACAAACAATGCAGAGACGAGGCCTGCAAAATAAAATAAGCAGCCATATTAGTAGCGTGGCTAGTGATGTTGGCATGTTGCTGAATTGTACTTCTTCAAACAAACAAAAAAAAACTCAGTCAAATTTTTTCCCCTCTCATTTCATCATCAAAGTGTAAATAAAGTACCATTTCCATTTTTTGTAATCCTTTTATAGACAAAAATAGATATTCATTAAGTTAAGAGGTTGATGTAATTCATATATTGCTAGCTAGTGATCAAATTAAAATGGGATCTAATGATCGTCTATTAACTAGCAGTATATCATATTATGTTGATTTTGCTTTTCCCTATATTTAGACATGATATACACTTTTATGGTTCATCTTAGATTAGATTTGATGCAATATATATAGTTGTGAATTTTTCTTGGATTACATCATAATTGTGAACTACTTATAAGTTTATATAACTAATAATAATTATAAATCATAATAATTATATAACTAGTTGTGAATTTTACAATTCAGAGTTTATAAAAAAATTATTTATATCTGAGATTAAAATAACAAAAATATCAATCATAACCAAATACTTGTTAATAAAACTCAAACCAATATTTGTCCAAAAAAAAAACTCAAACCAATATGTTTAGCTTAATTTTTTTTGTCAAATAGCTTATCAACTCTACATATAAAAATGTGTTATTCCTATCCTAAATATATATATTGATTGGCTCAACTTTTACCTCTCCCTCCATATGCATGATTTTTGTCAAAGACACAAGTAACAATCTTTCGCTATTTGTACAATTTTATTTTTTGTAATACTAATATTTAGGAACACTCCAACTATATAATACCTTATTATAAATTGATCCGTTCTCATTGTGATCACCATCTTGTTCTTTTTTTAATAGGTAGGGATCGATCTTGTATATTTTAAGAATCCAATGTTTGATTTCAAACAAAAAATATTCCAAATTTGATTTCTTTTCGTTGATTTCTTTATATTATTAGATGCCGTACACTTTTCCACAATAGCAAAAAATGCCGTACACTTCGAAGAGGATAGCTCCCTTTTACAATAGAAAATTAAAAATCAATAGCCCTCTTTCTTAGAGAAAAAGACAGCTAACTAATAAAAAAATAATACAGGGGTTAAAAGAAAAACTTCAATATTGTCCATAAAATTTACTCAATAGTCAATTCATTTGTACTCTCTCATAATGACTAATCTTTTTCATATTAATTACTTATTTTTCAATTTTATCTTTGAAGTAATATTATTTTTACCATTTTTAAATATTTCATAGTATATTTATAGTTTTGCCGCTATATGATTAGGTTGTTGTTGGTCGATTTTGATGGAACGTAATAATCGAATGTTTGAACAAAATCTCTTGATAAATTCTTCGGAAAAAATAAAAAAATCTTGTTTGGTGGTGATTAAAGACAAAGTAAAAAGAATTTTGCTCTAATCTTAAATTTTGGTTTTTAAATCTTTCTGCTTGTTTAGGATTTGCGAATATTTGATGTTGTTTTCAATTTATGTTTGAACTTCTTGTATGTATTTTTTCTCTTGTTCTTTTAGGCATATATATATATATGGTACTTAAAAGAGTTTAGTCAGGCAGATCCAACACTAAATAAAGTTAAAATGAACTCTAAAAGTGAGATTTTTTTCTTTGAGTCCTAAAATAAATTTTATTTAACATTTTTTGAGGAGTTGGAAAATTGTTGTTTCATTTTTATAAAAAAACATTTTCTTAAGAGAACTTTGTTATTTCTCCGATGTCTTTTTCTAATATGTTTATGATTTATTAGAGGCTTTTTTATTTTTATTTTCTAGAGCTTAAAGTCTTTGTTTGAGTTGTCTTGTCTTTGAGTCGACACTGAGTTTAGTTAATATTTTTTTTTTTGTCTTCTCCAAACAAAAAAAATTATTGTATATTAAAAAAAATTATTGTATATTTATAATAACGATTATACCATATACAATAAAATAATAATTTAGTAAAAATATCATTGTCTCTCGTTCAATTTTATACTTTTTTTGTATATGTAAAATTGTCAAATAAATCACTCATTATATATAGGACTGAAAAAGTAGTTCAATATTTGACAATATAAATATCGTTTGTTTGGACATCTTTATCTAATTCAAACATAAAATTTGTTTATATTATATGTATTAAAAAATCTGTAGTGTTTATTACTTGGTCTACATAAGTAGAAAATAAAAGAAAAACACTTCTTGGTCATTTGTCCATGTTTGAAAAATAGAAGTTTCCGTAAACGCCCGTACACACGTTTAAAAATAGTAGTACTAACAAAATTCATAGTTCTTATTTATAAAAAATGTAGTAATTCTTTGTCAAAAAAAAAATGTAGTAATTCAAAGTTGTATGGCCAAATGAAATGGTAGCCACTAGTCAGTACTGAATAAAACAAAGAAACAAAGCACTGTGTAATAGAAAAGATAAAAAAGGGTACCATTGACGATGGAATATTGACCATTGGGCATTACAATTCTTAGAGATTATAACCAAATTTGATGTGCAAATCTAATTTATTGGACTAATTTTTTCTTACTAGATTTGTTATCTTCGTCAAAACCAAATGCTGAATAGTCACGGACACTTTGAGCTGTAGTGGTAGCGATCATGTCATGGCAAAGATTCTTAGGCATCACACTCGATCGACTAGAATGAATAAGACAAATTAACTTAGTTTGGCCCTATTTGGCCCCACTTATTTTCTCATTTTATTTCTTTTCCTTAAAAATAGTAAAGAAGAAAAAAAATTGTGTTTGACTTTACTTCTCTTTATTTTTTACTTCTTTACTTCATTTCTCTATTTCTTTTAAAGAGAAATATGACTAAATTCAATTGTATACTTCTCTATGTCATTTTAAAAAAATAGAAAAGTAGAAGTTAAGCCGGGTCAAACGGGACCTTAGTTAAAAAAAACTAAGTGCCCGTTTGTTATAGCTTTTTTTAGAAACTAATCACTTATTTTTAAAAAATAATCACTTTTAAGAAAATAACATCTGTTTGTTATAGCTTTTAAAAATAATCAGAATCTGAAAATAATCTAAAAATTGCTAAAAATCTGAAGCTGATATTAGTAGCTTTTTTTTATAGATTTTTTTAGAGGAGAGAGAAAACAAGTGTCAAAAATTTTTAGACAAAAATATCCTTCATATTATTCTAATATTCCAATAATATCCCGTTCAAAATTTATAAGATTAGTTTGTTATTTTTAGATGATAAAATTTAGAAATTAGTTTTATTTCTAGCTATATTTATAAAGTCATATGATCATAATGAAAAACAAGAACATGAGTATTTTTCATATTTTTATTTTATATGATATATTATATTTGAATAATTGTACTTTATGGTAATTTTGTGATGCAAAATCACTTTTATATGGTTGCATCCAAACAAGTTACCGATTATTTTTTAATAAAAAGTGATTTTGTTAATGGTAAACAAACACAAAATAGGTTCTGATTTTTTGTAAAATCTATAAAAAATATTCTCTAAATTATTTAATGTCAAAATCACTTATTATTTAATATGTAACAAACAGACCCTAAAACATACATAGTCTAGGTTTGCAATATAACATGAGTTTAAAAGATACGTATTTTTGGTGTAAATTATTTTACTTTTTTTAGCAGTGTTAAAAAAAACAAAAAAAATTAAGCTTGGACTTATCTACTCAAATTATATTACACTCAATTTTTTTAAGAGAAAATTTAAATTACACTTTTATTTGTCTCTTAAGTTAAAATATATAGTCTCCTACCAATGTAAAATGAAAAATATTTATCGAATGGTGTCAATCATTTAAATTATTTTTAAATATATATTTAAGGATTTCTTTTGAACAGCAATATATTTTACTTATAATATGAGAGGGAGAAAGTATAAGAGGGACTCTACCACCCACAACGGAGAAGTACTGTTAGTAGTTAACCCACCCAAAAATAACAAGAACAACACCCAATCGATCTATCTATCTAAGAATACAATTTAAATGAGCTACATACCATTCATAAAATATACGTAACTTTTTAGATAACACTCACTTCCAAGATGCATACCTAACTAAGTCCAAAATGTCATCCTTCTCCGCCAATTTGCCACAAAAAATTCTTTTATTCCTAGCACGCTACAATGCCTACACCACCGCATGGCAAATCATTACAATATACACCACCGCGCATGCCAAATCATGCCAAATCTTTTAATCCCCTTCCAACCGCATTTCCCTTTCCGCAAAGGTAATAGAAAACTCTCAAACAAAGAAGACAAAGTCCCTAGAGTAGCCGTGCTAACGCCAAACCACTTATGCACCTTGCACCACGCCACCCAAACAATTGAACAAGAACAAAAAAAATGATATTTCGTCTCCAATTAAGTCTCACACCATATACACCGATTCTCCACTCCTCTTTGAATTATCCCTTAAAATATTTAAAGAAATTAGTATATGCATAACGCATGTGATACATTTGTTTATCAAAAAATTAATATATATAGTCCCTTGTGTAGTAGTAAAAATTTAGATCAGTTGTATCCACAAAAAAATTTAGATCACTAAATTATATTCACTTGCGACTTATCTTTAAGAGGTGCTTGAATTACACACATTAAACTATTTTAACATATATACAAAAATATTTTTATGATATACTTATATACTAACTTTGCGTCTTTGAGCCACCATCTCATTTTTGGGTAGTATATAATGAGCCACCATTTAACTTCCATTATAACATATAGAGCAATACAAAATTAATTTAAATATTTTAAAGAATCACTAATTAAAGCCAATAAATTTTTATGATATCTACTAACTTTGAGCCACCATATTACTGGAATTTGACAGAGAGGATTTGATAATGAGTTTTATATAAAATGAAAATAATTTTCAACATACAGAATATGGCTTTTTAGCACGTTCAATGATTCTCTTATTTATTTTTTCTTTGCACTTAGGATATGATGATTTGAAGTTGCAAAATGCTTGAATTTTTTATTCAAGAGTATTATGTAATGTTTTGTTCTTGAGAGTTGTTTCTTCAATGATGCAGATCGATTGCTACTTATAACATAAGAGATAGACGATCTCTAGGAAAATGAATAAATGATATGCTAGTCTTTATCATTAGTTTGTTTTATCTAATTGTATTTTTTTAATTGATAAGTTTAGTTCGTTAGTGAGTTAGTTTATAGTAGTATTAATTAAGTAGGCTTTGCTGTTGCTTATCAAAAAAAAAAAAGTAGGCTTTGCTGTTATATATTTCTATTTTGGGCTCTAAGGTTTCAAATCTAAATCTGTTTGTTTATTTGCTTACAAATTACAAGGCCTCTTTTATAAAGAGGTTAGCTATAAGAGGCCCAAATCAAATATTGTAATGTAACTCTGTGAGTCAATGAATGAATATTTATGGCTCGTTTGATCTGTAAAATATATGTACTGATCAGATCAACATAAGATTAAATTTAAGATATTAAATAAATTTTATCTTATATAATGTTTGATGGATAAAATATTATTTTAGACAAGTTGTGCAGCGGACAAAAACTTGTACGGTGGTTTAGTAGAGGACGAGAATTTCAGTGTTTGTCGAGTCTCTTGCCCCTCATTTTGTTCGGTCCCAAAGAACGATTTTATAATCAAACATAGTGTGGCTAAAATTGTCATGTTCAAACCATTATTTTTTAGCATATCAAACATATTCTTAATTAACTTCCTTTATAGAGGAGTGCTAGCAACATTTTCTTTTGAACACTCTCTCCAACACTTACCTTTTTAATTTATTAAAATGCATATAGTCATTCACTTTGAAAATAAGTCCACGTGTAATGGTGAGACCCACATGAATTTGACTTAATTAGAGAGTGAATATTGGAGTGAATGTTTAAAAAAGAGTGTTGCTAGCAAACATCTTCTATTATAATATGACCTGTTATGTACGAATTCTAAAGTTGTACGATCCTACCTTCATATAGTTAGCTATACATAGGTGGTTCAAAATAATTTTGTGCGACCTGATAGAGATGGAGAGAGTCTCACAGTTGATAGAGATGTTATTACGTTTTTTCGATGGAGATATTGTGATGTGTCAAGTATAAGTTAAATATTCACAATTAAATGCAAAAGTTAATGTTAAAAAATGTATAAATATATGATTTATAGATTCAATGTCTTAAGATTTGAAGTTAAAATGGTATATATATATATATATATATATATATATATATATGCATTTTCTCTTAATTTAGTGTAATCATTCAATATAGCTAGCGAGGCTCCATGTGGTAGCCCAACGCATGCCTCTAAACATTTTTTTGTTATTATATCAATATATTTTGTATGATATTTTAATCTTAAAAAATCTGCACTTAATTTAGTCAAAAAAAAAAAATCTGCACTCAATTTACCTAAGATTTGCGGTGAAGTTTTATTAACCACCTTATACAACATACTATAACTTTTATTTTCATAAGTATATTTTAGTTGATATGGCTATCACACAATATGTAAGAATTCGATAATTAGACTATTTGGTAATTTTATTTTATTTTATAGACTTTATATCAAATAAAGTCATGCAGTATATACGAAGGGGAAAATGACGTTATTGACTATAATATTAATATTGTTTGTATTTTTTATTTAACAACAAATATTTTATTAATAGGACCTAATATATGCACAAAATGATTAATAATATATATTTGGTATATTGCCTTAAACCCTAAACTCTAAGTTTGTACAAATGATGAACATTCATGTGTGCTGCATGGTGGTTAGGGTGCATTTTATTTGGTCAACACATGCACATATAAATTAAGATCCTATGAGTCTTTTCACCCTAAATCCCTAATGCTTTGATCTCTGCATCTAATCTAACTTAACACAACGCATAGTCAAGTACCCAACAATATATATACTCTTTAAATAATGCTTTAGCCTTTAAACTTTTTTAATTATTTTTGTTTGTGTTTAAAATTGATTATATGAAGAGACAAGATACTAAATTTTATTTGATATTAATATAAAATTAATTTAGATTGTCGGGTTGATAACTGTTTTTAGTAGATGGTATGCAAGTATTTATGTAAATAAACTTGGAGTTTTGAGATTGTTCTGACTAGGGCTAATATATATTATCGAATCAACTCGTATATCAAACAAGTTGAATAATATATAGTTTAAATTTAGCTCTAGTTTGTCTCATTTGATTCATGAACTAAATTTAATGAAACAATTGTCGAATCGAGTCTCAAACTTTGTTCGAATTGATTCAGTTCATTGTTAGCCCTAATTCTAATCCTAGTCTCAAAATCCAATTTACATAAATATGTTTTATATTAAAAATAAAATAAATTGGCTTAAAACTAATTTAGACTGCATGTCCATTTATCATCTATTATTTTTGGTCATTTATGAATGAACAGATGGATCAAGTATTTGTTATGGCTAAGCTAGAGCTAAGGACGAGGGCCTTGAGTAACCAATATCTGAAAAATTGCTCTCCCACCCCAACAATTAACCTTTCACTCTTATAAATCACTTGAAAATCCTATTTTACTCTTTTTACTAGTGTGTACACCCGTGCATGCACGGGGAAAATCTTATTTTTATTAAATTTGAAACTTATAACAAATTAATGAAAACATAAAAATAAAAAGAATTTTTAAGAATGCTCTATCTAAAATAAAGTTCAATATGTGTCAAAAAAAAGTTTAATTTGGTTATACACCACCATTTAAATACCAAATTGAAACAATTTAGCTCATAGATAGGAAAATTACTAAATTAACTCCAAAATTAACATTTTAGTAATACCACCCTCCCTTACAAAGAAATTTAAGACAAAGGATGACTCACTTTGTACAACAAAATCTTTTAGGTTCACAATATATGTTCATTGACATAATTACAACATACAAAGGAAGACACCAAACAGAGCAAAATACAAACTCATCCACACCATTATTATATATAGTTCAAAGATTAAATTGAATACTAAGAAGCCTCCCAACATCATAAAAAAAAATTCTCTTAGTTGGAATCCAATGTAAACCCAAAAATGAGCGCCAAAGAAAAAAATAGAGAGGAATTATACGTTTTCATTTTGAGCTTGCAAATGATATGAAGAGAAGCTACTGAAGTTGATACCGATATTAATTTTTCTTTGGAAGCCTTTACTTTGATGCTTTCCATTTACTTGCATTCTTATGTGGAAACTGCATAAAACGTAAGATTTAATCAACAATATGACATAACAAACACAAATCAATATACATTACTGTACATGTATAGTAATATACTAATTGAGAATCCATATATGGCTGAATAGATATGATTTTATATTATAAGATCAATTTAAACCAAAAAGAAGAGAAATTGAAGAAAAACATCCTCTGCACATCATCTTTAACACATATAATAATAGTGGATGACACCTAAATAAAGAGTTTAGCTAGAAACCAAATAATTAATTCAGCATTATTTAAAAGAAACTGCTATATGGGATAATCTTGGAGCTCTAGCTAGAGTCTAGAGAGATGTCCAAATTAATATTTCATGAATCCGAAATAACAAAACCAAAAGCATATAAACTTTGATTGTCAAACTTGGAAAATTCATAAAGGTGAAGTGGTTACTTGGAGCTTGACTGGAAAGTGCATCATTTTGAACCAATTCGTTTTTGTTTTTACATTTTACAAACCTTGGTAATTAACAACTAATCAATTGGTTTAAACAATTGTAAAATTGAATCAACAATGGCTTCTCGTGACTTAAAATGAGAGAGAATGTGGAAGTAAAGAGTTGGTATGAAAAAGAAAAGAGAGAGAAATTGAGAAACAAAATTAAAGAAGAGGAAAAATTTGGCAAATAATAGATGGAGAGAAGGAATTGAAGTTGAAATTAAAATTGAAATCCGTGGAACAAATATTGGAAAGACCAATATTGAAATATGTTATTTTAACACAATACATCTAATCTAGATATGAATATTAACAGTCTTCTTCGTTTGTAACAAAAAAGAATACTATCATTAAATATTAAAATCAATAACAATTTAAAAATACAATAGTTAATAATAAACAAATTAAATAAATAAATAATTAAACTAAAAATAATTAAGGAAATATTACTATTAATAGCAATTTTTAAAATAGTAAATACTCTTATTAAGTTACAAATGGCAAACTTGCCAAAAAACTACTTTTACTTTATTATATTCTATGATTATTAAATTTTTTATAATATTATATTTTACTATTCATTTCACCTCTACACTATATTGTTCTGGTAATTTTCCTACTAGAACAATTTCTAATTAGAAACTATTAGCAATACCGGAACAATGTCAATAGTTTTCCGGTATAAATATTCAAGTGTTCCAGTACGAATTTTAATAAACCGGAACAAAATTTAAAGTGTTCCGGTATGAATGTTTGAAAATATTGATAAAATTATCACACCGGAATACATTGAAAAATTGTTCCGGTAAACACATCAAACTGGGAAAAATTAAAATTACCGGAATAATATAGTGTAGAGGTGATATGAATGGTAAAATATAATATTATATAAAATTTAATAATAAAAAAAGTAAAATAGAATTTTGTAAAAGTGAAGCCGTAAAAGGTTAATTGTTGGAGTGGGAGGACAATTTTTCCCCAATAACCACGAAAGTGGGCCTAGCCTTTAAGCCCGTATATATGTCCATCAATTACTCTTTGGCCACAGCCCACATGTAAGTGCTGGTTCCCTTATTCATTCTTGTTCTTAATTTTTTTTTTGGATTATTATTTTTTGCGTCGTCTGACAATTTCTTCGCGCCTCCAAAAATAATTATGATATCTTTTAAGTTCGCACTTTAAATAGAGAACAACTTTTTTACAAACAATCACTAATGTCTGCGCCTTTTACGCCCCACCATAAATAAAAATATTATGAAAAAAAACTGTTTGCTATGTAGCTAACGATCTCAAACTTCGTATACTATTTAACAAACTCAAACACCATTCGTTATCTAAATGGCAAACTTAAAACACCATTCGTTAACAGAAAATTTATATATTGGATCATAGTTCTTATTGATTAGTTTAATTTTTATAATGTAATATAAAAGTGTACAAAATGGAGGAGTTAGAGTTTGAACACTGATCATTGAATTTAATTTAATAATCTAACATTAAATGGTTTAAACCCATTTGAGTTGGTCTAGTGGTGTTGTCTTGAGTCCTTGGAGTTTGCTCCTCACAAGGTTTCAGGTTCGATTTCCTCTGGTGCCAATTTCAGTGGGCTAAGTCCATACAGAGTAAAAAACTCTGGCTTTAAATAGGGTCCTCGCAAAAAAAAAAACAATAGATTAAATGGTCATAACCCTCAGATTAGTCGGTCTTTAGGCCGGATACCGAGATTTCAAAAAAAAATAAAATTTAAATGGTTTAAATTTTCTCTAAAAGAATCTAATTATTGTGCTCTCTAACAATTTCAACTTTTTTTAGTTGAGCTAGAATTTTAAAAGAATAGTACTACATTTTTTATAACAATAGATTACCAAAAAAAAAAAAACACAAAAAAGAAACAAAATAATAATACTGTGAAAGTGGATGGATGTCTCCGCTGCCTAACCAACCAACAAAAACGATGAAGTTATATTATCATATTGTTTGTTGTTCCATTCTCTATCGTTAATGCCAATTACCCAAACCAGTGGCATCTCCACTTTCCATTAGTCCATAATTAATTAGTTACATATTCTATTCAATATTAAAAAAAAATCGATGTGTAGTACTTCACTACCACTCATCACATTCACAACCTCCAATCCCTTTAACTAACTACCAGACAAATTCACCAATTCCAGCATCTCCTCCTAAACTACCTACCTAGATACCATTCTCAAAACACTCTTTCTTTCTTTCTTTCTTTCCTACTTAACATAAATAAATCACTTATTTTCCACCGCACTTCTATTAAGTCGGTTTTCTCATTTCCGCTTTTTCCGATGATGAATTCTTTGATTCATTGTCCTGCAACTTCACTTTCCGCAACTCGAGGAATAGATTCTGTTATGTTTGTTGTTCCTACCTGTAGTACTACCCGTTTCGTTAAGACTCATAACCATAAAACTCGAGTTCGTTGCTCTCTGGAATCTAATGTTTCCGATATGAGTGTTAATGGTTAGTATTTTTGTTTAATTTTATCTTTAATTTTATCATCAACTTAATTAAGCGCTTATAGCGTAACTTAACTCAAGTTCTTATAATTGAAGTATTTATTTATGAAGTAGACTAGAGTTTAACTGTTTCAGTATAAGTTATAAGTTGTTTTTGTTAATCCTGGAGAGCTTATCCTTATGTAAATAAGTTGAAATGAACTTGTGGATATGTTATAAGTTATTTTCGGAAGCTCTAGCAAATAGTCTCACAAGTGGTTAAGTTGGTAGATGAGTTTAAATAAGCGAAAACCGAATAGGCTTTAAGTTTATGTAAGATTTTTTAAGATGAAAATTTGACAAAAGGAATGTTTCACTTTTATCTGGCAGCACCGAAAGGGTTGTTTCCTCCGGAGCCAGAACATTATCGAGGACCGAAGCTGAAAGTTGCTATCATTGGAGCTGGCCTTGCTGGCATGTCAACTGCTGTCGAACTCTTGGATCAAGGACACGAGGTTTTGTTCATTCTTTGTTTGTCTTTTTGTCTGGGTGATTTGAAATCGGATGCTATTATGGTTCATGTAGCGAAGTGAATCTTTTGTAATCATTCGACTAATTTATTGTGTTTTCTTTTTCAATATTGTCTCATTCAGGTGGATATATATGAGTCAAGACCTTTTATTGGTGGCAAAGTGGCTTCTTTTGTTGATAAAAGTGGAAATCACATTGAAATGGGATTGCACGTTTTCTTCGGCTGCTACAGCAATCTTTTCCGACTAATGAAAAAGGTAAACAATTGTTACTTGCAGTCCAAATGCATGCCTGTACAGTTCCGTTGCCTTTCTTGCAGTGTCCATTGTTTTCATATCAATCCGTAATCGGATTAATTTTAACCGGATTAATTTTTCTTTGTCATGCTGGAATTAGGTGGGGGCAGATAACAATCTACTTGTGAAGGATCACACTCACACTTTTGTAAACAAAGGGGGTCAAATTGGAGGTATGTTATGAACTAGCTGCAAAACTTCATTTTGTTCATTATTTTTGTGTTGATTTTTTTTTTATCTATTTATGAGTGCGCCAATGCATTGTTCTTAACTTAGTTTTACAGTGCAGAACTAGATTTTCGCTTCCCGGTTGGGGCTCCAATACATGGGATAAGAGCATTTTTGACCACAAATCAGCTTAAGGTAATTGCATTGTGTATTCTATTACCATATTTTTCTGATTGCATGACTGAATCAGTAGTATTATGCAAAACAAGAAGACTAAAGTTGTGCTTGCGTGCTTTTTCCTCCTTGGGGCTGTCATTGAATCTAACTTTACATATTGTTTATGTATCAGACTTATGATAAGGCTAGAAATGCTGTAGCTCTTGCACTGAGTCCAGTTGTCAGAGCTCTTGTTGATCCAGATGGTGCATTGAGGGACATAAGGAATTTGGATAGTGTAAGAGGATGTTATTATTGGTCCTTTTCCCAAATAATTTTCCTGATTATTTATCTCAGCTTTATATTTGGACAACTTCAACATTTTTCCATTGCACATGTGCATGCCCATCCATATATTCACACACACACATGCACCCACATACAAAGGAGCAAGTGGAAATGGATCTTTTGAGACCTTTGCTGTATACCATGTTTTTTAACCTTCTATCTTAACATCGAATTCTATTCTTTTAACTATTAAATGCATTCTTGCAGATTAGCTTTTCAGACTGGTTTATGTCCAAAGGTGGAACACGCACGAGTATTCAAAAAATGTGGGATCCAGTTGCCTATGCCCTTGGTTTTATTGACTGTGATAATATCAGTGCCCGTTGCATGCTCACCATATTTACATTGTTTGCTACAAAGACCGAGGCTTCCCTTTTGCGAATGCTGAAGGGTTCACCAGATGTTTATTTGAGTGGCCCTATCCAGAAGTACATTACGGATAGAGGGGGCAGGTATGATACGGACCTCAGAATATTGCCATCATCATAATTATCCAAATATTTTCATATATAGATTTTCATTCATTTCTGGAACAGGTTCCATCTTAGGTGGGGATGCAGAGAAGTACTTTATGATAAATCTGCTGATGGGAGCACTTATGTTACAGGACTTGCCATGTCAAAGGTGATATGCTTTATCTGTTCTATTCAACATCTTTACATGCGCGGTAACTCCGGTAAGATTTCAAATAACATTCCTGAAGTTTTGATGTTTATTTTCTCAGGCTACCGCCAAGAAAATTGTGGAAGCCGATGCTTATGTTGCTGGTGAGTAGTTTGCTTGCCTTGGCTTTTTCATTAATCTCATATTACTGCAACAATTTACAATGACCTGACTTATCATTGACTTGATATCAGCCTGTGATGTCCCTGGAATTAAAAGATTAATCCCATCAGAGTGGAGGGAAAAGGAGTTTTTCAATAACATATACGAACTTGTTGGAGTTCCTGTGGTCACAGTGCAACTCAGATACAATGGTTGGGTTACAGAATTGCAGGATCTGGAAATGTCAAGGTAATTCTCGAAACTTTAGGCTTCTTATAGAAACTACAAAATTAGATAATTTGTTTGAAGAACAAGGCGCAATATATTTCCTTTTGATCATTATTGTTTAATTTCCTTACGAAACCTTACATTCTGGATGGCAGGCAACTGAAGAAAGCTACTGGGTTAGATAACCTTCTCTATACTCCCGATGCAGATTTTTCTTGCTTTGCAGACCTTGCACTTGCATCTCCTGAAAATTATTACATTGAGGGACAAGGATCATTGCTCCAGTAAGTGATGTTTACATTGAGTTGTTTGCCATGACCGACGTATGACCATATGATATTTAATTTTTATTAACCTTCTAAATATGTTATTTCATTTCACCTTTCAGATGTGTTCTGACGCCTGGAGATCCATATATGCCCTTGCCAAATGAAGAAATTATTGAAAGAGTAGCAAAACAGGTTAGTTTAAAAAATGTGTGGTATCTGTTATTCTTTTAATGATATTTTCATTGTTGATTTAGTAATAGAATGAAAAGTGTGCACATTAAATTGATTTTATAAATCATTATCAGGTTATATCATTGTTCCCATCATCTCAAGGTTTAGAAGTGACTTGGTCATCTGTTGTTAAAATTGCTCAATCTCTCTACCGTGAGGGACCTGGTAAAGATCCATTTAGACCTGATCAAAAGACACCAGTGAAGAATTTCTTTCTTTCTGGCTCTTACACAAAGCAGGTAAATTCAAAATTCCCTGCACCTTTTAACTAACAATACACTCATGCATATGTTAAACATACCTCAAGTTTGCAGCTACCGATATTTTTTTGGGCTTTGAGTATGAAATATAAAAAGATTTTATTAAGCGAAGTGGCTTTATTTACTCTAACGAAAATGCCTGCTTGCTGTTGCATTTGATTGAATGGGGGATCAATTGTCAGTGGTTCCATCTTATGTGAAATACCATGTATTCATGCATTTCGTTGTTACATATTTTAGTATCAGAGTTGATGAGTGAAAAATCTATTGTCATATCATAAATATCAGATTCAAGGCGTCATTATGATGTGTTTATATTACTCACAACAGTTTACTGGCATAAGAAAAAAATATAAGAAAATAACTTTACTAGGAACCTTTTTCATCTTAAAACATACTCAACTAATATTCCACTTCCTGTGGATAGAGCTTGCTCAAATTTATCAGACAGATTTAACCTTTCTTTTTGACTTTGTGTTCAACCTTTTTAACCAACTTTTCTTTCCAAGTTGATTTCAACATTTTGAGGAGCCCTTACAATGTGTTTTTGCCGCAATTGCAATATGTTTTCTCTTCTGGTGTCATAGCAGTGAGCAGTCTCTAGATATCTACGTTTCACTGATATTGCCAACTTCTATTGAATCTGTTCAGGATTACATAGATAGCATGGAAGGTGCAACATTATCGGGCAGGCAAACTTCGGCCTATATCTGTGACGCGGGGGAAGAATTGGTTGCATTGCGGAAGGAGCTTGTTGCACAGTCTAAAGATGACATTAAATTTACAAATACTAAAGATGAGTTGAGTCTTGTATAAGAGGAATTTTCAGATTATATGAAATAAGCTTGTTCTTTATGCATGTAACATTTTATGTTGTATATTTAATCAAAAAGCAATTACAAAATTGTTAGTATTGCAATCAAGTAGTGTTTTTATACTTGTGAAATATGGTGTCTATAAACCGTGATTTGTATCCAGTTGATGACATTCATAATGACGTATTTGGACTAAAATTTGGGATTAAGATAATAATGAGGTAATGCTGGAGGAAGTGATCACTGTTCAAACATATTGATTTAGAGAAATATATTTCATCTCCTACTTTGCCCTCAAACAAATAAAAACAATAACAATGATATCACTGTCAAACCTTTTCTTGTAGGATATATTTTTATAAGTTGATTGATGAAGGTTCCAAAAACATCAATTGAACTCCCGACTAAAGTAACAATCGTGGCTTACTTTAATCTCTTGATTTTTCGACGAAAATCCTGACAAAAATAGTTTGAGTTGAATGAAATTTCGGTGTGTTTATTTGGATGTGTTTTTTTAAGTGAGCTTGGTATTAATCTTTGTTTAAAATTTTCAATGGAAGCGTGCTTTCTGCGGTGTATTTTGACGGATTTGAACATATAGGAGGGATTAAGAAACTGTCTTAGTTGTGCTCGTATTTTTTTGAAGCTTGCTCTTTAGGCCCCTCAATTTGCTCCCACCCCCCCAAACTGACGAAAATACCCTTCGCATCCTAAAATACGAAATGAATTTTGGTTCGCATTATACAAAACGAACTAACTATAACATACAAAACGCATGCACCATGAAAAACCATGGATTAGCCTGTGCCATCCTGTACACTTTTTAAACGAAACTAAATTTCACATGCACATCTTTAAACACAATAAAACACAACTTAAATCCAAATTACAAAACATTAGTACAATCAAACACTACTTAGTTAAATCCAAAACATTAGTACAATCCAAATAACTTAGTACAACCCAAAATATTATTAGTACAATCAAATGACTATAGTTTGTCTTCATAAGTGGTTGCAATCCAAGCTTTAGTACAATCCAATACTTGTTATA
Source organism: Trifolium dubium (assembly GCA_951804385.1). Lineage (NCBI taxonomy): Eukaryota > Viridiplantae > Streptophyta > Magnoliopsida > Fabales > Fabaceae > Trifolium > Trifolium dubium. Next base: position 25,651,776 of record OX638074.1, on the reverse strand, counting down.
TTACTCAAAATAGGTGTAAGATCATCCAAATGAGTGAAGAATTGTTGAATCCATGCTTGAACACGCAAAAATTGCAAATCCGAGCAATGGTGTGAGGTTGAGTGTTTGAGTGAACAATGAACATATCAGGCCCTGCAACTGTCATATAACAGAAGCTTTGTATTTTGCGTTACGAAATTGAGCGAGTTCGTATTTTAAAATACGAACTGGACTCGATTCGTATTTTAAAATACGAAACCAACTTCCAGTTCGCATTTTAAAATGCGAAATCATACAACATAGTTTAAAAAAAAACACTTACATTTTTTCAAGATGTATACGTTTTGTGTTATAGTGCTTTCGTTTTGTATAATACGAACTCAATTTCATTTCGTATTTTAGGATGCGAAGGGTATTTTCATCATTATTGGGGGGTGTGGGAGCATATTGAGGGGCGGGAAGAGCAATTTTCTATTTTTTTGGGGCCTAATCTTCCAAATTAAATGGGCTGATGTGTAGGAGTTATGAATTTATTGGCCGAAGATATTCTCATTCAAGGTGAGTGAACCTTAGCCACACTTCTATTTTCTTTTGGATAAATAGCCACACATGACACATAATTAGTTGATCTAACAGAAAACATATGGTATTCAATTATTATTCATTGATGATCAAACAGAGAAAACATATGGTTAACCTGGTTTGAATTCAACAGAATAAAACTGAGGAAACAGTAGAATACAAACATCTTTGCTAACCAATATGTATTCTAAGTGAGCATATGAATGAAATGGCAAAAATATGCTACTTGAATGGAACCACTGCACTACACTTACACTCCCACTACCAGGTACAAACACTAATCTATGGTAAAAAAATTATGCAGAAGTGATTTCTGATGATTAATGTTCACTGAAGTTGCATTTGCAGTTGCAGAAACAACACTGCTCAAACAGTAAAATACTCAAAGGCAGAAAGACTTGTGTAATTTATAACATGGAAAGAGAAAAGAAAGAAACCTCTCAGGTATTGAAGATTGCTGTGAGCGGCGTTACCGAGCTTCTCAGGCTTTTCTCACCTTCCCAGCAACCAAGGTATGTTTATGTATAATCTATGCCATTGAAGTCGTGTCTGGTGTTCAATGTGTGTCAGTAACCAACACAGATGAAAATATCGATTTTATTGTCCAAAATTATTGTTAGTCTCTATCTGTTAGTGTTAGTGTCGGGTTTCTATGTATGTGTAAGCTCTTTATGTTTAGTGATTCTTAATCCAATTTATTAATATGCAGCGTTTTGAGCAGTGATATCAAGGAACAATATAATGAATTCCCAGTTTCAAGTGTTGATGATGTTCTGATAATCATCAAGTCTGATTATGATAACTCTTACTTTGTCACAGGTACCTTTTTTTTCCTTTCAATTTCCCTCTTAACAAATTTTATCACAATATTGCTCTTAATTTCCAATTTAGCATCTTTTTGCTATTTGTTTGTAATTCAACATCAGCTTGAACAAATTTTTTCTCACTTTGTTTGTTATTTAGGGAACTTCACTTCTTCAATTTATGCAGAAAACTGTATCTTTGAAGATCCAACAATTAAATTTAGTGGTAAGAATCGTGCCTTTTACCAATAATAACTATCTCTATAGCACCGTAACTTCTGATGAAAGGTGTAGGGTGTCTGACACAACACCAATGTACTTACATTCTTCTATTAATACCATATTTTTACCAATGTTGATATGTTAGTGTCAGTATCATGTCCGCGTCTGTGTCAATACTTCATAGAAAACTACTCTTATGTTAGTCTTTCTCTTGTGTTTGGCTTGATCTGTAACAAAATGTTACACATTGCATTCACTTTCTCGCTGTTTTCAAATATTTAAAAGGATTATACGAGCGAGAAAAAAAAAAAAAGAACCATCATTTTGAAAATGTGTCAATTAGCTGAAGCTATGATGTATGATCACACAGGTATGGAGTTATACGCACGCAACTTGAAATTGCTCGTTCCCTTCTTCGATTGTGCATCAATTAAACTACTAAAGATCGAAAAGGTAGATATTCACTGTAAACTAACATCTTGAACTACAATTTTTTGCATCAAGGAAACATCGTCGTGCTTAACTCATGATATAAATTCATTATGCAGGATGTTGAGTCTGACACAAATTTTCTGCGTGCATATTGGAAATTAAGGTGCTTACCCCGCTCATTAA